>CAJQZP010001449.1:8422500-8827500 GCA_907164705.1 Parnassius apollo | reverse complement strand
TGATGCAGGTGGCTCAGAACCAAGCTTTTTGGCATTCCACGGGGCAGGCATATGTAAAGCAGAGGATCTGTAAAGGGCTGTAATGATGATGATAATGATGATGATGCGATTAATTTGTGAGGAAACTTACAATATTTGCTTTCACTGCCAAGTAGGTAAATCAGGACTTCAATAAACATTGTCATTGATGTTTTAAGAAAAGCATCAATGACAATGTGTCTCATGATTAAAACTACTTTTACGGATTTTATCGCGTTTATTATTTTTCTTACTTTTTATTTTTATTTTTAATTCCCGACGTTTCGGGCGCTTTCCGGCACCCATGGTCACGGTCATGGAAAGCGCCCGAAACGTCGGGAATTAAAAATAAAAATAAAAAGTAAGAAAAAATAAACGCGATAAAATCCGTAAAAGTAGTTTTAATCATGTGCAATGTTCGCGTAAATATAAGAAATCATTATGACAATGTGTCTCGTTAGTTTCATAAAATTCAAATGATCATAATGTCAGAGACGTTTCATAGCCTCCAATAAGCTACCGTGTAATCATGTCTTATTATACATTTTTTACATTACAGTGGTAGAGCAACGCTGCAGCTATGTTTGTATCAGGAATGGGTCACCTCGACCGGGGCAGCACCACGTTCTCACATAATAACAGCGTTAAATAGTAGCTTAATGCTGCTGTGTTTCGTATGGTCAATGTAGAGAACCGGAGACCCTTTTTACTGACACTTTGGGGTGACAACGCATCTACATTTTGATTCTTAATTGGGTATAAATGTAGATGTATATGGGTCACAGCATTCACTTACGACCACGAGGATCGTATGCTCGTTTGTCACCATATTTTATACGTGGTAGAAGCTTGATGCAGTTATATTAATAGTATAGTTATAGCACGAATGGATCGGCTCGACCGGGGAAAGACCACGATCGCACAGAATACCAGCGTGAAATAGTAGCTTAATGCTGCTGTGTTACGTATGGTGAGTGTAGAGAACCGGAGTATTTTTTTTACTGGAAACGAGGTATTCCATCTTAGTTCTCACGAGTATAACGCATCTGTATTTTGATTTGTAATCGAGGATAGATGTAGACGTCTATGGGCCGCAGCAACCACTTACCATCAGGTGGACTGTGTGCTCATTTGTCACCCTATCCTGTCTACCCAAAATATTATGTCAGATGTTTATTAGGTATCCATAGACCGCAACAAACTAACAAATAATTCGTAGAATCTGTTACATATTTCAATATACTGGACAATTTTAGAGTAGGTCTAAATATAGTTTTGCCTCGAAAGATTGTTATACCCATATTGTATTGTTATATGAAACTCAAAGAATGTCTGAAAGCGATTTCTTCCGATGCTTTTAGCGATAACACCGCCCATTGTACTATATTTATTTATGGATTTTTTTGTCATATTTTTAATTATATATAGGTATTAGCTTGCTAGGCAGACGTTGTTCTGCCTTTTCGACGACCCTTTGTTTTGTACTATTAAAAATCCTTAAATTCGCAAAAATATATTTGTGGGTCACTCATGGGCATAAAAACTGACCTATCTCTCAAGTTGGACCAAACTGCACACGGTGCGCAAATTTGACTAAAATCGGTTAAGTAGGTAGTTTAGGATCCATCGCGGACAAACAACGTGGCACGTAATTTATATATATTAAGATTGATTCTAAGAGAGGTATATCAGGGTCGTGCTAAATGGAAGTCCGTAGTCTTTTTCTTACCCGTCTGGGTAACGGAAGTGAGTGTTTTATATATTATTTTTATATATTTATTTTACAATAACAATCAAAAGAATTGATGAGTCGTAATGAAACACTGGAAGGCGTACGTTTCTGTTACTTATCTATCAAACCTAAGCTGTGATAAAATAATTGAGATAGGCTTAAAGATAAGCTCACGTCGAGACGAATGATATATTAAACTTCATCACATCTCAATATCAAGATAGATTTTCGGCATTCTCCATTTACAAAATTTCGGAAACACGATTTTCAACTCCTTAAGTCTACATAACGATTTCTTATATTTACGAGAACACTACACACTACACATTGATTAAAACTACTTTTACGGATTTTATCACTCCAGCACCCATGGTCACAGGGAACTCCCCGTGACCATAGGTGCTGGAAAGCACCCGAAACGTTGGTAATTTTAATCAATCCTTAAGTCTAGTTAAGTTTAGTTTCTGTGATGTTAGTGCTGTTAGCCTTTTGCCTTTAACAGTTTCATCTTACTTAGGGCTTGCAGTGACAGAGGACTATACTTAAAAGTCCGATTATCGTCCTTGCTCGTAGATAGTCCCCTATGAAAAGTGGTAAAATCTAAAATTTTTGTACAACGGACTTTAATATAAATAAAATGAGAATATCATCAATGTAGTCCAAAAGTTCTGAGGTAACACACCTATAAAAATACAATCGAATTGAGTATCTCTTCCTTTTTTTGAAGTCGATTAAAATTAAAATACACGAAGAATTAAGCTTGCTGATATCTCTTTACTTAGTGTACTATAAATTGAATTTAGTTGAAAAACAAAAGACTACGAACTTTCAAAGAATTGTTCTGTTGGTTCCATTATTTTTGAGTTTTGAACAATGAGTGGAAGAACAATGTGTTGGAAAATCTTTTAAAATAAATGATCTACTAGGCCTGGGGTCGTATGTAGTACAAATGAAATGATACATCGCAATACAGATGTTTTAATTAGATCTAATTGTGTTTGTAACTAACAATCCGGCTCCGTTTCGCTCGTATAGAATCTATTATTGTGACGTAACTTAGATATAAATAATTATCAAATATCATTTATTTTATTAGTTTTATGATTTCTCCGAAAATCTCTAAGTTTTTCGGATAAAACAAAGCCTAAATCAGTCCTCGGACTGGATTTTCTCTCTATCTGTTCATCAAATTTCATCACAAACGGTTTAGCCATTTCGAAGATTAGCTCATACAGACAGACAGTCAGGCAAACAGACAAAAAATTTAAAATGGCTATTAGTATCTTAATGGCATACAAAAATACCTGCAGTTCAATAAAAGGCAGACTAGAAATAACTTTGACAAGATAGTCAAATTTATTTATGTCTATAGATCGAAATTAAATAGGTCGCGGCTGGCAGCAATGCATGCTCAAAGGCAAAGATTTTTTTTTAATAGAACAGGGGTGACAAACGAACACACAGTCCATCTGATGGTAAGTGCATGCTGTGGCCCATAGACATCTACATTAAACCTCGATTGAGAATCAGAATGCAGATGCGTTGCCAACCCTGATTACTAAGATGGAATGTCTCGATTCCAGTAAAACGGGTTTCCGGTTCTCTACACTCACCATACGAAACACAGCAGCATTAAGCTGTTATTTTACGCTGGTATTCTGTGAGAGCATGGTCTTTCCCCGGTCGAGCGGACCCATTCGCGCTACAACCATAATATAGCTGCATCGTGGCTCTACCACGCATGAAAGAGTGGAGTGAGTGACTGAGTGAGTTAAGTACTTCATGTCCAGCAGTGGACGGACACAGGCTGATAGTTTCCTGACGGTTTTACTTTTAAAATCAAATACCTTGGAAGTTTAGTATAGAATGTACAGTAATAACATAATAATGTAACGTCCTCTAGATTTTAGTTACGGCGACTAGTCTCAGCGGAGGCAAGCCATCTGCGTAAGTTATAGTGCCTCACTCTCACAGTCCGTCGGGACGTCAATCCGACACAATCGGAGAGAGATCATGCGCAGGACCAATAACTTTACGTAATTTTCCTACACACAATTGTGAACACTGCCAACTGCTTGACTTCGGGCTGCTAGTGATAATTTATTGTCAGAAAAACTCAATAACTGTTTTTTGGCCTGACCCGGGGTTCGAACTCTTCATGATCAGCAGTAAGTTATTACAATCTCTAGACCAACGAGGCAGTCAAAAAATGATATATATCGGCGGCGTCAAAGGTGTAAGAAGTCTGGTATTGCGAGAGCTGAGAGGTGCTGCTGCCCATCTCCTGTTTCAGATGCTAATGAGTAGAGGTTTTGGGACTAAATTTAAGAGATTTTTGCAAATTCACAACCGAAAATTATCACATTTTATAGTAAAAATCACAAAACAAATCAACATCATGAGATAATATCCTCCAGACCGAATTTCGGTCACGGCGGCCAGCCTCAACGAAGACTATCCATCGGTACAAGACAGGATTATAGTGCCCAAGTGTATGCGCAAGCACAGGTGCACTCTTTATTCCCTCACTCTCATAATCCGTTGGGACGTTAACCGCCACCACCGGAGAGAGATCTGGAGTAGGACCAACGGCTTTACATACCGAGGCACGGGGGTTAGTCACCGCCAACTTCCTGGCTCCAAGCAGCTACTGAGAATTTCTTGACGGAAATACTCAATAATTGATTTTTGGGCCCGACCCGGGATTTAAACCCAGGACCCGATGATCAACAGTCACACTATTATAACCACTAGACCAACGAGGCAGTCAGATTTTTTCTCCTTTCATTATCAAGCCGTAAAAGTCTTCAGTTGCATATCTCATTTGCTGATCTTTTTCGCAGTTGGAAGGATTTTCCACGCTGGGTAGGCGGGTTGGCTACTACAATTCCAGATGTCCTGAGGATGATCCAGATTTACTATTGAGGGTTTTTACCTGGTTAGTTATTTTATTTCTCAACGGTGGTCATATTTCTGGCTATTCCCAAAGTCTCGTCTATGAAATTGAAACAGTATTAGGTAATAGATTCCCTTACGTTACTACACCATGGTAAATTTAATTAACAATGTAACATGTAAATAAGTCTACACAAAGTCTTTGCTGAAAAACGACGCTCTATTCTTTAGTTAAAATAAAGAAAAACAAGGCACATAGTACGATATATAATGTGTACTTCACGATAATTTCAGCTATGATAATAACATCCACCATAAATATTCTTCGTCTGATATAACTTAAAATTTCAGAAAGTGTTTGTTGCCAGTAACATTTAATGGAACCTGAGATATAATATATTGAAATAGCTCAGTCATTCGGCAAACTATGGTGAAGGAGTGATTTTCTAGGCATAAAAATCGTAGCGAAGAATTCTATAGTCAAACGGAATACTGTTTTGTGTTGCATTGTAGTTCACGTTTATATTTAAATTATCAGTATAAGCGTGCTCTGCTTTTTGAACCTAATATCTCATATAGCTTAGTGTTATAAGGAATTAAGGAAAAATATCTCAGTTTTATTTGAATGAAAATACATAAAATTCTCAGTTGTTCAATTTGAAACCTAACACTGTTTTATCCGGTAGAATTTGTTGCTTGATTTGAATTTGTACTGGATCGGCGCTCCCGGGGGAAATCAGGGAAATGAAGCGTCCAGCGGGACGTCCCTTGACGTATAATATACTCGACACCAACAGCAAAATATAGGCCCTTGAGGAACGGAACTAGAGCGATCTGATTCCAATGCCAAATACGATATGTATTACATATAAACGCATAACTACTTACTTTGGGTCATATTTTAAAATTTTACTACGAGTAGCTTGCCAGGCAGACGTTGTACTGCCTTTTCCGACGACCCTTTGTCATGTCCTATGAAAAATCTTTAAATTCGCAAAAAAATTGTGGTTCAATCATGGGCGAAACAATTATCCTATCTCTCAAGTTGGGTCAAACTGCACACAGTGTGCAAATTTAATTAAAATCGGTTGAGTAGTTTTGGAGTCCATTGCGGACAAACAACATGACACGTAATTTATATATATTAAGATGTTGATTGTTTGTAACTGCTTGAATATATGTACATATACTGCATGAACTTTTTTTACCGTCTGAAAAAAAATAGGGTACTATAACATGTGAACGGGGTAGAAGCCTTTGGCACTGATATTTTACAAAAAATATTTTTTTAATGAAACATTTGAAAAAAAAATTTGATTTTTCTTTGCTCTTAAGCCTGTGACCTGTGAAGTGTCAAGGTCAAAGATGCCTACTAAATTTACTGTTTTATTTCCGTTTGTAAAGTAGGGTGAATAATATGATATGAATTTCGACAGATTTTAAATAATTTATTTATTTAATTCAAAATTTTTGTTTGTATTTTTAAGCTATTGCATAGCTTCTATCGCGGGCCTTGAGCGCGGAGACCGAATCCAGAAATTCCGTAACGAAAAAAAACCTCACGCTCCCTACTCCGACGGGCACGGAGGTGTGGCGTTGAAAGCCGTGCAACGTCGTTTTAGTTCGGCAGACTTCGGCACTCGGCAGACTTCGCACGACTTAGCACGGTGTTTGTGTGCGTGTACACTAGCTGCTAACTCAATGATAAAAATTCCTGAATAACCTACATGTATTGTAAGATATTAAAAATATTTTAAACAATATTAACTTCTCATTTATTTAATAAGAGAAAAAAATTGTTTTCTTATCGGTCACCACCCTCAAAAAGTGTAATTTGATTTAATATCAAAAACTTAACTGCATAAATAAAATAAATAAATAATTATAATTGCATAAGTTGATAAAAAATGCTATGCAATACACGTATTTTTTTTTGTAAAATATCAGTGCTATAGACTCCTACCCCATTCACATATTATAATACCCTATTTTTTCCAGACGGTAAAAAAGGTCATTCCGTGTAATGGAATTTTATTTTTAGCTCCGTTAAAAATATAAAGAGGTTCTCATTTTGCGTTAAGCATTGAATTTGTAATGGGATGTAGGCCTCATAGATTGCTTCATGCTGGTATTTTACTATAGTTGCCATGCTTGGCAAGTGGGTTGGCAACCGCAGTTTTATATTATTTTGAGTCGTTATCATTAAGATGCTGCTGCTCATCTCCCGATGTATTTCCCATCGTCGCCTCGTAAGGTATATGATATGGGGGAACAGAATGTAGTGGATTCTCTTTAGCTGCGATAAATTATTTGAACCCAATGAAGCTCTAAAAGCCAACTAGCTAACAGCACCAACATCACAGAAAGCAGACGTGAATAATACGATAAAATGTACAATGGAATGCAAATGTAAGTGCTGTTAGAAATACCTATTTTGAAAGAGTTTATTCACTCCTAACTTACGGTATCACATACTGGGGAACTCATCAGATATAAAACCACATTCGTTATTCTCCAGAAATAATATCTTAAAACAATATATAATATGCATAGTACCGAATCGTTAAGAGATACTTTCAGAGTGAATTGTTTCCTAACACTGACTGTAATCTTTATTCTGGAATTAAGTCTATTTGTATAAAAACAATATGCAATATTTTAATTTGAAATCTGAATCAAAGAAAAAATTCTCAAATAATATAAAAGTGGTATTACTTATTATTAGAAATATGATTTATCATAAAAGTACCTATATAACTGATATTCATGTATACAACCAGTTACCACTAGAAAATAAACAATAAAATGCAAATATGTTCAAAACAAAATTAAAGAAATTAGTAATTGAAAATCTTTTTTACAATCACAATGAGTTTTTTTTAGTAAAAATAATGTTAAGTAAATAATTTTAAATTTATTTTCTTTCTTGTTGCACATCCGATAAGTGAAGACTGTTGTGACTAAAACTATATGTTTATGTATTAAAATCATATTGTACATAGTTATGCAATAAATGTATCTTTGCCTTTGTATTTGTGTTAATGCGATAAGCAGCATATTAAATTCCACACACTATAAATAATATAATTAATATACTGCAATTGATACCCATCACTGCTATGGCTTGTTGAGGCAAAACCAGCTTATACGTTTGATAAATTGACCACAGTTTCCTCAACCGATAATTCTGTTTACGAGTTAGTACTGCACACGTTCTTATTAAGGATTTCCGAATATGTTATAAAATTCACTTTATTTTTATATATTTTTTATAGAACTAAACAAACAATTAAAAATGATGGCAAGTAAACGCTGTGGCTACATTTATCCTAATTTAAGAATCAAAACGCAGATGCGTTGTCACTCCTGAAGACTAAGATAGAGAAAAAAGAATATCACGTTACCAGTAAAAAAAGGTTTCCAGTTCTCGTTACTCACCATACCGGTATTCTGTGAGAGCATGGTCCTACTTCGTTCGAGCCGACCCATTCGTGCTACAACCGAAATATAGCGGCAACATGGCTCTACCACGTATAAAAATAAGGTATGATAATCGTGTTAAAAATTTACGCTTAGAGTATGCTATTACGAATTAGGGCTGCAGCACCGATTCATCATTGCGACCAATTGGTGCAACACCCCCAATTCACTGTAATGTACCCTTACCACTGAGTAAGGAGTAAGGAATTTCTTTATTCATGTACCAGTACAGTTCACTGAATGATAAGAGGCTGTTTTAATCTACGAACATCTACGGCCAATTTCAAACGTTGTCAGATCTGAGGGTTTAGGTTGAATATCTCACAGCCTGTAGTTATTCTATCTCTTTTTACCCTTCAGAAAGGAACACAGCGTAGGAGCTGATATTTTGTGGCAGAAACATCTAAGGGGAAGGTACCGATCCAGAGCAATTCCTACGTAGAAAAGGTCCTACCACCTATTAAATGTACCCTACAAAATACTTAATTTTATAGAGACAGATTTCATTCAAGGTTTTGCTTCACCACCATGCCTCCGCTAAATTAGGATTTTTAATAAAACTATTAGTTACGGATATTATCGTGTTTAATTACCAGTTTACCATCTGACAAAGTAACTGCATTTTTAGACCACCTTAACTCCATAAACTCTAAATTATGAATGAATGAATGAATGAATATACTTTATTGCACACCACAAACAAATTTACAAAGAACATAACAGAGAGCAGATTACATGTACAATTTGGCGGCCTTATCGCTACATAGCGATCTCTTCCAGGCAACCAAAGGTGTAAAGGAATAAAACAGTGAGTACTAGGTAGGTGGTGCAATATAAATATACCTAATATAATATCA
Source organism: Parnassius apollo (assembly GCA_907164705.1). Classification (NCBI taxonomy): domain Eukaryota; kingdom Metazoa; phylum Arthropoda; class Insecta; order Lepidoptera; family Papilionidae; genus Parnassius; species Parnassius apollo. The sequence goes on along the minus strand of CAJQZP010001449.1, from coordinate 8,818,518 downwards.
ATACATGCAATAAAATACCATATAAGTAAATAACTAATACATTAAAAAAATATGATACACATATACATAGGTATATACATAAACATACACACACACACATATATACATATATATATACATATACATACACACATATACACACATACACATATATACATACATATATCCTCAAATATATACCACTAACAATAACATAAACAAATAAATACAAAACTACATAATCACATAATTTATCCTAATGATTTTCGAACGATTGAGACAAGTAATGCTCTTTAAGAAGTCGCTTAAAGACTACAATAGTCTGAGCTTCGCGTAAATACAAAGGTAGGGCATTCCAGAGCTTAATAGACTGTACAGTAAAAGATTTATTAAAGAAAGATGTATTGTGAGTTGGTACCCTTAAAATGAGTTTTCTTGAAGAGCGTAAAGGTTCCCCTGGAAGCCCAACAAAACTAAATTTCTCCTTAAGATAAGGAGGAGTAGAAGGGTGAAATAAGACACAGTACAGAATAGAAAGAATATGCATGTTCCGGCGAAATTGGATAGGTAACCACTTGAGACGTGAGCGAAATTGGGAAATGTGGTCAAATTTGCGCAATCCAAATATGAACCGAATACTAGTATTTTGAAGTCTCTCAAGCTTAGTTAGCTGGTCTTTAGTTATGTCTACATAGCTTGCGTCGGCATAGTCGAGAATCGGAAGGAGAAGAGACTGTGCGAGCATAATTTTTGTAGGAATGGGAAGAAATGATCGAAGGCGACGCAGTGAACTAAGAGCGACAAAGGTTTTCTTACTTACCTCATTCAGTTGGCGTTTCCAATTTAAGGAACTATCAAGGTAAACACCAAGATTTTTGACATTGTCAAAGTAAGGGATCACAACCCCATCGAATACAACAGGTGGTATGGAAAACCAGTCAATTCGTGAGATAAAGCTCTGACTACCAAAAATGATAGCCTGTGACTTTTTAGGATTGACATTTAGGCCATATGATTGACTCCACTCATGAATCATATTTAAGTCATTGTTTAATGTAGCGATTGCATTTGGCAAATTCTCAAGAGTTGACTGGGTGTAAATCTGGACATCATCCGCATACATGTGGTAGAGAGAAGAAATTTTATGAGTAATTGAATTAATGAAAATGGAAAAGAGTAAAGGTGACAACACGCCACCCTGCGGCACGCCTGCAGTAATATCACACCAAGATGAGTGAGTTTCATCAACATGAATACACTGCCGACGGCCACAGAGGTAACTTTGAAACCAGTCAATTACTGATGGAGATATGTTAAGGAAATACAACTGACTCAACAGTATATCGAAATCAACAGTATTGAACGCATTGCTGAAATCTAGCAAGGTCATGACTGTGAGTTGTTTATTATCCATACCCCACCGTATGTCATCAGTAACTTTAATTAAGGCAGTAGCCGTACTATGACCGGGACGGAAACCGGATTGTAAAGAATTCAACAAATTGTGCTTATTAAGGAAAAGTGTCAGCTGTTGGCAAATAAGTTTTTCAAGGACTTTAGAAAGGAAAGGTAAAATCGAAATGGGACGGAAATCAGTGAGGTTGACGGGATTAGATTTCTTCGGAAGGGGTATAACATAAGCACTCTTCCAGGCTTGTGGGAATTTAGAGGAAGATGCACATGCGTTAAGCAAATGAGTGATAATGGGAGTGATAACATCAAGGAGAGGAACGATCATATTACGGCTAATGCTGTCGCTACCGACAGCATTTGAGGAGATGGATAATATGATTCTCTTAACATCACATACAGTAAATTGACTAAAAACGAACGGAGAATAATTAGGAGTCGGACTTACAGAAAGAGAACGAAGTGTTTGCAGTTTATGTTCACTATCAAAAGAGTTAGAAGGATTAGAAAAATGTTGATTTAATAGTTCAACATCAACATTGGGAGGTGAAGTATTAAGAGAGTTTCTACCAACTCCAACTGTTTTAAGAAACTTCCACACCCTAGATGAGTCGCCGTTCTCGACTGATGAATGAATATGGCGTCGTTGTGCATCTCTACACAATGTGTTGCAGCGATTCCGGATTTTAGTGTATTTTCTAAGGTTTTCCTCTGTTTTGTTCCTCTTAAGCTTTGACAATGCCGCATTCTTCTTCAAAATTAGCCTTTTCAGATCATCAGAGAGCCATGGAGCAGGTAAGTGCTTGAGTTTAACATAATGCATTGGCGCGTGTACGTCATGTAGCTGAGTGAGAAGGGAATTGAAAAGTTCCACTTTATCGTCAATGCATGGTGCTCTCTCAATCACTGACCAGTCAATATTATGAGCATCTTCGCAAAGTTGGTCAATATCCATTCCTCCAAAATTACGTCGCAGAACTAATTTAGGTTTGATTTTAGGAGGGCGTAGTTTATACGAAAGGAAAAGTAAATCGTGATAAGAGAATGCATCAGCAGGACACTGTCCATGCTTGAAAACTAGGTTTGAAGATGACACGATAATTAAGTCCAGAAGGGAAGGAGTACAGTTAGGAAATTTGTGAGTAGCAGCAAGGGGTAGGATTTGCATATTACACGCTTCAATTATAGACTTAAGCTTTATTGCCCGATTGTCGCCTTTAAGTAAACAGGTGTTAAAGTCACCCATCAAAATAGTATGACTATATGTAGGGACTAGTGATTCTAAAAGAGATTCAAAAGAAGTAAAATAGTTTATAGAAAGAGAGGGACTGTAGAAAACTCCAAGTAGGATTTTATTCTGAGACAGGGAGACCTCAACTAGCAAATGCTCAGCAGAATCACCAGGAGGCGGTTGACATGACGAACTAACAATTTTAAATGGAAAGTAGGATCTTAGATAGATCGCCACGCCCCCACCACCTCTATTACTGCGGTCATTTCTAATTAGATGAAACCCAGGCAAAGAGTAAGAAGTAGAAGGCAAACAGGGTTTTAGCCAAGATTCTGAAACTAAAATGGCATGAATATTTCGGGATTCAAATGACGCAAGCATGTCGGGATAATGAGCCGGAATGCTTTGGGCATTAATATGAATAGCATTGAAATTATTCACACAGTCTGAGAAACAAGAATTTAAGGTGATGTTGAGTGAAGGAGAAGCAGTTGTACTGTGATAACTAACATCACTAAGTGTCTCATCATCCGAAGACAAGGACAGAAACAAATCACTATCGTTACAAATATTTGAGGATAACATAAAAACTAATTAAATATACAAATAAATACTAATATACAATAAAAAATAAAATATAAATAAATTACTATTCACAATGAAGTCAGCGGCAAATAATTATTTAGCCTTCCTAGATGTTTTAGTCATCCAAAAACTTGATGACACTGTTGGTCACACTGTGTATAGGAAAAAGACCCATACCAACCGATATCTAAATGGTGAATCCCACCATCATCCTTCACAGTTAGCTACCGTAAGTAAATCTTTGTTTCAGAGAGCACAAGGGATCAGTGACAAAAAACATCTGGCCGCTGAGCTTTAACACGTCAAGCAAGTATTGCAAGACAACAAGCTTCAGGTCCCGCACCTACGTCACAGTGAACGAGTGAAGCCGGGCTCAGTCGAGTGTGCGCCTGCTGTACTACCATATGTCAGAAGTGTCACAGACAATATTGGCTACATCTCTAAGCGAGCTTCCATTAAAACATGCTACAAGCCGCCGAAGAAGATTAGTCAATTTTTACCATCCATCAAATGCAGTATTCCTCTACAAGCTAGATTGTGAATGTGGTTTCTCTTACATAGGTCACACAAAAAGATCTATAAAAACCCGCGTGAAGGAACATATAGCTGACGTGAAGCACCGACGCTCCGGGAAGTCAGCAGTCTGCGAACATGTTCAAGATCGTCCCCACCATTACACTAGATTTGATAAAGTACAAATGCTCGCAAAAGAACACCAATTCCTACCAAGGATGATACGCGAGGCTATTGAAATTAAAAAAAACATCCAAATTTCAATAATTCCTCCATTGGGATCCTATAATTAACAAATTCACATTCAAATTCAAATTGTTTATTGCATGTCACATTACAAATTTAAGATGGTACAATTTTGATAGGTATACGAGTACATGTGACGCACCGCAAGGGCATAGCAACACTAGAGGGCTAACTATTTTCGTATTATCTAATTTTTAAACATAAATTACAAATTATCATATCATCAACATTCAATATTATTTTATATAAATCATTTAATTTAAAATAAAATGAACCTAGTCGAAGTATTCTTACTTTGTCGTTATTTATCGTCAAAAAATTCATTTAAATTATAATAACATTTATTAATAAGAAATATTTTTAATTGTTTATTAAATTGCACAGGATTTTCCAGGATGTTTATGGAATTCGGTAAATGGTTATAAATCTTTATTGACATAACGTGAGGGCTGTTTGAAACTAATTTTAATTTGGAGAAGGGTATCTTAAGCTTATATAAATTTCTATTATTTCTTTTAGTTTTTTTAGTAGGAGAGTAGAGTTTTGGGTGTTTCCTAACGAATTTACAAGATTCGAGGATGTAGATAGACGTAAGTGTTAAAATTTTATTTTTAATGTAGTGGGGTTTACATGATTCCATTTTGTCCAAATGTATTAATATTCGTAGACATTTCTTTTGTAATATAAATAATTTGTTTACATCACAAGAGTTTCCCCAAAAGTTGATGCCATAGGAGAGTATGGAGTGATCATGTGCATAGTAAGCCGCAAGGGCAGTCTTAAAATCTGTCACACGTTTAAGGTGTTGCAGAGCATAAATAAATGAGGATATTTTTTTTGCAACTTTTTGTATGTGCTGTTTCCAACTCAAATGTGTGTCCAGGTCTATTCCTAACAAAGTGCCAGAGTTAACAGTTTCTAGTTTTGTGTTTTTATAGTTAAACGATATTTTAAACCAGTTTTTTGGTAGGGTTTAAATTGAATAATTTTAGTTTTATTAAGGTTAAGTTGTAAATTATGTAATTGTAGCCAGTCAGTAATTTTATATAATGTATAGTTCAATTTCGTAGTTAAATCTATGGAATTAGTGCAAGAGATTAAGATGGAGATGTCATCTGCAAAGAGTACACATAGATCGTCCAGTATGTTTGGGAGTAAATAATAAATAAAATACAATCCAAAACGCTACCTTGAGGGATAGAGCCAGTAATGAGAGTTGCATCCGATCTGACATGAGTAATTTTGCCTGTCTCGAAGTCGGTATTTTCAATTTCTACATATTGGAAGCGGTTATCAAGATAGGATTTGAACCGATTATGAGCTATTCCCCTAATTCCTGTTTGATACAGTTTATCCAATAGAGTTCTATAACAGACTCTATCATAGGCTTTACTCATATCGATCAAGAGGCCTACTGCGATTTTTTTTATCGTCGATTTTGTCTAGGATGTTTTTTTACATATTTCTAAATTGCTAAGGTGGTGAAGTGGTTTTTCCTAAAGCCATGTTGGTTTACACGTAAAATTTTATATTTTTCATAAAATGAACAAAGACTTTCGCCATAGCCGCTTCAAATATTTTAGCAGACGTAGGTAACAGAGCTATAGGTCGATAATTATTTATGTCAGTAGTTTTGCCCTTTTTATGCAAGGCTTTGATTAGAGATATTTTGAGGGCATCTGGGTAGATACCTTCTGAAAAAGATTGGTTTACCAATATTGTATAGGGAATTGTTAACAAATCAGCACAACTTTTAATCAAAATAGGAGTCCTTTCATCAATGCCGAAAAATGATTTATTTTTGAGATTTTCATTATGGTATTCATTTCATTAGTTTCTCTGGGCTTAAGAAGAGAGTGTTTTCGATGGATTTTGTTAAAGTTGTTTTATTTAAATTACAGTTATTTGAGTGTAAATTTCCTATAGATGCATAAAAGGTATTAAATAAGTTCGCTACTATTTTAGGATCACATAATATATATGTTTATCTGGTGTTTTTAGTTGAAAATTTCTATATTTTCGTGAATTTATGTTAGTCTCGTTATTTATGATTTGCCACATAGTTTTAGTTTTATTTTGAGAATTTTCAAATTTATATTTGTTACATAAATTTTTGGATAAATTGTTGGCTTTTTTTAATATTTTACAATACTGTTTATAATGATATTAAAAATTTTCATTTTTGGTTTTTGAAACCAATAACTTTAAAAATCTTTTATAGCGACACGATGTTTTTAATCCTACTGTTAAATAATTTTTCTTTGGAGATTTTTTTATTTTTATTTGGACATTTGGTATACAATTATTTAAATCTCTCTGTAAGATTTCACTAAATATGTTATAATTTTCATTTACATTTTTATTAGGTTTAAGTATGTCATTCCAATTTATATTTGAAATTTCATTTTTGAATTTAGTTATATTTAAGTTATTGTGTATTCGTTTATTTAATAAAAATTGCTTTAAGTTTTGTGTTGGAGACGGTATAGAAATTAATAAACTACAATGATCTGAAAAACCAAATTAATGAACAGCTATTTTCATATCCTTTAATTTAAAATTAATAATAATTAGTTCAATGCATGTGGAGCTGTTTGGTGTAATTCTGGTGGGTTATTTAATCTTTTGGTGGAAGTTATACGATAACATTAAATTAGAGAGCCTATTTTTTTCGCTAGTATTTGTTAGGAAGTCTACGTTAAAGTTGCCACCTATGATAATATTCTTAGAATAATCTTTTTTTGAGATTAGACTCAAGAGTTTTTCTAGACGTGAATAGAATACTTCGATTTCCCTTTGCTGTTAGGCCAGTAGAGGTTAATAATTAACAGGTTTATTTGAGAGATTTCAGTAGCACATATTTCAAAAATCATTTCGGTGGACAACCAAGATATATCTATTCGTTCGTGATATTCTATTGTGTTTTTTATTAGTATACGTACTCCACTACCTTCATGCTCCTACCGGCAGAAATATGAGCTTACCGAATATCCTTCTATTTTCAACAAATCTTTCTTTTGTTTATTTAACCAAGGCTCTGATATACATATGACATGAAAATTACATCTATCCTCTATAAATGCCTCTAGAAGGTGAGTTTTATTACAAATACTTTGCATATTTTGAAACATAATATTAAAGTAAACTCCGAAAAGTAGAGTTACATGTTATATTGTCTTTTCTTGGTCCTACTCCTTCGCTGCTTGTAGATTTTGAAGTTTGGAGATTTATAGACGGTTATTTTTGTATCATCTCTGCCTTCTTTAGTCTGCGTGTACGTATTTATTTTCTCATCACTTAGAGATAAATCGGTTGCTTCTTTTCCATTGATGATTAACTTATTGTTTCTTATAATCGCGTGGTGTCCATGTTTTCGCGCTATATATAAGGCATGCTTCAACTTTTTTCTTTCTTGCAAAGCTTGAGGACTTAAATACTCTGTGACACTGAAACCGGCTTGTTCTAAATATATGTAGTTATCTAGGATGTATTTTTTCATTCTTTTGCTAATTAATTCGATTTTTAGCGGTCTTGTATTACTCCTTTTGCCTATGAATGTTAGTCCTTCTATATACCCTGTTAAATCTAAGCATAGTATGTCATAAAAATATTTATAACTCTTTCCATTACTATTTCGTTCGATTCCCAATAATTCTTTATGAATCCGTGTAGGCTAAAACTCTTTCATAGAGTTGATTGTTCGAAGTACATTTTCCTGTATGTGTTGGATCTCTTTTTGTAATTTATTATTTTCAGCTTGAAGAGTTAGGCATTTTTGTTGTAATTGCTCTACTTTGAAGCCTAAATTTAATATATCTTGCTTAAATTGTGTTTGTTCTAATAATTTTTTTGAAGCTTTGTTTAAAATCGGATTTTATTTCAGATATAGCATTCTCTATTTCTTTTTGGAAGGAAGTTTGTATTGCTAATTATATTTGTTGTTTTCTTGCAATATGGATGTAATTTTTTTTAGTGTGATTTGCTCATCATCTATATTAGAACAAATAGTCACATCTTTTCCGATTAGGGATTTTGAAGTTTCAAAATCTACAGTATTTCCTTGGGGCGATATTATAGACACATAGTCACTAACTGTATAGTTTTTTCCATCGAAATGTGATTTCTTTTTTCTTTTTGTGATATTAGGATCTATTATTAGATTCAAATTTAAATTTTCACGATGCTGTTGTGGTCGGATAGGCGTGTTACTGTTGTCTGCTTTTGGTTCATTTGATCGACAAAGTTGGCATTTCCACAACAGTTTGTGATCTTTAGTCATGATATTGTAAAAACGTTTTTCAGATACGTTAGCACAATCGAGATCATAATTTCGGCAACAAATAAATAATTTCAAAAATCTCCTATCGGGTTTCTCTTGACGGCAGCCTGCACAAACGCCTGCCATCTTAAGAGCAGTGGCGGTAGTTTGGTAACGATTCTTAGAAATGTCTATGTCGGCTATTCTACAATAGATGCCGCCACGTAGTATGTGAGTTACGTTGGATAATATGGCTTCCCAATCAAAACGAATTTGCAACAGGTGTATACGCTATTTCACACTAGTTGGCGTTGTGTTATTTATGAGCTAGTAAAACAGGTAGTGTACAAAGTCCATTTCTTAGTTCTCGACAAAGAACAATAATTCGTTATGCAGATTTAAAAATTACCTACGCACTGTTTACTTACAGTTTTCACACATTTATTAAGTTTTAATTTATTGGTGTATTATTCACTATAATAATTTCCCCTTATCACAGGTTAAAGCTTCAACACTGTAAGTTATTTCACTATAAATTTTTTAACTTATTTCTCCAATTTTCCTTTCACAAACTGATTTTTCATATTATAATTTTGGCAGTCAAACTAACTTTTGTTCGGTACACAACTTTTTTATAACTTAATAGTGATCCAGCCCGGCTTCGCACGGGTGATTTCTGGATCTCGACAACAGTGCGGGAATGTGAATATAAACCATTCAAACGTACACAAAACATTTCATCAAAATTGAACATAGGTAGAAACATTTTTTTTTTGTTTTATATAGATACATAGATTGATTTTTATTTAGAAAAAAATATCTCTAATTCAGAAAAAAAATATTTCGATAAAATATAATATGAACAAATTAAAAGTTACAGTTTTACGAAGTAAACAGTTCAATTGTCTTACTTTTATATTCAAGTCAAGTTATAATTAATTCAATTGATAACTTTTATCTGACGGTTGAGAAATCAGCCCAATTAGATAAAATAAAAATTGACTTACCCCATTTTCAGTGAAAGTGAAAAAGTCCTTTTTAATTACCTGTAAGACTAAATTAATGTATTCAGAATCAAAGGAGTTATGTAACCCATGAAATTCGTGGCTTGACTGCCCTTTCGTTTTCTTAAATGAAAGTATTTATGCACTTCATGTGTAAAAAGTCATCTTAGAAGTCAAATAAGAATTGCATTCGGGTTCTCGATTCATTTTTGCACTAAATTTATGCATGTTTAAAATAAATGAAACGAGTAACATCTCTCTCTTCTCACCTCACCTCTTTTGTTATTGAGACTTCAAAAGGATTTCTTAGTCATTAAAATTGCACATATTATATGGCAGTAGTAACTTTGAGCAAAGTGTAATCACTTCAGAAAAAGCAATGTAATAAGAGCTTGCTTGAAATTCTAATGAACAGGAGACTCGACTTTAATATCCTAAATTAAAAATCCTAATGATTTCTTAATTTTACGCGAACACTGTAATTCGATCGAAATCCGATTTTTATTATCATTGAATAAAACTATTATTTACGATAAGACTTGCTCTTGGATCGTTACTCACACTTGCGTGTGGCTCCAACGATGATGTGTACAGCTGCCCATAGAACCTCTCAATCTCACTCAAAATCTCAGGTGTCCCGGAAACGATGTTGCCACACTCAGTCTTCAGCCTTGACAGTTGGCTCTTTCTGGCAGACAGATCTCTGGCAAAGACTTTGGAGCCCTGGTTCCGCTCGATCGCTTCTTTAATACGAGAAGTATTTCGTAAAAGTAGTTGCGTAAGTCTCGCCGTATGCATTTGGAGATCTGTCTGTTCAGTTGCCTGTATGCTGTCAAATCTGTTGACGATTGCAGCCTCATCTCCCGTCTAACAGCCATGAGATTAAGAGTGTGATCGGAGAGTTTTTGTGTTCTTCTGCGGCGGGTCTTGCAGAACTTAGCTCCGACCGCATGGACAGTTTCCACGAGCTTGTCGTTCATATCGTCCACTGCATTGCAATCTTCTAGGCACTGGAAGCGGTTACGTAACTCGAGCTGAAAGGTTTCTGGATTCTGGATTAGAGCACGAGGGGGACGGAGCGTTGACTTCATTAGACGAGACCTCTCCAACTTAACGTTTAGGTTCAGTGTGCCTCTAACCATTCGGTGATCGCTGCCAGTTTTAACCCTTGCGATCACTGAGACATCACTGAACAGTTGGCGTCTGGTCGTCATAATGAAGTCAATCTCATTTTTTGTCGAACCGTCGGGGCTCGACCAGGTCCACTTCCTGTGGGGCCGCTTCTGGAAGAAAGAGTTCATCATAAAGAGTCCCTCTTTCTCCATAAAGTCGGCCAGCTGCTGGCCCCTTCGGTTCCGTTGCCCTACTCCAAATTTCCCTACCTTCAGCTCACCGCTTTCTCTTGTGCCCAGTTTTGCTTTGAAGTCTCCCATCAACACCGTGTAGTAGGTTTTGGAGGAATGTATGGCTCTGGAAATATCCTCATACATTTCCTCCACCTCCTCATCGGGATGTGCCGAGGTTGGTGCGTAAACCTGAATGACCTTCAGCGAATACCGTTTGGTGATTCTGAGGTACAGGTACGCGACCCTCGTCGACACACTCCCAATCTTTACAACGTTGTTGACGAGAGATTTGTGGACGATAAATCCGACACCTCCTTGGGACAGATGGTCGCCCTCCCGGTGATAGAACAAGTTGCCGGACTCGAGGATTGCCGTGTCCTCCCCCTCTCTTCGGACCTCGGATAATCCAATAATATGCCAGCGCAACTTGTCTACCTCTTCTTCCAGCTCCAGTATCTTCTCGTCAGTCCTCAGGGTGCGTGCGTTATATGTTGCCAGGTCGAGTCGTCGTAGGTGGCAACCGAACCTCCACCGGAGATTCTTAGCACCCCCTGCCCCGCCGTTACCATGGTCGCCACCGTAGCCAGGAATAGCGGGGCCGCCGGGGACTGGCCGATTTCCCTTCTGAGCCGCGTCTACGTGCTGTTTTCGAGAGTCATTACGAATCGTCTCGCACGCAGACTTGACGACGACTTCCAGCCTCCCGAACAAGCCGGTTTCCGAAAAGGCTTCAGTACCATAGACCACATACATACCCTGCGGCAGATTGTACAGAAGACTGAAGAGTACAATCTGCCACTTTGCCTGGCGTATGTGGACTATGAGAAAGCCTTTGATTCCGTCGAAATTTGGGCGGTGCTACAGTCCCTTCAGCGGTGCCAAGTTGACTGTCGGTATATCGAGGTGCTGAAGTGTTTGTACAGTAAGGCTACGATGGCTATCTGAGTACAGAACCAGAGCTCGAAACCTATCCAACTGCAGAGAGATGTAAGACAGGGTGACGTTATATCCCCGAAACTCTTCACCGCTGCAATGGAAGACGTTTTCAAGCTACTGGACTGGAAAGGATACGGTATTGACATCAATGGCGAGTACATCACTCACCTTCGATTTGCCGACGATATAGTCCTTATGGCAGAATCGCTGGAGGACTTAAGCACTATGCTCAATGACCTCAATAGTGCCTCCCAACGGATAGGTCTTAAGATGAACATGGACAAAACAAAGATCATGTTCAATGTCCATGTCACACCTATGCCGGTAGTTGTTGGGAGCACTATGCTCGAAGTTGTTGACGAATACGTTTACCTGGGACAAATAGTCCGACTAGGTAAGTCCAACTTCGACCGAGAGGTCAATCGACGGATTCAACTCGGCTGGGCAGCGTTCGGGAAATTACGGCATATCTTTTCGTCAGGTATACCTCAATCTCTAAAAACTAGATTGTACAACCAGTGCGTGTTGCCAGTGATGACTTACGGATCTGAGACGTGGTCCTTCACTGCTGGCCGTATGAGGACGCTTAAGGTCGCTCAGCGAGCTATGGAGAGGGCTATGCTCGGAGTTTCTCTGCGTGATAGACTCAGAAATGATTTATTAAAGATCAATGAAAAAAATAAAAGATCAAAGATCATTATTAAAGATCAGACCTTGATCAAATTTATATGGGACTACACGAGAAGCATCGGCTTTTAAATAAAAGAATCAACAAAATCGGTTTACCCAGAAAAAAGTTTTGAGATAACACACATAAAAAACATGCAGTCGAATTGAGTACCTCCTCTTTTTTGAAGTCGGTTGAAAAGTGTTTATAGTTGGTGGGTTTTCAATAGTATACGAATAAAGTACGAGCTAACAGTCCACCTTCATCAGTTAGTAAATGTTCACTGCTAGACATGGAACGCCTCCGTTGCTGTACGGGGATATAAATATATGAGAGGTATCTACAAATACATTTTTTATTCTGTAAAATAATTTGCTCTATAAGCTAACTCATGGGGAAAGTCTATGTTCAACAAGACTTTGATAGGTTGTATTTAAGGAATATAAATAAAAGTCTACAAACAAGTTTTCAGTCCGAAGGATTTTAAGTGTTGACTACAGCTTTTAGACATCTGTTTAACCTTTCGACGAATCCCTTACTATTTTTATTGAAAAAGATGAATTTTTCGTCAAAGGAGCAGAAAATTGAATTGCTGAATTTTGAATTGAAGTGCTTGAGCTTTTAATGTCATACTTCATCCAGTCTACTCTTCAGCTTTCAATTCAGCTTTAACTTTTGGTCCGATTCATGTAAAATGAGCTTGTAACGTCTTGATATCTTGTAGTATTATGCTTGGGTTTGTGTATGGGATCCCAAGCAGATGGTAGCACTCAGCCATCTTCTCTAATGAAATTAGGGTGTTTTTTTAAATTCAATAGACTCATGAATCATCCTTGTTATGAATCAGTGTTTTTTTGCGAGGTTTTTTTGATTATGAAATGTGAATTAATGTAGGGGATTATTCTGTACATGTTCAAAGACTGCAGACTTCTCGGAGCGATTACGTTTACTATAAGGTGGGGCGAAATGGTTTATTGTAATAGACTTAGTATTATAATTCAAATATAAAAGATTATTCTAAAGGAATTATGCGTAAGAAATATTTGATATTATGCATCTAAGTCTTAGGATACATCTAATAATTAATAGTTCTTAAAATTTTAAAAGTTGGGGATAAAATAACATATATTGTGGACAGAGATGAATATATATATATATATATATATATATATATATATATATAAAAGTTACAGCCTATATACGTTCCACTGCTGGGCACAGGCTTCCTCTCAATTCTAAGAGGGTTTTAGGGCAAGGAATAGTCCGCCGCGCTGCCCTAATGCGTGTTGGCGAACTTCACATGCCTTGGAAATATTTTTTTATTCTTATTTCTCAGACATGCAGGTTTCCTCACGATGTTTTCCTTCACCGCCGAGCACGTGGTAAAACAGCATTTAAAATTGCAGTTAACAATTTCATTGGTGCCGGCGGGGATCGAACCCGGTTTGCTCGCGTATTGTGAAATTGACAGCGAGCGCTATCCAACTGATCTTTTCACGGTAAATGTTGATCCAGTAAGAAGTTATAACAATTGTTGATCCACCTATTTGATGTGTTTTCTCAGCTCCTCGTCATACAAACTAATATACTTTGATCCATTCTTGATGCGCGTGTGACGTCGGTGGATCTGCACTAACAGGATTTCAATATACTCGTCAGCAATTTGACCAACATTTGTTGATCTATTAACGGTCGAAAAAATCATACTGAATATGATTTTTTAGATTCAGAGTATATTTAATTTATATGCGACATTTACTTAGACTAAGTGGATCCGGAGCCATAATTGACGAATAGGTACTCGAACACGAAGCGGCAACGTCGCGTTCTGTGTGTGACAGAGAACCCAGTAGGCTACTTCGTTATGGTAATAAGGTAAGAAAATACGTTATATGCTGATTTTGTTTATCAAACTTTGGCAGGTTTTATTGTGGAAAGACGTTTGTACGAGTTTTTGTTATCGTGTGAGTGAATTTGTGTTAATTTATTTATTTGTCATAGATCACTTAGAAGATGATGGATAGTACTTTATTACAAATTAATTTGTCACTCGAGTGTGTGTGTGTGTGTGTGTGTGTGTGTGTGTGTGTGTGTGTGTCTGTGTGTGCGCGTGTGTGTGTGTATGTGTGTGTGTGCTGTGTGTGCGCGTGTGTGTGTGTGTGTGTGTGTGCGTGCGTGTGTTATGCGAGTTTGTGTGTGCGCGTGCGTGTTGATGTATGTGCGTTCATGTGTGTTCGTGTGAACACATGTGCGTGAGCGTGTGTGTGAGTGTATGTGTGCGTGTGTGCACTATTATGTTTTTTTAGAACGTGTGTGTGTGTGTGTTAGTGTGTGTGCGCGCGCGCGCGTGCCCGCGTGTATGTATGTGTGCGCGCGCATGTGTTTGCATGTGTGTGTTTGTGGTCTGTGTTTGTGTGTGTATGTGTGTGTGTGTGTGTGTGTGCGCGCGTGTGTGTGTGTGTGTGTGTGTCTGTATTTATGTGAGAGCGCGAGAGCGCGCGTGTGTGTATGAGCGTTCGTGTGCATGCGTGCGGGTGTGTGTGCGTGCGTGTGTGCGTGCGTGTGTGCGTGCGTGTGTGTTCGTCTGAGTGCGTGTTTGTGTGTGTGTATGTGTGTGTGTGTGTGTGTGTGTGTGTGTGTGTGTGTATGTGTGTGTGTGTGTGTGTGTGTGCGCCCAGAAAACGGAGGCAAAGAATGGAGACGTGGAGGCGGAGGTGAATGCAGCGTAGTATCTGGTGAAGGCGGAGGAGAAGAATTTGTGGTGAAGTCGGAGATAGTGGAAACGGGGAATTGTGTTGGAGGCGGAAAGAATAGTGACGGCGCGTGGTGGTGGCGGTGGTGGGAGCGGAGTTTATTGTTGAGGCGGATGGAGCAGAGTTTATGGTAGATTCGGAGGTAGCGGAGGTGGAGAACGAAGGCCTAGAGAGGGGTGCGGTGGTAGAAGTGGAGGCGTAGGTGGCAGAGGTGGTGGTGGGTGCACTGGAGTGCAGTAAAGTGGGTACCGCGTGAGGGCAAGTGAGGCTCATATAAAGGACAGTTGGTTACAGCGAGAAACAGTGTGGCTGGTAAGTGGATATCGATACTGCTCCTAAAGATGTTACTACGAAGTTATTCATTTTTCCGAATATCAGCTTTGATACCTATTGGTACCAGAGACAAAGTGAAAAGAACTTTTGTTTTGTGACGGTTTCATCATAACTAACAAAACAAACCCAAACTCGGCATACCTAGTTCTATTAGTCCAGGTGTTACAGTGTTAGTTACCGAAGTACACCTTCAGGTCACTTCAGCAAGTCCGGAGGTAAGGACTCATCACAACTAACAAAACGAGCCCAGACGCAGCACACCCAGTTCTACTAGTCCAAGAGTTCCACTAGTAATCCCGAATTACATTTTGAGGTCACTCCATCAAGACCAGAGGTAAGGTCTCATGATAATATCTCATGTAATAGTTCGATTCTATACCTATCAATTTTGTAAACGCGTCCTTAAAAATCTTGACACACACACACAAACACGCAACCGAGCGCACAAACATGCACACATGCGCACACGCACAAACGCATACACACACTAACACACGCACACTGCCGCACACACACAAACACAACAGTGCACACATTCACACACGCACACCCATTCACACACAAACACACACACACAAACACACACACACACACACACTCACACTCACACACACACGTACACATACGCACACGCACACATATGCGCGCACACACACACACACACACACACACACACACACACACACACACACACACACGCGCGCACGCAAACATGCACTCATACGAATATCTTATGTCGCCGTTGCCACCACTTCCTCTACAAAAGGGGCCTTGTCGAGTAATTCGTTAAAACAAAGTTGTTTATTTCGACCACAAGGATCATAGTTGTTAGTAATAATACAAATCTTAAAACTAATTTTCGTAAAACTTAAAACTATTTACCTAATTTTAAAACTATATATAAGACAGGCCCGATTAGTCAGCGCGTGCACCATATGACAATGGTTCAGGTACTGACCTCAAACCTGTCAGAAAATGCCATGCCATGCAAACCTCAGGATACCATTGGAACTTGCCCGCACCCTGCGCACCAGGGATGTGCATCGTTTACGCATGGTGGTCTAGAAACAATCCACACGCGCATCCGCGAACATACCCGGCGCATTACAAATGCATTACATAACACGCATTTAATCTGTAGCTTGTACCGCCAAAGATACGAAACGGCAATGTCGCCGCTGCATTCAGCCAATCCGATCGTTTATCTTATCGTTTGCTGTGCTCTGATTGGCTCATTTAAATCGGATCAACATTTTCCGTAACCATCGCAAGGTGGATTTGTATATCGGATCAACTTCGGCCAATGCTAGCCAACAGTCTCGTGAGTGCAGATGTTGATCCGGTCGGAGCCACATTAGTTACCAGAGATGCATATTGGATCAACAAAAGGCGCCGGATCAACATGCGTTTTCGGATCAACAATGTGCTCGCGTGAACATTTACCGTAAAGAGATCTATATATATATATATATATATATATATATATATATATATATATATATATATATATCAGTAAAATACTACTAACTGGCTGACTGACTGACTCATCACTATATCTCTAAAGCTATACACCCGATAGACTTGAAATTTAGTAAATTTAGTATAGTTGCTCAACTACTCACTCAATTTTTAATTTCATAAATAAATTAATAAAGATCTATCGAAATTCAAATAATGTCTACCCTACTTTAAGAACGGCAATAAAACAATAAAGGAGACAATCAATTTTTGTATGGAGAATGGGCCGACCACAAATTTTCACGTCCCGCAATGAAATGCATGTCGATTTATTCCTTATAATCTATAGATTACAATAGTAATATTAGTTATTAGTAAACAGAAAACTGAGAAATTAAACATTAAAATATGAATTTTAAAGTAACCTAGAAATAAACTAAAAGCTATTTATAATAGTTATTACCGGTATTTTAAGTTAAAATAGTGCACTGTTGAATAATAGTTCATATAAAACCAAGTTGTAGGTACATCCAGCATTTACGGGTACTTCAAAATCCATGGAAAATCTTATTAGTAGTTACGGCAAAATATAATGCCTGTCTGTGTACAAATGTGGTATGGATACTATTTTTTACATAATATATTGATTGTGAGTGTACTTTCCAAATACCATTAAAATAATATAATTAAATTAAAGATGACTAAGGTATAATATGTCCATTTATATTTATAATATTACCAACACACGTTATATAGTAAGAAAGATGTTTTAAACCTGACTGTTTAAAAAACAAGTTATAATGCAACCGTATTTATAGATAGTAAATCATCATTTCCAACGTAGTCTATAATTCAGACATATAATTCAGATCTATTAATGCAGACAGACAGACAGGCCCGGTGTCAAGACTTTTTTTAATATGCTTTGGTTGATTATTAAATACCTAATTATACACCTTAAAATGACTGGGTCTAAAATACCAAAATGACTAGGTAATATCATGCTTATCTGTTATTACACACTGATAAATAGCGAGGAATTAAGATGTTTTGAACTGTTTGTGCCAGGATAACAAACACACAGGTATAGTTTAATTGTATTTATTATTAACGATCCGCCTCGACTTCGCACATGTGATTTCTGGAATTCGACAACAGCGCCACCTACCGAGTCAACATGTGAATATGAATCATATAGAGACCCATTCAAACACACATAAACATTTCATCAAAATCGTTTGGATGGTTTCATAACGGACATAGGTAGAAACATTTTTCATGTTTTCATATCAAAAGATCATATCAAAAGATTTTTTCAAAATAACTTGATGGTGACATGTCTATTTATGATATGATATTGATATGTATAAGTCCCAAACATCATGTATAATTACTGCATTTATTATGGTAAAAATCTTCAGCGGTTTATGAGTCCTCTTTTAAAAATAACATAGCAGACAAGTGCAGTGCCCTTTGTTCATTAAAGTATTCATCTATTAGCAATTATAAATCCCATACATCATTAAAATATAATGTCTCGCTCGTTTATGATATTATTAGAAATCAGAAGGATATTGTCAATTAAAAGAGATAAAAAAGGGTGCCAGAGCAATAAATTCAACTTTGCTCGGCGTTTATATATAAATTACACATATAACATAATATATAACAGATAATAAAGCACACAGTAAAATAGAAATAGTTCAAATAAGCAACAAAAATTACAATTTTTGGTGATCATTATTCATCATCATTACAACAGTCCACTGCCGAACATAGGGCTCCTAAATTAATTATATGATGTAAAATATTACAGAGGCCTTCCGTCAATTACCATCCATTCCGTCCCGTATGGTGTCGTAAAAGTCGACAGAGTAAAATAAAAGTACCAGGAGATGAGCAGCAGCATCTTCCTATAGAATACCACAAAAGACTGGTTGCCACAAGTGGATCAACTATAGCAAAAATCATCATTTATATTACAATATTAAGAAGCATTAAGATTAATAATCATCATTCATCATTTTCAATATCATTACTTGAAAGTAATATATCATCTAAAAAAGATGCAGGTGGTTCAACCTAAGTAGGCATCTTTGACCTTGTCACTTTGCTGAGTCACAGGACCAAGGGCAAAGTAATTGATCAAAAAAAATTTCAAACGCTTAATTCAATATTTTTGTTATTATTTTTCGTAAAATATCAGTGACATAGGCTTCTACTGCGTTCACATGTTAACACCCTATTTATTTCCAGAGGGTAAAAAAAGTCATCCAGTATATAATCCAATATTTGAGACAATTGTGTATTTCAAAACATCAATTTACCAACTTAGAGATTTACTCTAAACTCAACGGAAATACACCTTCAGAACATTATTACAATTATAACCCGATTATTATTTTATTTCCGATGGTGGAAGGGCAATTCTACTGTTGCTCTCAGTATCAAAATGTGGCAGCCATGATAGCGGATGGGTTAAGCGCTTGTAAATTACATTAACACTCACGCCTGTCACCCAGAGGGGTAGGCAGAGACTACAGACTTTCATTTGCCACGATCCTGACACACCTCTCTCGCCTCCTACACAACCATATACCTACTCATACATGCTCGTCGGTTAAGGGTACTCCTAATTTAGCCCATTTTCAATATATCCCCGATTTGGTAACTTATGCCTAGGATGGATAAACTTTTGCCTAGAACGTCCAAACCACTTGTGAATTACTAGTTTACCACTATTGAATTACAACATAATTAATGAAATTGTCAATTTCAATTTTAAGTCTGATTTTATTCGGCGTGCAGTTGAGTGAAAGAAAACATCGCATTCGATTTAAATAAATGTTAATATACGTTGTGAAGCCAAGCTGTAAATTTATTATAATTGTATCACGAATAGATCGGCTCAACCAGAGTAGGACCATGATCTTACAGAATACCAGTTTAAAACAGCAGTTTAATGCTGCTGTGTCTCGTATTATAGAGAACCGGATACAAATTCTAATAGAAAAAATTAGAAAGAGATTTCGTCTTAGTACTTAGAGATGAACGCATCTGCATTGTGATTCTTAATCGTGAATAACTATTTCTTTATTGATTGTTATCTTAATGACATGCAGGTAACCCCCTCAGCTTTTTATTTATATAAAGCTCTTATTTCGATATTACCCACGGACACTTCAATTTTATGTATATCTAGTATAATTGAGCAGATCAGGTGACGAACCATAAAGAGTTAGTTCACTGCTATGCTCCCGTGCGTGTTAGCAGAGATCTTATTCCGAACATGAAATCAGAATAAATCAAAATTATTTCCTTCCTTCAACACCCAATGGACTTGCGTGATAAACTCTTTCATGCTCAGTAATTCACTAGCAATTAGCCCTCCGTGCTGCTCCAGTGCGTGTCAGCAAGACCAACACCACAGCACAACATTCCACCTGATGGTAAGTGGGTGCTGTGGCCCATAGACATCTACATTAATCCTCAATTAAGAACCAAAACGCAGAATAGTTGTCACCCCTGAGGTCTAAGGTGGAATGCCTTTTTTCCAGTAAAAAAGAGTCTCCGGATCAATATATTCACCATACGAAACACAGCAGTATTAAGCTGCTATTTTATGTTGGTATTCATTTTCATTCATTTCTATGGGAGGGAAGATTCTATCCAGGCTATCATTTTCCTTTTAATCAAGAAATTGCTTAAAATCGTAATTGATTTCAGTTGAACTTCCCGGGTATTCGCGTCTCGTCCATAGCTGTTGATAGTAAAACGCAATGGGAGCAGAGTACGGTGGAGCTGGGCCGTGGGCTCACACCACGTGGCAGCGTGCTGGCGCGTTTTACTCATCTTCAGCACGATGAGTTTGATTACGTGTAAGTATCTCGGTGTTGGATGATCTCGATAAAAGTATTTTAAAAAATTCTGCAGCTATATTATGGTTGTAAAACGAGTGGGTCATTTCGACTGTGGAAGCACCACACTCCCACAGAATACCAGCGTGAAATTCGAGCTTAATGCTGCTGTGTTTTGTATGGTAAATGTAGAGAACCGGACTCTTTTCACTGGCAACGAGGCATTGCATCTCAGCTATCAGGGTTGATAATGCATCTGCATTTGGATTCTTAATCGAGAATAGATATTGATGTATATAGGTACCAGCATCCACTAATCATTAAGTGGACTGTGTGATCGTTTGTCACCCTTATTCTATAAAAATACGAAAATAAAGCAAAACTTACACTTCTTATGTTTAAAATAGTGGCAAGTACAATAGCTGAGTTCTATATCTCAATAATATAAACATTGAATTTGAATTTAATAAATCTATAACTTTTTGTGCAAACAGTATCGAAGTTGACAACACAAGAGGTAAAAACGCAATGGGAACATTTCGCATATTCTTGGCACCTATTACTAATGAAAAAGGAACTCCGCTTCCATTCAACGAACAAAGAAGACTCATGATCGAGCTGGACAAGTTTTCACAGAGCCGTAAGTGTAATACCATGAAAATTTTATCAATGTTTTTTTTTATATATAGGATAGGGTGACAATCGAGCACACAGTCCACCTGATGGTAAGTGGTTGCTGTGGCCCATAGACATCTACATCTATCCTCGATTACGAATCAAAATGCAGATGTGTTGGTCACCCGTGAGGACTAAGATGGAATGCCTCGTTTCCAGTAAAATGGGTCGCCGGTTCTCTACACTCACCATACGAAATACAGCAGCATTAAGCTACTATTTCACGCTGGTATTCTGTGAGAGCGTGGTCCTTCCCCGGTCGAGCCGACCCATTCGTGCTACAACTATACATCTAATGTTATACTGAATAAGGCAAAAGCGAATTATTGGCTACAAACAACCGCCAAACGATGCCAAAACGATTTCATGGGGGTTTGACCATTCCGTTTGCACCTAAAGGTTAAAAAGTTGAGTTAAAAGTTGTGTGACACCTGGTACTGTGATGACTTGTACTGTAACTCCGCTTCCTAAGTGTGACGATTTTTTTATGGGAAAGGGGCAAACGAGCATACGGCTCACCTGATGGTAAGTGATTACCACCGCCCATGAACAACTGCAGCACCAGGGAAATTGCAGACGCGTTGCCGGGCTTTTAAAAAGCGGTAGGCTCTTTTCTTGAAGGTCCATAAGTCGTTTCGGTCCGGAAAATCTCTGGTGGTAGTCAATTCCACAAGGAAGTTGTGCGAGGAAGAAAACTTCTTTTAAATCGCACGGTAGTGGATTATGACAAATTCTCCCTAATGCAAGACAGGTCCATGTCCAACAGTGTTCTAGTCTGAGTGGTATACAGAGCCAGTATAATTGTGAGCCATTCAATCTTAGTCTTCAAAAGTGACAACGTGTCTGTAGCATTTTTTGTTTGAAGTTGTACTGTAGTAGCCACTTTTATGAGCCGATGAAGAAGAAGCAGCAGAAAGGGTAAAATAAAAATAAATATGTGCGTTATTTCTGTACTAGTTTAACTAACACTGAATCTGATCTTTTTTGAATTGCAAAGCAGAAAGAATGCATTGAAAATAAGTAAGATATTCACTGTATTAGATGAATCGTCATTATATCCTTTCGTGGAATATCTAAGATGGATAAAGATGAGTTTACATTTCATGAACTAAGTTAAAATTTCTTACAGTATGTAGTTATACTCTACTACATTTTAAACCGGAACATAATATCAGGTGAACCATCGAGAGAATACTCGTAATATGGTTATGTGGTAAAGCCACACTGCAGCTATATTAGTGATATAGCTGTAGCATGAATGGGTCGGCCCGACTGGGGAAGGACCAAGCTCTCACAGAATACCAGCGTAAAATAGTAGCTTAACATTGCTTTGTTTCGTATGTTGAATATAGAGAACCGGAGACTCTTTTTACTGGAAACTAGGCATTCCATCTTAGTCCTCACGTGTGAAAACGCATCTGCATTTTGATCCGTAATCGTGGATAGATGTAGATGTCTATGGGCTACAGCAACCACTTACTATAAAGATGGACTTTGTGACCGTTTGCCACACTTATTATCTTATAAAAAAGACCATGCATAAATACGGTTAACAAGGAACAAGTGATAACTATAAGATTACATTATATCAGTAAAAATATTAAGCATTTAATGAAAAGTAAAAGTCCATTTCAACGAAAAAACTAGAATAAATAATTTCTACATAAAATATTCAGAAGTCGGTGCTGAAAATTTGTAGCCACGAATTTGAAGCTTTTATATAGAAATCATTTTATTATTATTAGTACTGTGAAGTTGACTTTAAGTTTAGCTTTTTGGCCCCTATGTGTGGACTAAGAAATGCCTCTAGCTAATGGAAACAATTTGAATGTCTTTAAAAAAATTCATCGTCTTATTTTCCAAGCTAAGGGATGAAATATTTTCTCCAAATTTATATGAGGCCACCACGGATGTTTAATTTCTTTAGGAGAATCGTTTGAAATGGTTCACAATTGACGAAGATATCGTGTAGTACACATACATACATAAAAGTTTATTTGAGAACGTCCAAGTTGGCTGAAAAGAAGAAAATAGGGTCTACGTGCAATGAAGTAAAATTAATGTTGCATTAATATTTAATCGATTTTAAAATCGTCGGAGCAAATTATCCCTTCCAATATCGTGTAGTTCATAAATCTTTGATAAGTTTGAGCTACGTTAAGTAATTGTTTGTTCAGAACCAACAGAAGAACAATTTCAATTTTTTTATAAAGTTTTGCATTAACGAACATTGACACGTTTCGGACTTAAATCAAAAGTTTGTTCTATCGGGGCACCTCCAAATATAACCCTAGATAAAAAAATATTTTTCATTTGCTTATTGAGCCTATCACACAACTTTTTGTTAGTATGACATAGTGAAAAAAAAAAAATTTTTTTTTCAGTGGAGTGGGATTATTTCGGTTCTAATGTACAAGGTAAATTTGTTTTTAAGTACGTCCAGGAAAGAACACAATCCAACGTCACAGTGCGGAGTCATCAGTTACCGTTCCATTCGAGCGCACCTTCCACAGACAGAGTGACAGACCAGGCGAATCGGGTTCTATAGAAGCCGCCGAGTTTGACTTCTGCGGCTGCGGCTGGCCTCATCATTTATGCTTCTGCCCAAGGGCACGAAAAATGGATACCCGATGATTCTCTTTGTAATGGTGTGCAACTGGGCTGATGATGGTGTAAGTCTTTTAAATCCATTATTTAATGTAATAAATTTGAGTCACTGAGGTATGACTACATATTTGTGTCATTTGCTAGAAACAGAAACAGAAACTTTTTTATTCAATGTAGATTATAACAATACTTATTGAAAGTCACTTTTTTCATTTACCACTTCTTCTTTTTTCATCTTCAATCATGTTACACACCACTTGCTGGTGATCACCTTGTTATTACAAGCATGTTCCGCGACTGGTGTCACCTGTACTCCAACGGTTAAGTATAGCCGCCATTCAGCGAGGAAATGCAGGCAGCGTTTTTGGCACTATTTCGCGGGAAGTAGGACTACAATAAATAACATAACATTACATAGAATAAACATTCACGACTTTCACCCAAAGGGATGGGTAGACACTACGGACTTTTATTTAGCACGATCCTGACATACCTCTCAATAAAAATTGTATATTATAATATGACACCTTCACGACTTACGTCGGTTTTAATAAATACCCCGTCCTGCATCCCACAGAAAAAAAGGTATTTATATATCCCCATTAATGTGTTTTAAATTAATATAATGTTGTAGTTTTGTATAGTACTTTTTTCCAATATTGAGATGTAATTTAATGAAAATTATTACGCAAATTAAAAGAGTCATTGAAGATGTATTTTCTGTATTTGGTTCGACTTTTCTCATTCTTTTCCTCCCTCTCCTCGTTTTTGTCGAGAATTTAGTGACTGATGTACATTCGGATTATAATTTGTGTTAGATGAGTTCGGTGCATTTAATGATTGTTGTATGTCTGTTATGCCTAATGATTGTTGCATGGTTTGCATGTGTTGTTCTTGGATGTTTAGTGAACGTTGTATATTCGATGTGTTTGTGGTGTTTATTGTATTCGTTGTGCTTGGTGACTGCTGCGTGTTTGATGACTGTTGGGTGATCTGTATATGTAGATGGTCCGGTTGATTATGTACAAATACGGTATCCCCTAGCACTTTAGTGAGTATAGTTGATGTGTGAATAGCTGCTTGTTTTTGAAGTATACTAATATTAATATGGCTATCTAATTTATCTATGTGTTTTACTGCTACCACTCCCTTGCTCCTATTACTATGGGAATGACAGTTGCTTGTGTATTCCACAAACGACTGACTTCAGTTTTTAGCAGGTGGTATTTGCTTAATTTTTCAATTTCCTTAGGTCCTATATTGTAGTCTAGTGGTACAGTTATATCTATTAAGAATGTTTTATTACTTGTTTTATCAACATATATCAAATCAGGCCTATTATGTGTTACAGTAATATCAGTTTGGGCGGGCATTTCCCACATGATTTTAGCAAACTAATTTTCCTTAATTTGTGGTCGGATGAGGGTTTCTTGCCACCAGAGGTTAGAAACTTCTATTTTGTTCTTTTTAGCCAGACACCAATAGACGTACTGGACAAGATTACGAGTATCATGTCGCTTTACGTAATATGTCCCTACTAGTTTGTCACATCCGGATATTATGTGTTGTGTGGTTTCATCTTTACAGGAACACAGACGACATTTTGCATCTACTGGCTCATTTAATATGTCACGTTGATGTTGCCGCGTATTAATGGCCTGGTCTTGTATTGCAAATATGGATGACTCTGTACTTGGAGATACATGTTGCCTTTTAAGCCATTGATATGAAAGTTCTACGTCTATATTGGCCTGATCTAAAACTCTTTTAGGAAATTGTCCATGTAAGGGCTTTTTTCGCCACAGTTCATTTTGTCTTTTAACTGTTGCCATCTTAATCTCTTTATCTGTATATGTATTTTCTTGTGTTAAGTTTAATTCTCTTTCTATCTCTTGTGCTTCTTTTATTATTGAATATTTATCTCCATGTGTGTCGTGTCGCATTATTATTTTAATGAGATAATCGCTTTCCGTTTTCAGATATTGTTCATATTTTACTATCTGTGCTTTATACATGTACTCTATATTTATCAGACCTCTTCCTCCTTGTGTTACAGGTAAGTATAGCCTTTCTATTTCTGCTTTTTGCTGATGTACCTTTTTAATTGCTAGTAATTTCCTTGTTTTTATATCTATTTTCTTAAGATCGTTATTTTTATAATTTATTATGCCAAATGAGTAAAGTAAAAACCGGGACTGCGTATGTATTAATACCTTTTATCAAATATCGTGAGTTAAGGTGGGTGTTCAGTAGTTTCTTGATTCTTTTAAAATATTCTTTATTTATTTGATCTCTTATGATGCTGAGTTCTATCTTTCCTGATTCATGTATTCCTAAATATTTATATTTATCTCCTATTGCAAGTTGCTCAAAAGTTTCCCCCGCTTAAAAGAATATGACCTTCTCCTATTGCATTGCTTCTATACCCAGAACCCAGGTGTTATTGTTTTGCATTTGTCTTGTCCAAATCGCATTCCTATATCGCTTGTAAACACTTCCACACTATCCAACAGTACTTTCAAATTACTCTTATTGTTTGCATAAACTTTAAGGTCATCCATGTATAGTAGGTGATTGACCCAGAAACTGTTTTTGAGTTTATATCCTTTCAGTTTGTATTTATTAAGTATACAGGAAAATGGGTTAATTGATAAGGAGAATAACAATGGTGAGAGGGAGTCACCCTGGAAAATTCGGTTCCGTGGTAACCGAATAATGTGATCCACGGGCTGTCATGATCACCCTCCATAGTGGCATAGCCAACTGAAGGAATCTTTTAATCATTAGTGGACATTTATAGACATCAAGCACTTTAAGAAGCCATTCGTGAGATACACTGTCGAAGGCTTTTTGGTAGTCAATCCATGCCATACTCAGGTTTTTTTGAGCTTGATGTGCATCCTCCAATATGACCTTATTAACCATTAGATGGTCTTTACATCCCCTAGCACCACGGCGCATCCCCTTTGCTCTACGGTCATTATGTTACGAGTATTCTTATCGCAATGGCTATACAATACGTTGGCCAATATGGAAGTATGTAATTCGTACATACTAGGTAAACATGCATATTATAATGTCATGTAAATGAATGTATTATAACATGAAATGCTATATTGATATTTCGTAAATGTGTTTATTGCCGTGTAGTCGCGGCCTAAGACAATAATCTCACCTCTTTATGTGGATGCTGTTTGAGGCAATTAAGGACACTTCCAGAACACCGTCCAAATGAACCGTCACCGTCAAAATGACTGTACAACCATATATTGAGGATTTTTATTATCAACGTAGAGGCAAATGTGGCAAATATACCTCTATGAGGCAATATATAGATGAGACCTATATTCAGCAGTAGACTTTAGTAGGCTGTAACGGTAGCGGTAATCTTTGTAAACATTATACGTGGTAGAGCCACGCTGTAGATACATTATGTAGCATGAATGGGTCGGCTCGACCGGGGAAGGACCACGCTCTCACAGAATACTAGCGTAAAATAACAGCTTAGTACTGCTGTGTTTCGTATGGTGAGAGTAGAGATCCGGAGTCAATAAATCTGTCCATTTGTGTCTATCCGGGTTCATCTTCAGATAGACTGGATAT
The DNA here is from genome assembly GCA_907164705.1 of Parnassius apollo. NCBI lineage: Eukaryota > Metazoa > Arthropoda > Insecta > Lepidoptera > Papilionidae > Parnassius > Parnassius apollo. The sequence goes on along the minus strand of CAJQZP010001449.1, from coordinate 8,791,057 downwards.
TTTTTTGTAAAAAAATGCCTTTCATTACCTTAAACCTAATCAGCACTTAAAATTGCTATTAACAATTTCATTGGTGCCGGCGGGGATTGAAATTTACAGCGAATGCTAACCATCTGAGCTACCACGGCTTTTAAGTGCCGATTTACCACGTGCTCGGTGGTGAAGGAAAACATCGTGAGGATACCTGCATGTCTGAACAACAAGAAAATAAATATATTTTTGAAATATTTTTAATTTTTCAGACAAGCCTCAGGATATTTTACTTCTGGTATCTTCTACCGCACGTAGTCAATCAGAGCTATCACGGCTAATACATTGTGTTATATTTGTGTAAATATAACAAATACACTGTCACATTTTTTTATATAGGATGAACGTGATAAAGTGACGAACGAGTACACAGTCCAACTGATGGTAGGTGGATGCTGTGGCCCATAGGCACCTACATCCATCCTCGATTAACAATCAAAATGCATAGGCGTTGTAATCCTTAAATACTAAGATCAAATGCCTCGTATCCAGTAAACGAGCCATGATAGCACAGATGGTTAACGCTCGCTGTAAATATAACAGAACGCGAGTAACCTGGGTTCGATCCCCGCCGGCAACAATGAAATTGTTAATTACAATTTTAAGTGCTGATTTACCACGTGCTCAGCGGTGCAGGAAAACATCGTGAGGAAACCGGCATGTCTGAGGAATAAGGAAAAAAATATTTCGAAGACATGTGAAGTTCGCCAACACGCATTGGGGCAGCGCAGCGGACAATTCCTTGCCCTAAAACCCTCATCGAAATGAGCCGAGGCCTGCGCCTAGCATTGGGACGTATATAGGCTGTAACTTTATTTTACTTTTTACCTTAAACCTAAAAAACGCCACATTAATGGATTACTAGAAGACTCAGATTAAGTCAGGGTGCATTGGTAGTTAAATATATAATATATTTGTAATTTTATTAGGTGGAACAAGACCTTGTTGGGTCTTGCAACGACGCAGCATCGTATTGTAGACTCCGTGACCGCCCGTATCCTGACCGACGAGCCATGGGATTCCCCTTCGATAGTCGTGTTCCAGCAGCGGTGAAGAGAATCACTGATTTATTGATACTCAATATGGCCATCGCTGAATGCAAGATACGATTTACTGATGCCACTAGGCTGAGGAGCCAATAATCTTTTTGGGGTTCCTTTTTAAATAAACATGATTCGCTTTCTTGATATTGTAATAAATACCACTGTTTAGGTTTGTATTTTTGTTGTTAACGAAAACTGGCTATGGAAATGGGCACTAAGTATATTTAGTTTTAAAGGGTCAAATTATTTTAAGCATATTTCTGTTAATATTTGTTCATATTATTTTCAATAATAAGACAGAATAATTCAGATCTTTCACAAACGTTTCTTTTTTTCTTATTATTATTTTAATCATTTCTTCTTTATTTTCACCAGAAAGAAAGTAAATTTCCTAGACATGTTTACCGACAAAGTTGGTGATATATTGAAGATAGGCCAAATTTCGGCTACCCTTAACCAACGAGAATGTATGCGTAGGTATAAAAATGCGAAAAAAGCGAGAGAGATGTCAAGATCGTGCCAAATGGAAGTCCGTAGCCTCTTTCTATCTACGGTGAGATTATTATAGAATTGAGGGAGACTAACTAGCATACAGTTCACCTGATGGTAAGTGGTTGGTCTATAGGCACCTACATCTATATTCGAATAAATTCATAATGTGGATGCGTCACATCTAAAAACTAAGATGGAAAGCCTTGTTACCATTTAAAAAGGTGTCGGGTTCTCGTTACGAGACGAAAAGCAGTTGCCTTTTATTGAGGGTTGCAATTTTATATTGGTATTCTGTGCCAAATTTGTCCTTTCCTGGTCGAGCCGACCCATTTGTGTTGCAGCTTTAATACATTGCAGTGTGGCTGTATTATGTCAAATAGGTATTTTATCTTAATCTTCATGTTCAGTTTGAGATAATTTTGGTTGCAGTAGACACATACAAACAACCGCATCATTGGCACGTTTGTCACTCTAATGTTATAGAGATATAAATAACCAAATGATTTCAACATTTATTTTCCTATTAATCAAAAATTTTCTTATATCAATTGGGAAAATATGTTTAGATATGAGCTGCTATTAACGAAGTTATAAAATATAAATTAATTTAATTTACACTTCATCATAAATTCTGTATCATTTATGTCAATGACATTTTCGATAATGATAACTATAAAAATCGTTTTTTCTTAATTAGTTATATTCTGATCTCATCATGGAGCACAAGAGACGGGTATGTTTAAAGAATTTAATTCGAAATTATTTATAAGTTATTATGTTACTTTTTATTAAGCAACTTACGGATTAAAGAACTGAAGTGGCAATGAGCTGGTCATATAAGCCATATAGCTCGAGAACCGAAAACCTATGAGAAAGAAAGGTTTTCGAGTTACAGACTCGTACTGGTAGGCGAAGTGTAGGGTTGCCTTCCACTAGTTGTAGTGCTTTGTGGTGGCTGGGACCGTGCTTTGTGGCATTCCTTAGAGGAGACCTATATTCAGCAGTGGAATATAAAGTGCTGTAATAACGATGAAGTTAGTGAACCGTTATATGAAGTTATTTGATTAACGAGCACAGAGCCTTACTGCTCACTGTTTTTTTCACATTAAGCAAGCTATCCAGGTTCGGTTTCTGATGGCACTTTTAAAATTGTTAATTGTAATTTTAAGAATAGCGATGATGTAGCAAGGCAATTATACATATCTGATGAATAAATTGTTTCGAAGACATGTAAAGTCCGTCAACATCACAGAGTAGATATTTTATAAACATATAGTATAGTACAAGTTTAACCTAGTTATATATATATATATATATATATATATATATATATATATATATATATATATACTATATATATATATATATTTCAATTTTTTATATTATGTCAGTTACTGAGATATTTCCGTTCTAGTAACTTATTTTCCTATAATTAAGTACATAATAATTATTCTTTAGATTGTCAAAAGATTGTAGATTTGTAAAAAAAAACTCTAAAAGGTTTTATTTGCTAATACTATAAACATTTAAAAAATATTTTCAGGATATCATAGCGGTCGTCTATTTGATGTGGATAGGAATAGCTTTGGTAAGTTCGCAAAATACAGATAATAATCAGAATATTTCAGCGACAGAATCGATAAATAGCGAGTCTGATGCAACGAGTGTTGCTCTTCCCAATCTAAATTCAAGTCCTGATATGGCAAGTCCTGCTATGGCAAGTCCTGATACGGCAAATCCTGATACGACAAGTTCTAATACGGCAAGTCCTGGTACTGACAGTTCTAAGGCAAGTCCTGATGCAGCAAGTCCTGATGCGGCAGGCGCCGATAGCGCAAGTAATAATGCGGCAAGTCCTGGCACTGACAGTTCTAAGGCAATTCCTAATGCAGCAAGTCCTGATGTGGCAGGTGCTGATGGTACAAGTCCTGATGCACCAAGTCCTGATGTGGCAAGTCCTGATACAGGAAGTTCTGATACAGCAGGTCCTAATACGGCAAGTCCGGACAGTTATAAGGCAAGTCCTGATGTGGCAAGTCCTGGTACGGGAAGTCCTACAGCAGGTCCTGATACAGCAAATGCCAAAACAGGAAATGTAGAAACACCTTTTACTTCGAATGCAATAACTTCAAGCAATGCAGTGCTTGATCGTCCTACCGGAGATGTACAAATACCTGCTGATCCATCTCCAGCAGCTGCTCCCGGCGGTGATAGTCAAAGTGCACCAAAACCACCTACAAATGCTGCTACCGTAATTGATACATCAAATACTCAAGCTGCACCATCTGCTACTGATGCACCGAATATAATAGCCCCAGTTACTAGCGCTTCCATTGACGAAAAACAAAACGAGGAGAATTTTTTTATTCCACCTTCGTCGGTTGCTCCTGTTGTAGATGCTCAGAATGCGTCAATATCACATATAACGACTGTTCCTGTAAACGATGAACAAAATACACCTGCTCCGCCAATAATAGCTAGTCCTGTTATAGATCCACATAATACACCGGCCCCAAACACAATAGATACTCCTATTATAGATGCACAAAATACGCCAGTCCCCCCTACAACATTTGGTCCAGTTATTGATACGTTGAATAGGCCAGCTACACCTACAACTATCGCTACTGCTCCAGATGTGCAAGTTGCCGCTGTTTCTCCGACAGGAAATCCTTCAAATGGGGGTAATGTTATACTTATACCGAGTTACCCAATCCCATCCAGCCAAGGCTATTATCTAGTGCAGAATCCTGTTCCACAAGGGAATGGATATTCCCAGGTAATGAACATTTATTCTCAAAACGGATATTCAGGTAGGGGTGGTTACTACGTTATACCGCTTGTTCACTGAACTTTTTAAAAAACTTGTTACTTTTAACAAATAAAAAAGAAAATTATTAAAATCCTTATAACAGGGATAGATGTATGTGATTTTGGTTATAAATTTATATTGGTTAATGAAAATTAATGATTTATTGTCGAATTCGGTATAACTTAATGTAATGTTAGTACATTTTATTAGAAATGTGAGTGTTAATCTATACATACATAATAAAGTTGAAGTGTCCGTCTATAATTTCGAAATTAAATGCTACTATTAAGTTGAGGCGTAATTTGTTATTTTACTTAATAAACATTGTAAAAATGTTGGCCTGTCGAAATAGTTTGATAAAATTTTACGAACACACAGCAATGTTAGTATTGTTCTAGGCTACATTTTATCTGAACATCGTGTAGCTAAGATTTTTTGTGATATCAAAAAACTTATAAAATAAATGGTTGTTTAATTTCCTCATTAATTGTATAGATATAAAAATATACTTTCAAATAAAAGATTTTATGGTTTGTAATTTTACACAAAAAGATCCTTACATTACCTTCTGTCTCTGAAAGTATTGATGTAGTAGTGATATTTAACATATTTTATTTTATCGCTATTTTACAACTAAACTATACATGTTACATGTGATAGGCCATTGAAATTAACAAATCTTCAATTTCTACTTTAACAATTTGACAGAGCCCCTTCTCATTTCCGGGAATGTTAAAAGCAGAGAAGAATCTTTCATACAAAATGTTTAATAGTTTTAAACTTATTATAACTTTCTTAAAAAAGCGTACTGATATTTTATGGTTAATCTGCAATTCGAACTGGTTTTCAATTTTTTTTGTGACAAAATATTATTGCGATTAAATTATAGTACTCTACATTTCAACTTAAACTTGTAATTTTTTTAGAAAGACAATTAATATATTATTATTATTATAGCTTACACTTTTCGACTAAATTTGCGATATATTGAAAATGGAACGAATTAAAAATAACACTGTTACGTAGATTTACAGATGTGAATTAAGCGAGAAAGTTGTGTCATAACATAACCGTGTCGAGAAGATTATTTAGATGGAGATTCTATTTATTCATGATCTGTACGGGTAATGCAAGAATGTAATTGCCCGCGGCTTCTGTGCACTCCTGTGCCACACTTTAACTTACTGTCGCTAATGAGTTTTTGATATGTACTTTCATTAGATTTAGGCATTAATAAATCGGATAGTTCTAAGTTTAACCAATCCCAATAGACTGCACCTAGTTGTAACCGTTCAAATCAACTTTAATATATATATGTGAACGCATTTTATTGGCATATAAGTTCTTATATAGTGTTCTTGATTGGAAATTAAGCTGTAAGCTACCCGAATAAAATAAATTAAAATAAATTTATATTATATTAAAGTAAGGGGAGCTAAGTGATAAGGAGTAAAAGAAACAAATATTACAAAATGTTCGTTAATATAAGATTGGGACAAGATTATTTATTTGTTTAATTAGAAGCCCTTTATTGACCTCAATTTAAACTTTGCTTTGTTTTAGATTAATGGGTTCATGAATTATGTGTCCCTAGTGGAATTAATTTAAGTCGAGGAAACTTCCCAACTCAACAGTGGCTTTGAAATTATCCCTATTACAAATGCTTGTTATTAATCTGGCCCATATTGTTTGTGCATTATAAAGTTGGAAAGATTTATGTTTTGAGACATCGTCATCTTTAAAAACTATTTAAGTTCACTACAGAACATAGGCTTTCCCAACTGATTGCTTCTTATGCGGAATATATATAGTTAACATGAATTGTAATGTATATCTATTTCTACCACGAAAGAAAATAAAATTTAATTTGTTAAATGTATATTTTTTATTTCTAGTGGCATTTTTAAATATGCTTCCCCTGACCTAAAACGAGGCGAAAAAATTTACTCAAATAATACTTTTTTTTTAGTTAAACATATTAATATTATACATAAGAGTATATAATATACAGGAGGGAAATCGATAACAGACCCTATGTGCATAGAAGCATATTTTATAATATTTATTTAAACAAAAGATGATTAAAATTTAGAGCTTATTTATACATAGAGAACTCAAGTAGACTTCACCTCTTCAAGCAGCAAATGTTCCAAACATACGAGTAACGCAGTGGCAGCCATACATGTTAAGAGGAAGTGGACGGTCCGTCACACTATGCCGACGACGCCACACATCGAGATGTATCTCTCCACATATACATATTATAAGACGGTTTACTGAATATACTTGTAGTTTTCCATAGACACATTTACAATTCCCTCTTGTAGAACTTTCAAAGCTCCATATCGTATGTTTGAAAATATTATTTTTATTATCTATAACATGATATAATAATACTATTATATAAAAACAACGTAATAGAAAACTGATAAAATTGCTTAACATAAATACATTTATTTTGCCTAATTATAATAACTGTAAACCATCTTATTGATGAAATGCAATTTTCACTATAAAAATATTAAATAGCCTCAGTGAAGACATACAGAATAAATAACACTCAGAACTCGCGTCTCTTTGATTCAATGTAAAAATGTAAATTATGGTATATTAAACCGTAAGCCGATGTTTGACGATGATTCCTGTAAATTACACACACGAATAGAGTAATCGGTTGCTGGTGTTAAACTCGTATTACACAACAAGGTCTTTTACAATTTAATTGCCATAAGCTAACATTTTAGGATTACGTTTACATTAAATGAAATCGGCATGTGTGTGAGCTATAATACAATTTTATATTTTTTGGTTATCAATTAAATAATAGTAAGTAACGTTTTTCTAAAAAAGAGAAAAGAAGAAGAGGAAGAATATCATTATTCATTCAGTTGTTAAGCCGATCAAAGACTAGCGGTGAACCTATTCCATAAATTGCCTCATAAGGGTTTTCCATAGTTGCCACGTTTGGCAGGCGGGTTGGCAAACATAGTTTTTCAGGATGTTGTTATCAGGAAGATGTTGTTGCCCTACAAAACTCACGAGATGATGAGGACAGTAGATTCTCTTACATCGCCACTACATAATATTTGTAAAATCAACTATATTTTTAAAGAATAAACGTGACAAGCAGGAACATTATTTACCGGGTGGTAAATGGATGCTGTATCTCATAGACACCTATAGTTCGGCCAACTAGCAGCGATACGAAAGGTCCTTCACCTCAAAAATGACTGTGGAGTTGACTATCTTGTGTAATTGTCGTAATGTCTCGTTTTCCCGGCAAGAACGGGTGTCAGGGTAAGGCGGGTTCGCCAACATTCGGGAGGCAATTTTAGTAATTGTTGTTTATTTAATTATTGTTATTTTGTTTGGACGATAGTAAAGTTACAGCCTATATACATCCCACGGCTGGGCACAGGCCTCCCCCTCATTTCTGAGAGGGTTTAGGGCAAGGAAGTGTCCGCCGCGCTGCCCAAATGCGTGTTGACGAACTTCACATGTCTTCGAAATATTTTTTTTTCTTATTCCTCAGACATGCAGGTTTCCTCACGATGTTTTCCTTCACCGCCGAGCACGTGGTAAATCAGCACTTAAAATTGCAATTAACAATTTCCTTGGTGCCGGCGGGGATCGAACCCGGGTTAATCGCGTTCTGTTATATTTACAGCGAGCGTTAACCACTGAGCTACCACGGCTCTTTTTATTAAGAGTGGTTAATGATGGAGCGACAACCAAGTACGTCGAGAGATAAATCAACAGATTTTACTTCTCCGGAAAAGAAACGTCCAAAGGTATGTATAAGAATACTATATATATATATATATATGAATATTTTTTAGTAGTTTTAATTAAAGTTTCTTGGTTCGGAGTGTACTTTAAGTTATCTTAAAGTTATTTAAAAATAGAAACTTAATAATAAAATTTTTCTTAATTTATTAAAGATGCATATAAGTAATATATATATATATATATATATATATATATATATATATATATATATATATATATATCATTTTAATTTAATTTTTAATTTTAGGTGACTAGTTTTACGTTGAATGAAAAAAATACGGTTAGTAATACCTATACATATGTTAAAGAAACTTGGCCTAATGATTAATACCCATACAGAAACGAGATGGCGCACAAAGTATTTAATTAATTTAAATCTACATTATACCTACAACAATTCAAATTATAACAAAATTTATAACAAGTCAATTTTTTTGGTTTGCTAGACATTTTTTTATAGGATAGGGTTACAAACGAGCACAAATTCCACCTGATGGTAAGTAGTTGCTGTGGCCCATAGACATCTACATCTATCCTCGATTACGAATCAAAATGCAAATGCGTTGTCACGCGTGAGGACTAAGATGGAATGCCTCGTTTCTAGTAAAAGGGGTCTCCGGCTCTCTACACTCACCATACGAAACACAGCAGCATTAAGCTACTATTTGACGCTGGTATTCTGTGAGGGCGTGGTCCTTCCCCGGTTGAACCGACCCATTCGTGCTACAACTATACTATTCTAATAAATGTTTTAACTATATTGTCTACTTTTTATATATATATATATATATATATATATATATATATATATATATATATATATATATATATAATCTACCTAGCAAAAAGTTACACAGCCGGACAGATCGGAAAGGGCTGTGTAACTTTGTGTGTAACTGGTGTGATGGAAAGGGGATTTGTATTCCCAATAACCTTGCATTGGTTTTGTTTACATTTGGTATTGCTTCTCGTTGGCCGTAGTTTACACCTATCCTCGAATATGAATCTTAATCTTAGGACTAAGGTATATTGCCTCAGTACCAATTAAAAGGGTCTCCGGTTCTCTAAACTGACACCGTACTTACTACTATACTACTTACGCTGATATTCTGTGAGATCGTGAACCTATTTTGGTTGAGCCAACTGATTGGTGCCTTAGTCATAATATAACTGAAGCGTGGCTATACCACATTCAAAATAGCATGGATATTGTAAAAATAAATAAATAAAATATATTAAATTTTATTGATAATACGAAGATGCAACAAAACTAATTACTAGATCATGTGAACAAAGTAAATATTAAAAAGTGAAAATTTAGGTGTGAGTGCTATTTATTCTGCTCTCGTTATCAACATCCCATTTTGTTACTTTGTAAGTCCGATATCTTTGTCTAATAAGTACAAAATCGATAATGAAAACATAATAAGTTATAGAAACAATTAAGTCTCATCATTTTTTATTTAAAACTTATGTATTAAGTTCTCTTTTAATTAAAAATAAAACGTTTAAAAAATTGTATTTGGCCAAGGTTTAATGAATTTTAATATTTTTTATCATACCCGGGTTCGATCCCCGCCTGCACCAATGAATTTGTTAATTGCAATTTTAAGTGCTGATTTACCATGTGCTCGGCGGTGAAGGAAAACATCGTGAGAAAACCTGCATCTCTGAGAAATAAAATTAATTTGCCGCCAAATTGTAAACAAATGACCTGTTAATAAAATACATACACAATGATATTGGCAAAAAGTTCCATTTTCAAAATGTTTACTTATTTTTTACAAGTGGACAGTTCGGAAAACTTTCAGTGTCGCCCTCGTAAGAGGCTATAACGGTAACGTTAATTGCAAATTGTAAATAAGAGAATCGATGCCTATGGTTAATTTTAAGGAAATAGGGTACTAAAATAGAAATGTATCTATTAGGTATTTATCTATGAAATTGACGTTTTCTTAAATAAGTTTTTTTATAATTTTATTTCTATTAATCAAAGTAATCACCCACGCAATCGATGCATTTTTGCCAACGCGGTGGCATATATATTGACGCCCTTCTTAAAAAAATAGCTGGACGGGAGGCAACAAATTATTAAAGGTATTTTGCACTGCCTCTCGGATATTGAATTTTTTTTCCGTCAAAAAGTTATCTAAATTCTGGAAAAAGTAGGAGTCTGTAGGTGCAAAATCTGATGAGTAGGTACGGCAGATGACGAATAGCTTCCAAACCAAGTTCTGCGTCCGATCTCTCTATATGTTGGGAATAGCGTCCCATCGGACTATCAGAGTGAGGGAATAGAGAGTGCACCGCGACTCGTGATCCATAATCTTGTCCTGCATCGTTAAAATATAATGTAGGTACTCTCATGATACTGTGACGAGCCAATATTATTATTAATAATTAAATTCAATATAAAGGGGCGTCAAAAATAGTCTTTAAAGATATATATTAAGCAATTAAGTTAAATTAATAAACGTAAAGTTAATATATTTCAGACATTATCCCAATAACATAGTAAATTAAAGGCAAAATTATTGTTTTTCGTAATAAATAAATTTATTTAAAAACTTGAAAAAAATATTTAAAATAAGATAAATAATAGAAATACAAGTCAAAAAATATTATAAAATTAAGTTAAATAACGTTTATAAGATAATTAGAAAATTTGTTAAAAATTGTTTAAGTCATGGGAGGTGTTCGTGTATAAAAGAAAATTTTTTCTAAGTTGTGGAAGGAGTTCACGTATAGATGAATGTTATTGAAGGAGTTCATGTATTAAAGAAAATTTTCCTAAGTTATGGAAGGTGTTCACGTATAGACGTCTTGTATGGAGGAAGCTGCCGGAGGTACATACCTGCAGTTGTGTAGCACTATGACTAGTCCTATATTATGGACTTATGATAATAAACTCAATGATACAAAAACAATACTATAGAAGGTCTCTATGATGAATATGCATTACAATAGTAGGGTTATAAGACTTATGATAGTAGGGTCTATGATACAGCAATACTAAAGAAGGTCTCTGGTAGTAGGGTTGTGGGTTCGAACCCTATATATTAATGACTTATGAAAGTAAGGTCTATGATCCAAAAGCAATACTAAAGAAGGTCCCTGATTTTGCATTACAATAGTAGGGTCGTGGGTTCGAATCCTATATATGAATGACTTATGAAAGTAAGGTCTATGATACAAAAGCAATACTATAGAAGGTCTCTATGATTAATATGCATTACAATAGTAGGGTTGTGGGTTCGAATCCTATATATGCATGACTTATGAAAGTAAGGTCTATGATACAAAAGCAATATTATAGGAGGTCTCCTTGATGCATAAGCATTGTGTGGGGTGGTCGGATGACCAACTGCTCCTAGTACTGTTGCAAAATGACTAGTCCTTATTAGGGACTTGAAAAGGAATATTGTGGTGGCGTGTATGCTGCTTTACGAGCAATTGGTCCGAGGTAAACTTGGACTCGCTAACCGATGTGTCCTAGACATATCATCTTAATGCTGGTGGTAAGCGGGTTTGTTGTAGCGATACGGCTTTCCCGTGGACATCGCACACCCATACCGTTTGTGGTCGGCGTAGTAGCGCATAGCGATGCGTCGTCTATATTTCGGATTGGGATGATGAGTGTGTTTGGTAGCACTTTTAAGTGTAACAGGCATACTCAACTTCATGTCTTAGTGCATTAGCGCTATGATACGTGGAGTTTTGTTCATTGGCGTCTTAGTAGCGTGTTACTATGATACGTTGGTGATATTTTTTATATAACAACAATGCCAACTTTGTTACCAAAGTCGATAGGGATCATGTGGGTGTGTTGTGAGGGGGCGCCACCCGTATGATAGTTGCATTGATGCTTACTGCTACTTGCGGTATTGCGTCTTGTGATGGATCTGCGGGTGTGCTGCGCCTGATTCGACGCATTCTTGTGGTTCTGGTCGATGGAGGTATACAATTAACATCTTAGTGCCGGTGGTAAGCGGGTTTGTTGTAGCGATACGGCTTTCCCGTGGACATCGCACACCCATACCGTTTGTGGGCGGCGTCGTTGCGCATAGCGATGTGTCGTCTATCTTTCGGATTGGGATGATGAGTGTGTTTGGTAGCACTTTTAAGTGTAGCAGGCATACTCAACTTCATGTCTTAGTGCATTAACGCTATGATACGTGGAGTTTTGTTCATTGGCGTCTTAGTAGCGTGCTACTATGATACGTTGGTGATATTTTTTATATAACAACAATAAAAACTTTGTTGCCAAAGTCGATAGGGATCATGTTGGGTGTGTTGTGAGGGGGCGCCATCCGTATGATAGTTGCATTGATGCTTACTGCTACTTGCGGTATTGCGTCTTGTGATAGATCTGCGGGTGTGCTGCGCCTGATTCGACGCTCTCTTGTGGTTCTGGTCGATGGAGGTATACGGGTGGTGATGTCTGCTGGGATGTATGGGGGACCTTGAAATGGTGTAAGCCCGACGATAGTCGTATTGATGCTTGTTGCGTTCTGCAGCATTGCGTCTCTGCGATGGTTGTTTGGTGGGACGCTATTCTCAATGGCGCTCTCTGCGTCTTGGTTTGACTCACACCTAAGTAGCTTTGCCCAAGTCGGGTCCCTTCATTGCGGGGCTGCAGACTGTCTGCCCTCCACGATGTTTTATATAACAACATAATATTATATCTCCGTAACTTTCCCACCTTTGAATGATTGAAGGCAACTTGTTGGTGGGTGAGACAAACATGATCGAAAATGCATTTACTCAACGTCAGTGACACAAACCCTATCTGATGGCGAATTATTACTCTTATCTTATAACTGCCTTTTGGCTATATCTGCCGTTGTATTGGTTGGTGGAGCATATGTGTCGACCTCATGCGGGTGGTAGCTGGCGGGAGGATCTGAAGAGACTCTCAAGGCTGCGGCCGAAAGCCGTACAACGTGGGACCCCATTCCCTTGAGGTGAGCGGTAGACTCATGACACGCTCTGCGGATAGTAGCCGTGCTGATCATGCAATTGGTGATGATGCCATACATCACGTCTGCAGGAGCGGCGGTCTGGCAGGTGGTGGCGCTCACGGAGGGTTTACGGCCAGTGTGCCTATTTGCCTAAACTGTGTGACGTACATTCACTGTGGCTGGATTCGTTCATATTCTGTATGGCGTTTACACGCATTGACATGCGCGACTTCGGTCGATGTTTGTGCTTACGCACTAACAAGGGGTCTCTTTTACTGGTTCGCCAGTTATTTTGCTGTGGACTACGGTCCAGTCCCCGAATTAGCATTTCCTTCGGAGGGAGTGCATCAAAATGGTTGGCGCTCACCGTGCACGGCGTGTGTGGGGCCGTGTACCTCCCCTACATTTTTTTTTTCAATAAATGTAGGAGAGCGAAGCCCTTGTATCGGGTATTTTGTATAAATATATTTTGAGCCTTTTCCGAGCGGGAAGGGATAATTAATAATGTAAACCTGATACAAGCGGAATAGGGACGTTTTATGTTCTTAACCTTTTTCGAGCCCTGTCTTCGTGAACGGGGTTCACTTAACTTATAAAGCACTACCAACAGCTTTCAATTGCTCTAGTGAATATTCATTCTTCCAAAAGACACCTAAAAGAACTAAGTTACTAAACAAACACAACGTAAATAAGGGTCCTAACTAAGTCGATCACGCCAAAATATTACAAACGGCCTATTATTAAACCTTTAGAAAGATCATTTAGAAAGATCAAAATATATCTTAATTATCTTGGTCATTTATATATAATTTTATCGAAAGGGGGTAAATTAATTATACCTAATATATTTATTATTATGAGAGGGGGGAAAGCGTTACAATACGTACGTATTATAAAACACTATTGTTCGTGTAACTTGCAGACCGTCTGTTGTGCAGTATGAGGTCGCTCGTTGTCGTGCAGGAGCAGTAGAGAGACCAGCGATTGACCAAAGCTGGTTGAAAAGTGCGAGCTTCTCCATCATTGTGACCAATTCTTCACACTACAGATCTGCAGTAATGTTCATCCTGTTTGGTAAGAAGCTGTGATGAGTGAACCGACGCTTGACCACAAAACAGTGACCGCCACTTTTATAGGGGAATGCTTTCGTTGGTAAAGGACAAGGAAGATTAAATTAAATTTTTTTCTTTACTCGCTAAATTTTACACCCTGATCTTCGTTATTTCTAATGTGTGTAATAAAATATGAAAAAAAAATTGTCACTTAATTTTTTACACATTAAATTATTTAATAATTTAACTGAAATATTTTATTTTATAGAATAAGGCAGACAAACAAGCCCACATTCCACCTGATGGTAAGTGAATTCTGTGACCCACAGACATCTATATCTTTCCTCAATAAATTGTGAGAAGTCAGAATGTTTAAAAAAAGGCACGTAAGACATTTGAAAATGCTATATTTATCCCTACCTTAATGTATTGTAGTGAATGGGATAGGAGGTTGCAATCGAACCAAAAATAATTGATAGGTGCTTCCAATCAATATATCAATGAGGTCAGGAATCTGAGGGTATTCACTCCCGCGTCTCGGAAGGAACGTTATTCCTTTAGTGCTGCGCTCCAGTTTTGTCGAATTGCCGTCTCATCGAACTATGAGAGTAAGGGAATAGAGAGTGCATCTGTATTTAGGCAGACACTTTGTGCGCTAATACAAGAGTCCCGCGCAGTAAGCTATCTCCAGTCTTCGTTGAGACTGGCTTCTGTGAACGAAATCGAAACGATTATTAATATGCCATCAGGGCATTATTGCAAATTGTGATTGTTCTACAATATTCCATATTTAAAGCGATCAGTTCCTTTATTATATGTAATTGGTTTGTAGAAAACGACACTAACGATTTGGATGAAATTTTGTACTTGGATAAGATCATAAATCTTAGTTTATTTAGATATGTGTCAACCCTTAGAAATTTTTTTTCTCAAACGCCGAGCAGCGTTTGTTCACTATGTACTATAAATTAAACATCAGACAATGCTACGAACTCTTCCAACTAGTTTTATTTATTCCTACAAGTCGTCTTCTTTTTATGCGGTAGATTCATGCTGCAGCTATATTAATAGTATAGTCGTAGCACGAATGGGTCGGCTCGACCGGGGAAGGAACATATTCTCACAGAATACTAGCATAAAACATCAGCTTAATGGTGCTGTGTTTCGTATGGTGAGTGTATTTAAGAACCAGAGACTCTTTTTACTGAAAAAGAGGCATTCCATCTTAGTCCTCACGGCTGACACCGGATCTTCATTTTTATTCTTAAACGAGGATTGATGTAGATGTCTATGGGCCACAGTAACCACTCACCATCCGGTGCACTGCGTGCTCGCTTGTCACCTTTTTCCTATAAAAAACCATGGGAATAAGTTAGTTTTTAAAAAATTGATGCACTAATTATCAACTTTCCAACTATGTAGAAAGTTAGTAAAGTCAGTAAAGATACAGCCTATATAGGTCTCAAACGAGGATTGATGTAGATGTCTATTGGGCCACAACAACCACTCACCATCAGGTGCACTGTATCCTCGCTTATCATCCTTATTCTATAAAAAAAAAACATGGGAAAAAGTTCATACGCTAATTATCAACTTACCAACTATGTTGAAAGTTAGTTAAGATACAGCCTATATGGGTCCTACTGCGCAACACAAGCTTCCTCTCATTTCCGAGATAATTGGCTCGCCGAGCCCCAATGCGTATTGGTGGACTTCAGATGTCTTCAAAATACTTTTATTACTCAGACAGTCAGCGGACTGCGGTAGCTGGTATGCCCATGAACACCTGATGTCAATTTCAAGCAACGAAGTCTACAGATGCTTTCAGACATCTAATGATTAAGATGCAATGTCCCACAGTCTGTAATTATACTACATATACCTTTCTATACGTTTCAGACCGATAACACAGCGGTGCAACACTGCTAGAATTAGTAAAGTTACAGCCTTTATACTCGTACATGTCCCACTGCTGGGCACAGGCCTCCTCTCATTACCGAGGGCAAGAAATAGGTAATGAGTTATATCTACCCAGACCGACTCCTATGAAAAAAGTCCTTTCACCAGCAAAAATGTGTAAGTAGATTTTTAGGATTTTTGAAAGTGGAAACATAATTTTTTAAGAATAATTCGAAATTATATACAAAATTACTAAGAAACATTTATCTTAATGACAATTTGAGACGATTCGTTTATCATTTATGTTTAATTGCATATTCACTTAGAAGTTTATCAGTATCTAATATAGTGCTACTGAATTGAAAAGTCTTTGGAATCAACTTAGATTGCTGGAGAGAAGATTCATTTTACAATACAATTCAAAAATTTTAAAAATGTTGCGGTGAATCGTGATTATATAAAAAGACATTGTTATTACATTTTACATTCTAGTTCTATTGTAGTAATTGTTATTAACACTACGATGCTGATATCAAAGGTATGTATAAACTTATTAAATTTTTACTCACGATTTATTTATTCATATTTCTATGATAAAAGTGAAAAAAAAACTATTTACCGGTATTAGTCACATTTAATTTTATATATCATCAAATAGTTTGCTAGCTCCTTTGCAGTGCTGTTCAGTAAGTATTATTACGGGACGATCATGGCGTTTGACGTTATCAATATCTTCTATTTCTTTCTCATTGGATCTTAATTGTCCAATAATGGATACAACTCCTCCCCTATTGTCATGTCGTCACGTTTGGTTGGCGAATTAAAAATTGCAGAAGTTTTATATCTTCAACGCTGTTGCCCATCTCCGTTTTTGGTATTTCACGTCTGATGTAAACGAAGTAACTACTATGTAGTGGCAATGTAAGAATATTCTCTACCCCTTATTATCTCGTGTGTGACGTAAAAAGGTAATGAAATAGGAGATGTGTAGCAGCAATACTATGATAACAACTTAAATCAATAAATAACTGCGTTTGCCAAACCGCCTGCCAAAGCGTAGCAAATATGACAAATACATACCAGAACACAGCAATGGGAACCCATTGCTACTGCTAGGCGATAGAAATAGGATAGAGATATAACTAACCCTACATGATACCAACCTGGCCGGAATTTTAGGCAAAACGGGAGCTCTAAATTTAAGTCTTCTATTGTAAATAAGGCATATACGATATGGTATAATGTCGTCTTTTGAATGCCAGAACGTATTTCTGGTCATTCTCATAGTCGCCTTATAGGATACATGCAGGACGAAATGTCATAACGGATTCTCTTATTTTGCCATCAAACGGCTGAAATATTTATAAATTTTTAATAAACGTTGCATGGGAAGGCCTTCATGATGAATTTATTTTTCAGGTCAATATTCTAAGCGTCTGCTTCGTGATAGTTTTATCGTCTGCATATGATGTCAATGCCAACAACGATGCTGTGGTGCCAGGACAACCAAGTTCAAAAACGGTCACAACAACAACAGTAACAACATCAGAACAATACCCGGAACCTATTGCCGCTGTAAAGGAACCAGTTCCAGTAGCACCTATTCAGGTCTCACCTCAACCAGTTGCCTCTGTTCCGGTTGCACCTGCCCCTGTTGCGCCCGCCCCGGTTGCATCTGTACCGGGTGTACCTGCCCCGGTTACTCCAGTAGCGGTTGCACCTGTCGCGGTTGCACCTGTCGCGGTTGTACCAGTTCCGGTTGTACCTGCCCCGGATGCACCTGCTAGGGTTTCCCCTGATCCGGTTGTATCTGCCCCTGTTGCACCTGCCCAGGTTGCACCTGTAGCGGTTGTACCTGCCCCGGTTGGCCCTGTTCCGGTTGTACCTGCGTCGGTTGCACCTGCCCCGGTTGCACCTGCCGCGGTTACACCTGCCCCGGTTGCACCTGCCTCGGTTGCACCTGCCCTGGTTGCATCTTCCCCGGTTGCACCTGCCCCGGTTATACCTGCCCAAGTTGCACCTGCCCCGGTTGCACCTGCCGCGGTTGCACCGGCCCCGGTTGCTCCTGTCCCGGTTGTCCCTGTTCCGGTTATACCTGCTCCGGTTGCACCTGTCCCGGTTGCTCATATTCCGGTTGCATCAGCTCCCTTCCCGCTAATGCCGGTGGCACCAATGCCAATAGCCCCTTATCCTGGCATTTGGCCGATACCTACCAGAAATGTACTTCCTCATTATCCAGGCTTCTATCCATTCCGTAATTCATTGCCGTCACCCAATTCATATTCTCAAGTAATGAACATATACCCAAATAATCGTGACGGACCTGAATACCTATTAATACCAGCTCCATTTCTTAATGTCGCAAAAAAGGAGTAAGAGTAAAGAGTAAGAGTTTTTCGTGAAAGTTTTAAATAAAAGGTGAGTTTTAAAGAGTTTTAAGGGGATCCTTTTAAACTTTGCTGTAAAATTCGCAATAAATCGGTAGTTGTTAAAAGTCTTTTTTTACCATTTTCACATACATTTATTAGAAAAATTAGAACATATAATATAACGTACTCGTATCAAGTGGAGTAACAATTTATATAAGTCTCACAGCTGGGCACAGGTTTTCTTTAATTTCTGAGTGGCTTTTATGGAACGAAAGAGATATACAGATACACCAATGTGTGTAGACCGATATTAAAAAATAAAAAATACGTGTGGCACTCGGTGACTGCCGCGGTAAAGCTATTGCATAGCATTTTTATAAACTTATGCAATTGTAATTATTTATTTATTTTATTTATGCAGTTAAGTCTTTGATATTAAATCAAGTTACACATTTGAGCGTGGTCACCGATAAGAAAACATTTTTTTTTCTCTTATTGAATAAATGAGAAGTTAATATTGTTTAAAATATTTTTATTATCTTACAATACATGTAGGTTATTCAGGAATTTTTATCATTGAGTTAGCAGCTAGTGTACACGCATACGTCTAGTCGCACGCACACAAACACCGTGCCGAAGTCTGCCGAGTGCCGAAGTCTGCCAAACTGAAACGACGTTAGACGATGCACGGCTTTCAACGCCACACCTCCGTGCCCGTCGGAGTGGGGAGCGTGAGGTTTTTTTTCGTTACGGAATTTCTGGATTCGGTCCCCGCGCTCAAGGCCCGCGATAGAAGCTACGCAATAGCTTAAAAAATAAAATACGAAGAAGTGAAATAAACATTAGATTATTAAACTTTTATTCTGCGTGGGTAACCATCGAATGTTGTAGATACCCAGGTACCATACTCTTACCCATTTTCCGAAACAATAGTGCGTTTTACTTCATTTAGAACTCGTAAAATCCGGCACTTTTATAGAAATTATTGAATAATTAACTTTTCATTAATGGAATTAGGGTAAAAATCGAGCGCATAGTCCACCTGATGGTAGCTTTAGACCAAAGACTGCTACATCTAGATACTATATATTGTTTAAAAAAATATAAATTTTCACAATCGTAACCTTAGACGTGCCCATGATATATACATACAAAAAGTTAGAACAGAGTATGGTAAGAAAAATATAATGTTTGACGGTGTAAAACTGTATAACGCTTTACCTAAAAATATAAAAGAATCAAAAACGTTATCTTTATTTAAAAATTTATTGAAACGCGATATTTTGGAAAATTAACCAAAAAAAAAACAAGCTAAAATTAAATCTAACTTAGTTTTGAACGCACCCTTATTTCTGTTTCGGTTGCATTAATTGTTCCGTCATTAAAATCATGCGGATGTAAACCTATGTTTACCGTTCTTTTAATTGTTTACGTTTTACCCACATCTATAGTTAATATTCTGTATGCTTGTAATGGATTCCTTTATTATTGTTTGTAAATTTTTTATTTGTCGTAAGCGATTTGTAATCTTTTGAGAAATAAATAATATCTTAAACCTAAATCTATCTATCATCGGTTAAAAGATCAAAATGTAGATAGATGCATTGTCCATCTTTGAGGATTATGATAGAGTATCTCGATACCAGTAAAAGGGATTCCGTTTTTCTACAATCACCATACGAAACACCGTACTAAGTTGCTTTTTTTACGCTGGTACTCTGTGAGAGAGTGGCCCTTCCCCTGTGACGCCACCTTACATTTTAAATTGGTGACAGCAGTGTCAAAATCACAAAGCATCTAATATTTAGATTGTTAATCAGCTACCTAAGCGGTTCTGAACGAACTGTAAATTTTAGCCCACTGAACAGGTGTCGGAGTTTTCCTGAGTATTCATTGTATCTTGCGTCATACTTGTTAAGAGGTGCTGCTCGTGGATGCTGGTCTGCAGTGGTACAGTGTAACTTTGGTAGGAATCGTCTGCTGATGGAAATCACTTTGGGATGTAATTGGGTCAAAGTTGTAGCAGGTATTCATTGCATGTGCGTTATACAAATGAACAGGTGTTGCTCGTAGATGATGGTCTGCAGTGCGTTGTGTAACTCTGGTAGGCATCGCTTGCCGATGCCAATCACTCTGGGATGAAAAAGATTTAGAGTTGTCCTTAGTATATAGTGCATATATGTCATACTTATTAACAGGTACAACTCGTGCGATGCACTACTATATACATTATCGCACGGCAATCCTGGTAGTAATCGTCTGTCGATAGGAATCACTCCGCCACTGCGGCATGTTTCTAATATGATAAAATTTTGTAACCCTAAAATAAGATGTTAATATGAAAAAGATATTTACTTATAATAGATAGTGAATTTACACAACTTGACGAAATCAAACGTTAAACCTTAAAAATCAAAACAAGGTTGTTCTAATTAGTGTTTACAATAACACTGCTGGTCGAGATTGTGCTTTGATGGGTTCCAAAATGTTTACCTCTAGTTGTTTATTATAGAACAGTTATTGTGCTTCAGTTACTGATAGTGTTTAGTCAGCAGTTTAATAGTGTATTGGCAGTGTAAGAATAAAAATATCTATTACACCATATACTCACAATATCAACCCGTGGGTGTCGTTGGAGGCGACGGAGGGAAATTTTGTATTGATATTTTCTAGAAGAAAGTGCTATGTATTTCGTTTTATAAATTTTTTACCTTACACTTGTTCCCTTCTATAAAAATTTGTTTAACTAAAAGATAGTAAAATCCGATTGAAAAACACCATAGCTATTACTTTTTAATTACAGTACAACTTTTCTAGAAGATTAGTTTCATAATTTCATAATAATCAAGATCATATGGTTTTCTAGCTGTTTCGACCAAGATATCTAGTCATTGGTTACACGTTTTACAAGAAATCTGGGCTCGCGACTTCGTCCACGTGTGGAGACACCACAGGTGTAGGCTTTGGTCATGTGTGAAGCTTGTCGAGTCACTTGTAAGCTGTGGTCTTGTGTGAAGGTTGTTGAGACGCGTGGAATCTGTGGTCGTGTGTTGAGGGTGTTCGACAACTGGAAGCAGTGGTCGTGTGTTGAGGGTGGTCGACAAGTGGAAGCTGTAATCGTGTGTTGAGGGTGGTCGACAAGTGGAAGCTGTGGTCGTGTGTAGAGGATGGTGGAGACGCATGTAATCTGTGTACGTGTGTAGAGAGCCGTGGAGACGTGTATAAGCTTTGGTCGTGTGTGGAGGGTAGTCGAAACGTGTAAACTGTGGTCATGACAAATCTCAACGAATCAGTAAGTTTATGTTGCAATGGGCTGGCAATATAGCTCATAGAACCGACAACGGGTGGGGAAGAAAGGTTTTCGAGTAGCAAGCTCGTGTCATTAAGCGACGTGTAGATGTTTTGTGGTTATCTTTAATGGAAGGCTTATCTTTGGCAGCGAACTTGAAAAGGGCTTTAAGGATGATGGGGGTATTTTTATATGAATATAGTTTTTTTTATATTTAATTCTTAAGTTATAGTTATTAACGAATTAAATATAAAACTTCACAAGAATTGTCTTTATCTGATCACTACGTCTCGTTAATGATTTTAAACATTAATATACTTCGCTTTGACATTTAAGTCTAAAAAGCGAAATATTAAATCATTTTATTGAAAGCGAAATGTCGATTTATAGTTATGTTTAAATTGTGAAACCGAATTATTACAAGCAGTAGAATATGAAATTCTATTGGATATAGTGCAAATGATGCAATAAACTTGTTAATTTTTAAAACACTTCATTGATTTCATTTTAAAAACAATACATTCCAACTTATGGTAAATGAAAACTGCGGCAACATGGACATCCGCTACCATCTTCAAACAAAAAAGGGGTAGGCTATTTCTTTCGTCATGGTACAGATGATGGTATCTATCAGATTCGGCCCTAAAATTCAATACATTACGTCATATTAAAAGAGATTTTACTGGTAATGTATTTGATTGACATATCTGACATTTTCTAGGAGGCTCGAAAAAACAACGAATTATATGTTTACCACAAATGCTAGCACCGGCTGGAAATCAAAGCTCAACGGCGTAATATATGCTCTGTACACTTAATTACGGTATTATTGTAAAGGACTCTCATACATTTAACACGGACATACTATCATACTCTTTTACACGTATTTTAAATGCATTAAAATGCAGATGCATTGTCACCTCTGGGAACTAAACAGGAATACCTCGTAACCAATCAAAAGGGTCACTTACCAATCAACGCATAAAGCATAGGTGGTTCTTAAAGGTGGAAGCGACCCATTGATGCTGCTCAAAAACATGGTGCATTAGATGTTCAATAATGTTTTGCTGTAACTGGACTCTACCACGCGAAAAGATTACTGAGATGGATCAAACATTTCAATTTCGTTACCTTGTCCTATGGATGTGATTCTAGATCTTGCATATATTTAAAAAATGCGTGTAATTGTGTACACACGTACGAAGTGAAACTAATTTACGACATAGCATTCTTTTTATTTTAATACTCACGCGGCCCCGGTGGCGATGAAACTTCACAACAAAATATTAAAAGTATACAAAGGCTTTTTACATTTTTAATACCAAATAAGTACCAATTTTTACGCGGTAGAGCCATACTGCATCTATACTGTGGTTGCAGCACGAATGGGTCGGCTCGACCAGGGTAGGATCACGCTCTTACAGAATACCAGCGTAAAATAGTAGCTTAATGGTGCTGTGTTTCGTATGTTGAGTGTAAAGAACCGGAGACAATTTTTACTGGAAACGATGAATTCCATCTCAGTCCTCAGGGCTGGCAACGTATTTGTATTTTGATTATTAATTGAACATAAATGTAAATGTCTATGGGCCACAGCATTCACTTACCATCAGGTGAACTGTGTGCTCGTTTGTCACCCTTATTCTTTGAAAAAAACCATACAAAAATTTTCCACTTCGTCGATTAAGTAGTTTCACTTCGAAAATTCCAGGTAAGCGCCACATTATCTATGTATATATAATATATGGTTTCTCGTAAGGTGGAATGTCAACAATCTGATTTTCCGATAATTACTGCTACCCTCGTTTTATGACAGAAATACAAATTGTTTGCAAACCTTGATGAAGGCGATCAATACATTTGCATATTCGTTTGCATTATTTGTTTTAATCAGCGTTTCTCTGCGATGCAACAGAAATATGTAAAACTGTACGTTGCGTAAGAAACTCCACCATTTTCAATAATTAACATACAGTTTCTATGAACTCAATTCGAAATTGTTATCCGCCTGGCCTTGTGATAGCAGTACCTGATTAGAGTACTGTAAATTCCAAAGAGGTTTCATTTATGGAAAAACATGTGAAAAGTAAATGAGTGAGTGAGAGATTGATATAGTGAGTGAATATGTGAGTAAGTGTGTGAAAGAGTGTTTGAGTGAGTGATCATATCAGAGAGTAAGTGAGTGAAAGACTCTGGACAAACAAATGGTGGTGTACCACTCAGCAATAACTGTATTTTACTCATCAATGAGATTGTGCAGACAGGACCCGTCTGAAACCAAAAAAAGAAATCATTGCTTGACCACCCTTCTTGCCTGGCTCAGTTTTTCTTCTATTGCTGTCGCCTTCGAACACCAATCAAAGGTTACAATATATCCATATTTTTATCTCTTGCCACAATGTCATACACAATATTTGAACATCTGTGATCGTACTTTAACATTATTTTTACACCAATCAACGTTTATTCCATTTTTGATACAAAAACAATTGACACGCACTTTCTAGCCAAATATTGTATTAATAAATATAGGTAT
Source organism: Parnassius apollo (assembly GCA_907164705.1). NCBI lineage: Eukaryota > Metazoa > Arthropoda > Insecta > Lepidoptera > Papilionidae > Parnassius > Parnassius apollo. The sequence goes on along the minus strand of CAJQZP010001449.1, from coordinate 8,766,785 downwards.
TATGAGTTTCTTATATTTATAAAAAAATCACATTCGAAATTCAAACATATATGAGCGGCCAAGAGCGTAGTACATCATTTTGTCCTCTGTATCGTATCAAAATCAAAGAGTTTTCATCCCTGAGGACTAAGATGGAACCTCATACCTCATTACCAGTAAAAAGGTCTGAACACCTACCATACGAAAACAGCAGCATTAGTCTGCTATTTAAAGATAGTATTGTGTGAGAGCGTGCTGATCGCGAGACAAGCCTTTCGTATCTCAGTGATATTGCAGCTACGGAGTGGGTTTACTACATAAACAGTTTATCGTAAATACAAAAGTAAGAGAAATAAGAAATGAATCCATAAAATATGACTGACAGAATAGTTATATACAAGGATCGAATAAAATACTTTATGAGTACTTTTGAGCAACTGGACGGACACAATCTCCTGACAGTCGTAAAACGACAGTAAAACCATGATTAACGTTCCGTTCGCGTGGGTCAAGCAATACGAGAGAGTTACAGTATAAATAATTTGAGGTGCTACTATGTAAGTAAACTGAATATTTTAAAAAGTTTTAAAGAACGAGAATTTTCTGAATTTATTCTACGCGTATTTATGTTCACCGATTTAAGAATCAATTCACGTATTCTTTTTTTACTAAATAGATTTTATACAGTGGTTTTTGACATAACAGTGCGCACTTATTGTAACATAGCCAAGATGGCACATAAAAATAAAGTTGGAACTAATGCCAGATGTAAAATAATAGACATTCTCTCTTGCGAAATGTCGCGCCCAGTTCTTGATGTCCCCACGCCGCTGGTAAGCCGCGGAACTTTATTGTCGAGAACTGCATGTTTGTCTTTTAAATTGGAAAGACCCCTATCCTCTTTTAAAATAAGTAGGGCCTTGTTTTAACATGATTTTGGAGAAGATTTAACTCGTTGCATCTCAAGAAAGAAGAAGTCAACTTTAACTCCTGACAATATCGGGGCTTGAGTCCTTCAGTTTGGTAGAAAAACTGCTGGAGGCCTGAAGCATTTATATAATAATAATATCCTCCCGATTTAGGTCACGGTAGCCAGTTTCAACGGAGAACAGTCATCTGCGCAGGACAGCATTATAGTGCCCAAGTGTGTGGGCAAGCACGGGTGCACTCTCTTTTCCCTTACTCTCATAATCCGATGGGACGAAAATCGACACGATCAGGCGCAGGCCCAACGGCTGTACGTGCTTTCCGAGGCACGGTGGTAAAACAATGTCAAGTTCCTAACTCCAGGCTATTACTGAGAATTTTTTGATAGAAAAACCTGTGGCGGTGCTGCCTTTGCACCACAAGCTAAACACACCGAAGCCTAAATCGCGCTATCAAAAGTTCCGAAACAAAAACAGTATATATAGAATAGCTCCGAACTATCACACGGAGCACTGACCGCTCCCCGGGCAGAACACGTTGCCCTGCGGGAGGTTTCCCCTTTTTCTACCACGGATACAAACCCCATAATTGATTTTGACCCGACTCAGGTTTGAAGCCGAGACCTAATGATCCGCAATCACGTTTATAACCACTAGACCAATGCGGCAGTCAGCTTTTATGTATTTCAATGATGGTACGACATAGGTGAGCAATTAACAGTTGTTACTTTGACCTTTGATGTACTTTAGACCACTCAAAAATGACAAATAGTTAAATTTTCATGTCTAGCCTCACCATTGCTCGTCGTCGCTCACCTGCCTAGCCGAGTGCTGGCGAACGCCAACGTGTATACGGTTCATTTGGCGTACATTGCTACTACTCGTAATCGCTCGTCAGTCGCCACGTCTCGTCTCACTTTGAAATAGTGTCGGTTTTTCTGCACAAATCAAAGACGCTCGCCTGCACTCAGCAAGTCGTGTCCACGTGTTAGTCGGCGATTTCAGTATGTTCACTCATTCAATCTTGCCACAATATGTAGACTGTAGCACTCGTCTTGAATCAATTTGTTTACGCTCGAGTTGGCTGAGGATTGGCCAACATGTATTGCAGTATTAAAGAATATCAGCGCTGAGCTACGCTTTCATGTGATGAATGACCAAAATCAAACCAACAAGGCATTTAATTTATACATTAGAAATGGCAATGACATGATCTGGAATATTATCTAAAGTAGATCGATGTACATGTCCTATCATAACCTCATCATCCACTTACTCTTATAAAAAAATATCATAATAAATGTATGCACGTTGGTGCATTCTTGAAAAAAATTTAATAATTTGAATTAGTAGTATAAAATGAATGGTAAAAAATCACACTGAAAAAGCTTTAAAACGTCTATACTGTAACGTGATAAGCACTTAATCTAAGATAGAAATAAGATCCCGCCCCGAGAGTAAAACTATGAACAGCTGAGAGGCATATAGATAGATACCTCCTCACTCCATACCTATAGGTACTCAGCACAAAACGTAAATATTTTCTTAAGTAATAAATTTTTAACACGTAACTACCTATCTGTCTATTTACGTAATGGAATCTTTTAAAGTAATTTCCACCAAATTTTAGACGGTCGGTCGGTAAGCATTTATTTAATCCACAATATTTTTCCTTCATATAACCTTAGTCAGCAATTATATTGTTCTTTTCTATGTTAATTTTAATTCTAATAATAATGATAAGTTAGACTCACAGCATCTATAGATTGGATATATCGTTGATTCTGAGACGTATTAATGTTCGGAAATCATGAACATTATCAATTTTGTGTGAGAACTTTATTAATAAATCTTTATAGTTCATAAAAGATAGCTTGATCTCTGCGACAGCTGTCAGTAAAATCACGCCTATGAAGTCCTGAATTTCTTAGTAATAAATACAGTACCTGTCGATGTCATACTTTATGGGCATGCCGACCTAATTAGTGCATGCCCATAAATTATGACATTGACAGGTACTGTCTGTACTACTAAAAAATTCAGGACTTCATAGACGTGATTTTTACTGACAGCTGTCGCAGAGATCAACCTATCTTTTATGAACCATAGGGTTACTTAGTGGTTAAAAAAAAGTCAAACGGGATCAACTTTCTAACAAATTGGTTTCAGAAATGGAATGACAAACAGAAGATCATAAAGACATCCGAATCCGACGTCCCCGAAATCACCAAGGTCGACGACTTAGCCGTGCCTACCAAAATTTTAGATGACAATTATCCTCCGTTCTAAAGCATGAGCCCGTTCCACTCACACCTGGTCCTGAAATTAGCCGTCTGGCCAACGATCAGCCTCCACCAGGAGCCCGCAACAGCTGGCTCTAACTCGCCAACAAAAAAAGGGATGAATTTTCTACATCTTTCATTCCCACGACGGAATTATTGTGTCAGCAACTCCGTCCGCCAGCCACCACGAGTGTAACGTGTCACCGAGCTATTGTTACGCATAAATGCTACGTATAGAAGTTGTTATTTTCCTGTAAGTCGTTTTTTTTTCTTCTTTTAAATTAAAAATTTACGGTTATTGTTGTTTGTATTGTTATTATTTTACATAACTTTAAATTTTAATTAAAACACAACAAGTAAAGACAATAAGTTAAAAAATAAATCACACTTTCGTTTTTGACGAAATTTATAAAATCTTATAACGGAGAAAAGGAATTCCTACACGCTTTTCTTACAAACTGCGATAACGCAATGTCGTTAGCTACACCGAAACAATCTATTCTATACAAATACACTATCTCACAACTTGAGGGAAAAGCTCAAGTTGCATGTAACTTAAATTTTTTTTAACGTGGAACCAAAAAAAAGTCATCCCTCCTTTCTATTTTTGGGGAGAAAAAACACACGACACATTCATCATCAGATTTTCAAAATTGTAAACAGTCATCTAAAACTAAATTTTCCTTACTATACTACGTACTAAATTTTCCTTAAAATTAAAACAAATTCTAACAAAAACATAGTCAGATATAGCCTATAACTGCAAAATCCCTGCAGAATGCCCAGGTAGAACTTAGGTACACAGTAGGTGAGTAGGTAGAACAGGTACTTAGATTTAGGAAGCCTCAAACCTTAAATGAACCTGTGCTTATAGATATCGAATAAGAAAAACTACAAAGTCTCCAAAAATCTTGTGTTCGAAAATTTTTACTGAAACCATACTGCTGCTTGTAGAAGAAGTTTTGTGCAGAGAGATAAGTTTCAAGACGTTTATATAACAGTTTTTCATATATTTTAGACATTATAGAAACAATAGATATTGGGTGGTAATGGCCAAGTTCCAACTTAGCACCTGATTTAAATATAGGTGTAACTTTAGCGATCTTTAAATTATCGGGGAAAGTGCCATTTCCTAGATTATTATTTATGCAAATAGTAAGTTCAGGAAGGATGATGTGTTTCAAGCATTTTATTGATTTGCTATTAATCCCATCTAATCCGGAGCTAGTATTTGTGCTTAAGCTATCTATAAAATCAGCAATTTCTTTCGATGTACATGGCTGTAACTATGTTGGCGCGATTGGCTTGGCAGTGTTTGCTTTATTTGTATACGTTAAATTATTATAAGGATTTGCTAGTATTTGACTATTTAAGATCAAGCCTACATTAGAAAAAAAGTCATTAAATTGTTCACATATAGCATTTTGATCCGTTATGTAACCATTGGGTGTTAAAAGTTTACTCGGTAGTGATGGGTCTCTTACTTTGTTGTTAAAAAGGTCTTTTTATGTTTCCACATCTTTTTAGGGTTGCTCTTGCAGTCGTTGAATGCCTTTAAACAATATTTAGTTTTAGTTTTATGAATGGTTCTTGATACTTCGTTACTTTCTTTGATTAATGCTTCTTGTAATAATTTGTCTTCTGGATTCTTCTTAAATTTGTTCCATATTATATTTCGACTATTTATTCTAGCTAAAATTTTCCTATTGATCCAGACTTAGCGAGGTGGGTTAAGAATTTTTATTTTTGGGAATCTACTATTGCTGAGGCAAGAATCCAGCTTCTCTTTAAATAGTTCATATGATTTATTACCATTATCTGTGCAGTTTACCATGGTTTTACATAGTTGTTCGTAGTTAATAGCTTCATATCTAACTTTTCGCAGTGGTTCAGGCCGAAATTTTTGTATTTCAAAGTATATTTGCTTGTTGACAGACAGGGGTTTCAATTATGATGAAATTAAATCTGTGTCGTTTAATAGATACTCCACCAACTCTCATGTTACGCCTATAATTACAATGGTGAATATAGCCGGGAATCTGAAGACTAATAGCTTCCTCGTCTTACTTTATCCATGTCTCTGACAGGATGATTATATAGATCCTATTCTGAAACGACTCAACTACGCATTTTAGTTCATCCAATTTTCCTGGTTTCACTATACTTCTTACGTTAGCATATATAAATCGTAGAGGCTTTTTGATGGAAGAAATATCTTTGTAACTATTAACAATTTCATAGGAAATTGGGTTTGCGTTGCACGAAAGTGTTTTTAGGTTAGTGGTGTCATATGATTTTAGCTTTTTGAGGAGGTTTCTACGATCTTCGGCACACCTCTAACATATTTTATAATAAAGTTTTTCTTGTTATTATTAATAGATTGGCGCTTTACTTCTTCTTTAAGATCTTTATAATATTTTTGCTGTAGAGGGGTGTGATCTGCGTATATTTTGAGATTGCCTTAAATCTCATTTTTTTCTATTGCGTAACATAGTTAAGTTAAGCTGTCTCTGAAGACAAAAAACATACTTTTATGGGACGATCTTTGCCGGAGCTATATCTGACAAAACGGTATACCGCTTTGGGCTAGAAACTCTCATCTATCGTCTTTACTATTTTAGTTACTTGTTTTATGTCGATGTCTTTCCTTTCGTCTTTATTTTTCGATACGGGTTCCGGTTGTCCATGTATAATTATGTTTCGTTCTGTAATTTCAGATATGATAGACTCGTAAGAAGTATCTGCATGCTGAGTTGTATGATTGCCTGACGTATTTTTAAACAGGTTTACTTCAGACTGCAAAACTTCAACGTTCTTATTAGTAATATTATTATTAGACTTTTTATTTTATTTTATTTTATTTGGAAGACTAACAGCTATCATAATTAGGATAGATAGTATTAATAACAACAGTAAGCCAATTAAAGATCCTCACTAATAGATCCAAAGGTGAATTTACAACAGTGATAAATACGATTTAACACTGGAAAGTATCCAATACAACATATTTATACCAAATGAGAGCTAAACTTGTATTATACATATAAAAGACAATCAACTCATACTTAGACGTTATTTTAAAAGAAAAATAAACACAAATACAAAAGTAAATCATAGTTATGTAGCAACGCATCAATATCTCACTTAGAGCTACCAAAAAATGCATTGTTAACTATGCGCCTAGCTGACGCAGCACTAGTGTTAAACAAATCAAAGTTAAACTCATTGGTTAGCTTATTGAAATTATTGCTCGCTCGTTATATAAATGTATTTTGCCTATAATTTGTAGATGAAAACGGGAGACTTAAAATTTTGTTGTATCTAAAAAGTTTGGCAGGACAGCTAACATGTAGTTGAGATAAAAGCTCAGGACAGTCAATAGCACTACAAGCTATTTTTAACAGAAAAGTGAGGTCAGCAATCTCACGACGCATAGCAAGAGGAAGAAGGTGATGTTTTTTACAATAACTAATATAATCTGAGGTATAGCTATAGTCATTGGTTCTATAACAGAGGTAATTCATAAACTTACTTTGGATATTTTCAAGTCGGGTAATATATGTTGCATACCTGGGGTTCCAGATTTGAGATGCGTACTCCAAATTACTTCTTACAAGAGAACAATATAGGATCTTTAGAGTTTTAGCTTTAGTGAAGTCCCTAGAGCTACGCATCAAAAATCCAAGAGCTTTCGTAGATTTGGTTATAATGCTTCCTTGTGAAGTGAGTGAACGTCAAATATCAATTTGGAATCATGAAGAACACCGAGATCTCTAACAATGGAATCCCTTTTAAGATTTTCACCTTTCAATTTATAGTTAAAGACAATCGGTTTATATTTGCGACTATAGGACATAAAGCTACATTTCGAAGGGTTCAAATCTAAGAAGTTTAGATGGCAATAACGCTCTAGATTTGATAGATCTTCTTCTAGAGCCTCAGCATCCTCGATTGATGTTATTTTCAGAAATAGCTTCATATCATCGGCAAAACATAATAAGTGAGCTTTCTTCAGGTAATAGGTAATGTCATTAATAAAAATAACAAATAATAACGGACCCAGCAGTGAGCCCTGTGGCACCCCACTTGGAACAGTTACCCATCCTGATATGTAGTTGCTAACGACAACAGCTTGTGATCGATTATTTATATAAGGCGAGCGATTATGATGTATTCTGTCAAAGGCTTTACTATAATCGGTGTAAACGACATCTACCTGGTGGCGATTGTCCATTGCCTCAGTCAAATATGCATTAAAGAGCGCAAGATTTGAAACAGTAGAGCGTCCTCTTAAAAAACCATGTTGAGTCGGATTGAATGAATGCTTTAGGGCCGCGTATAATTGATTATATATAATTCGTTCGAACACTTTAGATACAATACATAACTTGGAAATCGGTCGATAATTAGTAACTTCGGTCTTGGAACCCTTTTTATGTACAGGCGTGATAAATGCACGCTTCCGGATGGTAGGAACAACACCTGTACTAAGGGAATTTTTAAACAAAATAGTCAAGAGAACACAAATTGTATGCGCACAGTTAATAAGAAAGTGAGCTGGAATGTTATCGGGACCGGCAGATTTCGTTGGATCCACGTTTTAAGCAGGTTTTTGACTGTATTTTCGTTTATATCAATTGAGGTGATATCTACACTCGACTGAGGCAACACTAGAGAATCATTATAATTATTTTTAGATAGCTGAGTATTACTATCACCCGAAACCAAAAAATTTGAACGAAAATAGTTTGAAAAAGCATTACAGAAAAGTTCGCCAGAGTTAATTACAGAACCTTCAAATTAGAGACAACAAGGTAGTGAATGTAATTTTGATTTTTGTTTAATATACGACCAGAAGTGTTTCGGATTTGCACTAATCGAATTTTCCACAGAGGTTATGTAAGATTGGTATGCTAACTTTTCTAATTTCCTTACACTCCCGCAATAGCTTAAAAGTTTCATTGTCATGCCTACAGCCATAGATCCTAAATTTACGTAAAAAATTATGTTTTTCTTTAATAGCTTTTTTAAGTGGTGTTGTATACCATTTGGGATAAGTGTCGGCAAGAATTAATTTTGAGAGGATATGGGAGTGTGCTATAAAAGTATTAAACAGATTCATCTAAGGATAACGGAGACATAACTTCACCTCATTGGATATTGGTAATCTCACCATTTAATGAATAATAGTCACCTTTATGATAAAGGAACTTAAGGCGAGAATTGCTATTTAATGAGTCACAATCAACATTATCAAAAGATATTAAAAGGGCACCATGATAAGAATCAACAGGAATAAGAGAATCCCCACTTAAATCACAAACGGTTACAGCGTCACTAGAAAAAACAAGGTCAAGGATTCTGCCATGGGCATTTTTATACCATTAAATTCTCTCAAATTTAGCGAGCTTAATTCAACTATTAATAAAATTTCATTTCCCGAACGAATATATGTACCTAAAAGTGAACCGTCGGCGGCGTTGATGTTAGGCACCCATATAATATCACTAATATTAAAGTCGCCAACTAATAAAAAGCTATCGTCCGAGTGACTCATGACAACTTCGCTAACCGAGTGCAAATAATTTTGAAGTTGAGCAGTAAAACTGAGACCCCGATTTTCGTTACACAAATATAAGATACAAATATGCAAGTTCTTGTGTTTTTTACGGGTAATATGGTGAATAGACAACGTTAACCATAGGTCCTCAGCACTTGAATGAAAGGAAGGCTGCGGGATAGCTTCTAGATCTTTACGCGTCGCAATCAGAACACCACCACCGTATTTATGACCAGTAACTATGTAATTCCTATCACGCCGCCATACAACGTATCGATTATCAAATAATTCCGTATCACTAATTCTGTCCAGAAGCCATGTCTCCGTAATTAATATTATATCATAATCACATAAAAGAATATTACGATAAAATATGTCGGTTTTAGTGCGCAAGCCTCTTGCGTTCTGATAATATATTCTTAGGTTGTCACTGCCACACCCTACACGTACACTATTATTATGTAGCATAGCCATTTTTAAGCCTATCAATAACCAAGATAATTTTACTACAATAAAGGAATATATATCTCCCGTCATATTTCAAATACCCGTTAATAAAATTAGAAAACAATATACCAATATTTAAAAATTCACTAAGACTATAATAAGTTAGCGTATAATATTTACAAACGGGTAGAAAAAATAAAACTGTATTATCTAATGAGTGCAAAATATGATGCATACTTAAGCGACCGTCAACAAAAGCAAACAACTGATAACAGAGAGGCAATTTTAACAAATAGCGATGCGTCAACGAAGTAGTTGTATAAAACAAAACCACTTCTTGGCCGTCAGGTAAAAAGACGAACTTTTAATGCTAAGCATACTTAAGCAGCCAACCTTGAAGCATGAATAAAACTTCTCATAATATATTTTTAGAGAAACTTGACAGAATATTCATCATCATCATCATCATCATCAATGCCCTTCACAAATCCACTGCTGAACATAGGCCTCACCCAAGTAATGCCACAAAGCACGGTCCTGAGCCACCTGCATCCATCGACTTCCTGCATATCTTACCAGGTCGTCACTCCATCTAGTGGGGGGTCGCCCTACACTACGCCTACCGGTACGAGGCTGCCACTCGAGAACCTTTCTTCCCCATCGGTTATTGGTTCTTCGTGCTATATGGCCGGCCCATTGCCACTTAAGCTTACTAATCCGTTGGGCTATGTCGGTCAATCTGGTTTTACTGCGGATATCCTCATTTCTGAGTCTATCACGCAGAGAAACTCCGAGCATAGCCCTCTCCATAGCTCGCTGAGCGACCTTGAGCGTCCTCATACGGCCAGCAGTGAAGGACCACGTCTCTGATCCGTAAGTCATCACTGGCAACACGCACTGGTTGTACACTTTAGTTTTCAGAGATTGAGGTATACCTGACGAGAAGATATGTCGTAATTTCCCGAACGCTGCCCAGCCGAGTTGAATCCGTCGATTGACCTCTCGGTCGAAGTTGGACTTACCTAGTCGGAATATTTGTCCCAGGTAAACGTACTCGTCAACAACTTCGAGCATAGTGCTTCCAACAACTACCGGCATAGGTGTGACATGGACATTAAACATAATCTTTGTTTTGTCCATGTTCATCTTAAGACCTATCCGTTGGGAGGCACTATTGAGGTCATTGAGCATAGTGCTTAAGTCCTCCAGCGATTCTGCCATAAGGACTATATCGTCGGCAAATCGAAGGTGAGTGATGTACTCGCCATTGATGTTAATACCGTATCCTTTCCAGTCCAGTAGCTTGAAAACGTCTTCCAAAGCAGCGGTGAAGAGTTTCGGGGATATAACGTCACCCTGTCTTACACCTCTCTGCAGTTGGATAGGTTTCGAGCTCTGGTTCTGTACTCGGATAGCCATCGTAGCCCTACTGTACAAACACTTCAGCACTTCGATATACCGACAGTCAACTTGGCACCGCTGAAGGAACTGCAGCACCGCCCAAATTTCGACGGAATCAAAGGCTTTCTTATAGTCCACATACGCCAGGAAAAGTGGCAAATTGTACTCTTCAGTCTTCTGTACAATCTGCCGCAGGGTATGTATGTGGTCTATGGTACTGAAGCCTTTTCGGAAACCGGCTTGTTCGGGAGGCTGGAAGTCGTCGAGTCCGCGTGCGAGACTATTCGTAATGACTCTCGAAAACAGCACGTAGACGCGGCTCAGTAGGGAAATCGGTCTGTAGTTCTTCAAGAGAGCGTTGTCGCCTTTCTTAAAGAACAAGACCACCGCACTTCTGCTCCACGCCTCTGGAGTAGTGCCACCATGGAGGACGGAATTGAAGAGCTTCTGAAGGACTTCAAGTACCGGTGCTCCACCCGCTTTCAGAAGCTCCGATGTAATTCCATCCTCGCCCGGGGCCTTGCCGTTTTTAAGGTGGTGGAGAGCCATTCTAATCTCGCTCAGACTGACGTCCGGGATATCATCGGAATGGTGTCGGATAAGACTTGCTCTTGGATCGTTACTCACACTTGCGTGTGGCTCCAACGATGATGTGTACAGCTGCCCATAGAACCTCTCAATCTCACTCAAAATCTCAGGTGTCCCGGAAACGATGCTGCCACACTCAGTCTTCAGCCTTGACAGTTGGCTCTTTCTGGCGGACAGATCTCTGGCAAAGACTTTGGAGCCCTGGTTCCGCTCGATCGCTTCTTTAATACGAGCAGTATTAAAGTTGCGTAAGTCTCGCCGCATGCATTTGGAGATCTGTCTGTTCAGTTGCCTGTATGCTGTCAAATCTGTTGACGATTGCAGCCTCATCTCCCGTCTAACAGCCATGAGATTAAGAGTGTGATCGGAGAGTTTTTGTGTTCTTCTGCGGCGGGTCTTGCAGAACTTAGCTCTGACCGCATGGACAGTTTCCACGAGCTTGTCATTCATATCGTCCACTGCATTGCAATCTTGTAGGCACTGAAAGCGGTTGTGTAACTCGAGCTGAAAGTTTTCGGGATTTTGGATCAGAGCACGAGGGGGACGGAGCGTTGACTTCATTAGACGAGACCTCTCCAACTTAACGTTTAGGTTCAGTGTGCCTCTAACCATTCGGTGATCGCTGCCAGTTTTCACCCTTGCGATCACTGAGACATCACTGAACAGTTGGCGTCTGGTCGTCATAATGAAGTCAATCTCATTTTTTGTCGAACCGTCGGGGCTTGACCAGGTCCACTTCCTGTGGGGCCGCTTCTGGAAGAAAGAGTTCATCATAAAGAGGCCCTCTTTCTCCATAAAGTCGGCCAGCTGCTGGCCCCTTCGGTTCCGTTGCCCTACTCCAAATTTCCCTAACTTCAGCTCACCGTTTTCTCTTGTGCCTAGTTTTGCGTTGAAGTCTCCCATCAACACCGTGTAGTGGGTTTTTGAGGATTTTATGGCTTTGGAAATATCCTCATACATTTCCTCCACCTCCTCATCGGAATGTGCCGACGTTGGTGCGTAAACCTGTATGACCTTCAGCGAATACCGTTTGGTGATTCTGAGTATCAGGTACGCGACCCTCGTCGACACACTCTCAATCTGTACAACGTTGTTGACGAGAGACTTGTGGACGATAAATCCGACACCTCCTTGGGACAGATGGTCGCCCTCCCGGTGATAGAACAAGTTGCCGGATTCGAGAATCACCGTGTCCTCCCCCTCTCTTCGGACCTCGGATAATCCTATAATACTCCAGCGCAACTTGTCTATCTCTTCTTCCAGCTCCAGGATCTTCTCGTCAGTCCTCAGTGTGCGTGCGTTAAATGTTGCCAGGTCGAGTCGTCGTAGGTGGCAACCGAACCTCCACCGGAGATTCTTAGCACCCCCTGCCCCGCCGTTACCATGGTCGCCACCGTAGCCAGGAATAGCGGGGCCGCCGGTGACTGGGGGCCGTCTATTTGTGTAATTGTTCATGGGGGGGTATATTGCCATAGTTGCCACGCTTGGCGAGCGGGTTGGCAACCGCAGTTTTTTTTGTCTGCTTTTTGCTTTTTGCTGCCCATCTCCTGCCTGTCTCCCTCTGTCGCCTCTTACGACACCCACGGGAAGATATGGGGTAGTGGATATTCTTAACCGCCATTACACGGCACAGAATATTCATCTGTATCCATTTAAGGATCATTTTATGATGATGAAGACGTAGAATAGTCCGTCACATTGATTATAACCTAAAATATCGGCAGTCTTACATGTACTATATACGTCACTAGACCACGTTTCTTTTACGTATTTATAGATGTTTATAATCATTATTCTTTCGGTTTCCGAAATATGCGACACTTTTCGCTTCTTTCGTCGTGACGTAAAGTCTTTATGACATTTTCCTGTCGATGGACCCGATTTCATAATAGTGATAATATACAAAACGTCACACACTATAACAAAATCTTTAATACAAAACATAATAATACAATTAACAAAACAAACTTAATAAAAATTAAAACTAGTACTATAACCGAAATTTTTAAATCTCAAACTATCTACACGCAAGCGCATCCCAAAGCAGAATGAGGAATGAGTTTTGCTCCATCCGCTTTCTCAAATACCCACGGCGTGAGATCTATCGCAAATCACGTCGAAACAGGTTTATTATCTCTGAATGACCGCTTCCTTCACCTTACCCCGTACCATGAGACACGCTTAGCGCATAACGATACGTAATCTAGAAAGAAATGTATGGAAGTAATAACTGTCGTTTTGTTTCGATGCTAACATAATACAATCAATGTACTTTTTTCCGCCTGCCCTAGAAACGTACTATGGAAGTAAATCTCCGCACTTTATCGCGTAACCGATGCAATGGTAACTCAATTAACTTTATATCTTAACCTTGAGTAATTAGGTATTAAATTAGATTGTTGAGCGTAATTGAATTTATTTAAAAATTGTAAAACACGACTGCTCTGTACGCCTAGTCAGACACGACTTAAGTAAAATAAAACAATACGTGCGGCAGTAGACGAAACTGATTTGTGTGACGTCACCGGCAAAGAACGCATTTTTTGCTCATAAATTGCTGGCGTTCAGTGCAGGTGACGCGGATAGTGGACGCAGCGCTAAAAATTTTATGTGAATTCATACAAAGCAAACTAAAATCCGTTGCGTGCCGTGCGTGCGATACGTTCGGCGCGGGCCAGTGAACGCGTACCTTTAAGCTGCAATTTATATAAATATTGTTGATAGTATTATATGACATGTATAATTTTCATGGCAGACGTATATTGTGGTTCTATTACACAGTATTTAAGCCTTACATTTAAATTCTTTAAAAATTAAAATAAATTTAAGCCTTAACTTTAAATTATTTTAAATTCAAAAATCAAATTAGAGTAATTAAATGAACTCTAACTCTTACTTTATACGAATATTTTGATAACACAGCAACATGGAACAGTGTTATTTCAAATGTTCACCAAGACATTTATTTATTTATTTTCCACTATACAATTATCTTTACAGGTTTATCACCTAATGCGATAATGTAGACAACTATTTTACCAACTCCAACTACATAGTTACAAGCTAATAATTTTCAATTACAGACATGTACTTATTGCTATTTCAAACACGTAACTATATCACATAAGGACCATAACTAATTTCAAACAGAGCTCTTACTATGAACCCACCCAGGGTACAACAAAATATATCTATGTCTTCTGCTATACGTTGAGGATACGGAGGGCTCGCGTAAAGGGCGCTTCAGTCACCAGCTTAGTGTGGCCGCGCGGCACAGCTATCAGCTGGGGCCGCCGCCGCCGCCACACGTATCTGTCCGGAACACATATGCGCACTTGTTGCAATATGTCTGGATTGTGAATCTTTCCCCTCATCACCTTAAAGATATATGAAACAAGCGCTAAATTCCTCCTAACCTTTAGCTCATTGTATCCTACCATACCTAAGGTGAATAAGGTAGGATACTTATTTGGGTAAAATGGGTATACTCCATACATTTTTTGATATAAATATCTAATAAATATATTCTGCACTCTCTCCAACATGATACTATACTTAGTCTCATGTGGAGACCAGATGACCGCGTTGAATTCTAATTGGCTCCTCACTAAAGAATTATATAATGCAATAACTGTCTTTATATTAGTGAAGTCCTTAGCTATCCGTAGTACGAATCCCAAATTTCTGTAGGCTTTCTTACAGATTTTGGTTATATGCTCTCCAAATTCTAGTTTAGAGGAGAAATTAACCCCTAGATCTTTGACTTTTGACACTTTCGCTATTGGTGCCCCGTTAACCTGGTATTGGTACGTAACTGGAGATAGTACACGGCTGAAGGTCATAGTTATGCACTTCGTGATGTTAAATTGTAAGTTATTATGTTGGCTCCAGGCTACCACCCTATCTATATCTTGTTGTAAATTTTGGCAATCCTCTCTGTTCCTCACAGCAAGATACAGTTTCAGGTCATCTGCAAATAGAGTACAATGAGCATCTTTGACAACCGTTGAAGGTCATTTATCATCAATATGAATTGCAATGGACCGAGATTGCTGCCCTGACTTACTCCGGACCTAGTTAAATAGTTTTCTGACCTACACCCCGCATATTCTACATAGGTACTGCTTTCTGTTCCGCATATAACTAGCAAAAAATGTTAGTAAATGGGGAGTAAATCCTACACCTGCCAGTTTTGTGAGCAGTATGTCATTATCCACTAGGTCGAAAGCTTTTGTAATCCAAGAAAGCTACATCTACCTGTTCTCCAGCATCCACTTCAGGTACAATATAATTCATATAATTAATTAGGTTGCTGGTGGTGCTCCTGTCGGGTCTAAAACCGCGTTGCTCATCCGAAAGCTGTACATTAACTTGCGAGAGGATGCTCTTGTGTACTGCAGCCTCCAGTACTTTAGCTGGTGTCGAAAGCACAGCAACCGGCCTATATTGGTCCACGTTTGATGCTGACTTTCCTTTTGGTACTGGGACTACCTTGGTTGTTTTCCATCTATCTGGAAACACTGCCTCCGCCAGGCACTGATTAAATATGTAGAGAAGTGGCTTACCAAGTACTAGTCTACAGTCTTTGAAAATGTAGGGCGGTATGCCATCGGGTCCCGTTGACTTTTTTGGCTTGATTGAAATAATACTAGTTTTTACGGAATTCATCGCGTATATTTTAACTTTTTAAATACCCGACGTTTCGAACGCTTTACAGCACTCATGGTCACGGGCAGGACTGAGATGTTCAACGTCCATATGTCATAGTTAACCGCGGTTACCATAGATTAAAATTTAACTTTTGTTCCGATCTATGCAGTATGAACTTATGGTATCTTGAAGTCTTGCAGTTGTATGCTTGGGTTGGGATTTAATTTTATTTATTATAGGATCCCAAGCAGATGGTAGCACCCAGCCATCTTCTCTATTGAAATTAGGATGTTTTTTGATTTCAATAGCCTCGCGAATCATCCTTGGAAGGAATCGGTGTTATTTAGCGAGGATCTGCGGTCTATCAAATCTGATGTAGTGACGGGGGCGATCCTGTACGTGTTCACAGACTGCAGACTTCCCGGAGCGTCGATTCTTCACATCAGCTATATGTTCTTTAACGCGGGTTTTTATTGATCTTTTAGTTTGTCCTATGTAGGAGAGACCACATTCACAATCAAGCTTGTACACTCCTGCATCTTGCAGAGGGACATTACACTTGACCGATGGTAAAAACTGACCAATCTTCTTCAGCGGCTTGAAGTATGTTTTGATGGAAGTGCGCTTCAAGATGTAGCCAATCTTGTCAGTGACTCCTCTAACATATGGCAGTACAGCAGGTACACGCTCGACTGTGGCCGGCTTCACTCGTTCACTGTGACGTAGGCGCGGGACTCGAAGCTTGTTGTCATGCAAAACTCGCTTGACATGGTGGAGCTCGGCAGCCAGGTGTTTACTGTCACAGATCCCTCGTGCTCTCTGAAACAAAGATTTACCCACGGTAGCTAACTGTGAAGGATGGTGGTGAGAATCACCGTTTAAATATCTATCTGTATGGGTCTTTTTTCTATACACAGTATGGCTCAAGGTGTTATCAGGATTCCGAATTACTAACACATCTAGAAAAGCTAAGGAATTGTTTGCCTCTAACTCCATTGTGAACTGAATTTTAGAATTTATAGAGTTAAGATGGTCTAAAAATGCAGTTACTTTATCTAAAGGTAGAATTGTGAAAGTGTCGTCTACGTACCGCTTGTAAAAACTTGGATTTATGGGAGAACTAAGCAGGGCTTTCTCCTCAAAGTCTACCATGAATATGTCGGCGACAACGGGAGATACAGGTGAGCCCATCGCCACACCATATACTTGCTTGTAGAACTCCTCCTTCCACAATAGATAGCCAGATGTAAGGCAGTGTCTGAGTAATACTGCATATTCTACGGGCATGTTGTTTTCTTCCAGCCTTCTAGTTACAATTGAGATGCAGTCTTCAACAGGTAAGCATGTAAACAATGACTGCACATCAAAACTGACCATAGTTTCATAGTCTGCCAGATGTAGGTCTTTAATCTCGCTGACAAAATGGTAGGAATCCTTTATATGTGCTCCTGTATGTCCCCTGAGTGGTGAGAGTATTTTCGCTAAGTGTTGAGCCAATCTGTAAGTTGGTGAATCGATTTGGCTCACTATGGGACGTAATGGAGCATTGGGCTTGTGTATTTTTGGTAACCCATACAATTTTGGTGATTTGGCGCACGTAGGTATTATCCATTTTACGTCCAGATTTAATTTTTCGGAGTGTTTCTTTATGAGGTCACTAGTTGTTTTTAGTGTGCTATTTGTTGGGTCGTTTTTAACCTTTTTATAAGTACTTACATCCGACAAAAGTTCTTGTATTTTAGAATTATAATCTGACGTATCCATGACTACCGTGGCGTTTCCCTTATCTGCGCGGAGAATCGTAAGTTCGTGTTTATTGTGTAGGTTCTTTAACGCTATAAATTCGACTTTGGGAAGATTCAGTTTAGGCACTGAACATCGACGTAACATAGACGAGATGTCTTGACGTATCGCCTCCAAATCTTCTTTCCGCATATTGTTTTTAAATAAACAGTCCTCGACACTACAGATAATTTATTCGTACGGTAATTTGCGGGGTGTGATTGCAAAGTTGAGGCCTTTGGATAAAACCCTAATTGTTGCATCATCCAGTGTTTGTTTTGACAGATTATAGAGCGCGATTAATCTATGATCTGTGTTTGTCAATGGTTGCTTTCGGTTCTGGCATTGATTTTTTGGCTTGAGTTTTTGCAGAGCGTAAAGTACTTCATCAAGCTTTAGTTGTTCTAAGTGTACCCTAGCCGCACCATTCTTACCACCAAGCCTGATTCACTGCCGCCTCCACGTCCAGCTTAGACGTCTTAGGGCTAAATACCGAATAAAAATACTGAGCAAACTCAGTAGCACATTGCTCACTAGTAAGTACCTTATTATCTTTTAAAATCTTGCGTGGACTTCTGCTCTCTTTTTTTGAGTTAATGTAAGCCCAGAATGCCTTTGGATTTTCCTGAAACTCACTCTGCATCCGGTCTTTATAATTTTTGTACGTGGAGTTTATTAAATATTTTACATACGTTCTACACTTAGCAAACGCTTCATAATCGGCCCCTGATTTGCTAACCTTAAACTGCCTATGAAGCCTAGCTTTTAATTGTATGTTGCGAACAATGTCTATCGTGTACAACTCGGGGTAACTGTACTCCGAGTTTACACGTCTTCGCTTTTTCTTGGCACGCAGTCATCCATAACTCTGTTTAAAACCTCATAAAAATAATCTAAACTATTATTTACATCTAACCTATACATTGGCATCCAATCTATGGCCGCTATTAACGAATACATTAACGGAAAGTTTGCTTTATAGAAGTTCCATCCAGTATGCGTCTGATTGCTCCCCTCAGACTCAGCTAGCAGTGGCGCCGGTGCGGGCTGGCCGCCGTACCGCGCACGCCCCCGCTGCACCACAATGGCGAGCGGAGGATGATGTGGGTATGCGACTTAATTATTGGTTAATAAAATACATAGGTTGCATAGATAGATTTTTAGGAAAACATCGTAAGTGATACAATGGGAAATTGCAAGTGTGTTCAATATACTGCATTAATTTTGCGTTTTTCGGAGATAAATCTCAACGTGTGTTGATATGGTCATGTTCGCTTAAACGATTCCGCTTATGGCAGCGTCGTGTGATAAGTTGTCAGGTGCTACGTGTGGGTGCTAGTCTGCTCGGGTTTGCTATACACTCATATGCTACAAAACTTTGATCGTCCCTTTTCGGCTTATATCATAGAACACTTTAGTAACTGAAGAGTTTTCCATTCATTACATTCATTACACAAGACAGGCCTTGAAATGGGTCATAGAAGAACTTATAGCCATTCAGAAAAAATAATAATTTTAACTAGTATAGTAGGTTTGATAAAAAAATTCACTTAATTTACATCACGACCACAAATTTGTTTTTTATTATTATAGTATTTAACGTTATCTGAGTTGGAAGATAACTTAGTAATAAATAGTATGACTGCTATTGTATGTTTTCTTAATTTAATTATTATTTTAGTAAAATAATCATTTTGACGAAGTCTAAGTATCCATCCGTGGTATAATAGAATGTATGAAAACATGAGTGACCAATTATTTTAAAATAATATATTATTATAAGGCAGATTCGGTATACTTAATTTATTATTTTTACAAGACATTTTTTTATAACCATCAATATGAAACTATAATATTTACTTGCAATTAATGTAATAGTTTTTTTTTTAAATAATATAATGACTGGATTAGAGTGAGTAAGTATTAATAGTACGCGCTTATGGATGACCCACAAGTTTGTTATCTGTCTGTGTGATAGAATCACAATATATGTCTGCCATGAAAATTATACATGTCATGTAATATTATCAACAATAAAAGAAAAAGAAAGAAAATAGACAGGTGTCAACTATGTTTATTTTGTCTAAATATTTTAATAAAAATAACTATACATTTTAATTGTAAAATTTTAGTGCACAAAGGAAATTTTTATTGTTGTCAAAGATTTAAATAGTATAACAGTGGTTTATATAATATCTGAAATTAACTACGAAACATAAAAAAATTTCAAGATTGTGACATAATATGCCAAATGTAACAAAACAATTCGCAACAAAGGATTTCTGAAATATTATATATTTGATTGACTGATGAAGAGCTATCGTATCGCAAAGCCATATAAGAGTTTGTCGGGATATTTTTCATATTTGCGCATGGGGATTTTGTTTTTGTTCCCACTACAGTGCCTGTTCAGTATTTGAAAAGTTCTAGTCTGCGTATGATAACTTCAAGACACGGTTGCTAAGGCCGCCATCGTTTGTTCTAGCGACGCCATACGTCCGTGGATCTCTTACACTGCGGCTTCCAATTGGCAGAACCGTCCTGTGACGCACCTACGTAACGACGCATGCGTCTTGTTACCAAAACAAGCAGCCTTCATATTTTGACTTTGACTTTTTTATATCTTCAGTGTAATTGTTAAGTTACTTTATTGTGTTTTTTTTTAATTTGTTTTAAGTTATTCTTTTTTTGTTATTGTATTTAACTGTTGTGAATGCAGTCCGTAACCCAATCTAGTGATGACACGGCAAACGCGACACTTATATGTACACAGTGCAACAAGTCATTCAAATCTTTAAAAGGCCTCAACATACACACTACAAAAACACACAGGAAATCTATTAGCCAAAACAGTTCACCTTTAGACATACACCCTTTTATTCCAAATACGCCTACTTTTGCAGCCAACTTTCCAACTCCTTTCCACACATATCTTAGCCATTTAAAAAATAGTATACAGACAGTTAAAAGAATCCCTCGAGGAGCTCGAATAACCGTTGCTACACATTTGTCACAATTAATCCAGAAATGTTACATAAGCAATTGTACTCAAGACTGGCAGAACCTATTTTTATTTTCATACAGCACACTACATATAACAAAAACTGATAAACCAAATTTATCCTTGACACAAAAGATTAAAAATAACTGTACTGTCAGCTCCTCACCTTCTCCCGCACCTCTAATCAAACATGATGCCCCTCGTAATCGCAACAAACTAATCGAAAACAAAATCTGTGACGGAGATCTCAAAGGTGCCGATCGCCTTTTGTTCTCCAACGAGGTGCTTTCACCAGATACCCCCGACACCCTTCAGGCCTTACGGTCAAAACATCCTTTAGCTCCAGTAAACCCATATTTTCTCGACCGACCAACAGTAGGGCAAGCATGCCTTCAAATTCAAAACAAAGATGTTACGGATGCCATTTTATCTTTTAAACCAGGTTCGGCTGCAGGTTTGGATGGAATCTAACCGCAACATTTGAAAGACTTAACATCGCATTCTGTGGGTGATGCAGGTGAGCAACTTGTAAATTATATTCTTACTCTATCACTAAATTAATTAACTTTATGTATTCCGGTAATGTCAATCCAGAAATTGTTCCAATTCTTTTCGGCGCGAACCTCATTGCTCTCACCAAAAAGGACGGAGGGGTGAGACCAATTGCTGTTGGATCAACACTACGACGCCTGGCCTCCAAAATTGCTGTTCGACATATTTTACAGAAATTAAATTCGGCATTTGAACCCGTATAGTTAGGCTTCGGTGTAAAAGGAGGGTGTGAGGCAGCCGTCCATGCCCTACGTTCTTTCCTAACGTATGGACATCCTGACGTGTTGCTCAAAATTGATGTCAAAAATGCTTTCAATTCGGTAAATAGGGGGACCCTACTGACCGAAATAAATCAACATATACCCGAAATATACAATTATCTTCTTCTCAGTTACGCTGACCCAACAAAATTGTTATATCGGTCTAATGAATTATCCTCGGAAGTAGGTTGTCAACAAGGTGATCCCCTTGGACCAGCAATTTTTAGTTTGGCTATAAATCCCATAATCAAAAGTTTAAATTCTAAATTCAATATTTGGTATCTGGATGACGGAACTTTAGGAGGTGATATGGAAACTGTATTTTCTGACCTTTTTTCAATCAAAAATAAATTTGAAGCCATTGGTTTGGAGCTTAACTTTAGCAAATGCGAACTTTTTATAAATAACTGCAACTTAAATTTAAATGACGTAAAACACAAATTTAATACTTTGGCACCAAATATTAAAATAGTTAACAGTAATTCCCTTTACCTTTTAGGTTCTCCAATTTTTAACGAATCTATGTCTGAATATATTAATAATTCAATTGCTAAATTTCAAAATTCTGCTGACCGTCTCCTTGAAATTAGTCCACATTATGCACTTTGCGTTTTAAAATCTTGCCTTTTTGTCCCGAAATTTACGTATGTGCTCCGTTGCTGCTCCTTTTGGAATCACCCGACCTCTTGACACAAGTGGACAACTTAATCAAAATTAGTTTAGAATCAAATTAGTTTAGAATATACACATGAACGAGCAATCTTGGACCCAAGCCTCCCTACCTATCCGTTATGCTGGTTTAGGAATTCGCAAAATTTCCAGTGTCTCTTTACCAGCCTTCCTATCTTCTGTCTATAGTTCAGCAAATCTCATAAGTAAAATTTTAAGGGCATCCCCTTCAAACTTTGAGATTGCTGGCCTGGAAGAAGCTAGAAACGCTTTTTTAATTGAATGCCCTGGTCAAAATTTTCAATTTCCTCTAAATTCACAGAGGAGCTGGGACGACATAAACTGCAAATTGACTTATGACAATCTTTTGAGCTTTAGTACAGGTTCGGCGCGTGCTAGGCTTTTGGCCGTGGGTACGCATGAGGCCGGCTACTGGCTTCACGCGTATCCTTCGTCAAGTACAGGAACATTTCTTGAGCCTGACACGCTCCGAATCGCAACCTGTCTACGGCTTGGGGTTCCGGTCTGCGCTCCTCATAAATGTCCGTATGGCAGTGACGTCGACAAGCTAGGATATCACGGGCTATCATGCCAAAAAAGTGCAGGTCGCTTCTCGAGACATGCAGCTCTTAACGATATCATACGCCGGTCTCTTGCCACCGTCAACGTGCCAAGTCTACTTGAGCCGTCTGGTATTGCAAGAGACGATGGCAAGAGACCGGACGGTATGAGTTTGATTCCATGGAGGATGGGCCGGGTGCTGGTATGGGATGCAACCTCTTCAGACACGCTGAGGGGGGGCCCCTTCCCATCTACGTGGAACCAACAACAGAGCTGGTGCGGCTTGTGAAGCGGCAGAAAAGGCTAAAGTTTGCAAATACAGGGGTCTAGGCTCCGAATATATTTTTGTCCCTTTCGGTGTCGAGACCCTTGGTCCGTGGGGTCCTAGCGCTATAAGCCTTTTTAAGGAAATAGCAAAAAGGTTAATCGACGTCACAGGAGACCGAAGAGCTGGCAGTTACCTCGGACAAAGAATTAGTCTAGCTATTCAACGGGGAAACGCTGCCAGTTCTTCGGAACCTTGCCTAAAGGACCTCTTTTTTAATAATTTAATTTAGTTATTATAATATATATTTTTAAGGTTTTTAGTATAGAATTAGTTTGTGAATATATATTATAGCACAAGACATTTTACAATTTCTATATAAATAATTTGATATTAAAGATATTTAATGTTTATCAACAATGTATATACATTGCAGGTTTATTGAAATAATGTTAATTATTAATAAAAATTTGTACTTTACAATCTGTCTGCAATGACCATGAAATCATCATAGACGTCTGCCAATGTTATTTTTCGGCTAATTTTGCCGTCATTGATTGCGCTATCGCGCGCACTTTTATTGAATATTTCAAGATGTCAAGGCGGCAGACTTATTGCTATCACGTTTTTTGGTTACTTTTTACACCTTTACACTGGCTCTTAAGCTAACATAGAAATTAAAGATTAATCCCTAGAATTGACACTACTCGTATAATTATTCTTTGTCCTACAAAAATTCAATATCTAGTAGATTTTTGTATTCTATTTCTACTTCAAAATCTTTTACGCTGCTCTCATCTCAAAGACGAAGAAAAGAAAGCACCTATTAAATACTGTTCCGATTATACGGACATCTTTCACCTCGAAGGTAAACCCCTCTTGTTTACGAATAGCATCTAACATTCCGTAGATACGGGTAACGCAGCCCCAGTTCACATAAATCATATCTCTTCCCTGAGTGTCACAGGGAAGAAGTCGGTACACAAATTCACAAGATGCTACATTAGAACATAATTCGCCCTTCTCTTTCGCCTTTGAGCGCCCTCGTATGGGTAGTTCCGAAAAAAAATAGACGCTTCGGGCAAAAGAATGAAAAAAAATCTAACTTTCTAGACGCAACTATAAATGCTATTCTATTATCCAAAGTAAATGTTTTGCCTCCCGGCGTGATTAGTCCTTCCAAGTCTTTAATAATGATTTAACCAACATTAACCATCCCTTTTTTGTCACTATTTAAGGAATATTGGTAAAATGTGGTTTGTGACATTAGGGACCGCCACATACATACGTACATACATACGGAATTCCGATTCCGAACGTAGCAAGTCCATGTTAAATCAATAACCCGTTACACACCTACGGTAGTTTTCCGTACGGAATTTTGCGGGCAAAACGGGATTCCGTCTGTGTGTGGAGGACCCGTTCATTTCGTTTCGGAATTCCGAAACGGAATTTCGTATGTAGTGTATGCCTGGCCTAAGAGTATTAATGAAAAAATAAAAAGAAATAGATATAAAGGAACTAAAAGCATATTCGATGATAAAATTACTCAACAAAAAATATGCAAAATTGAAGCTAATAATTGTGTGCATACCCGAGCAAATCCACAAGCAGCACCTGTTCACAAATTAATATCTGTTTTGTACGTGGTAGATCTACGCTGCATCTAGATTATGGTTGTAGCACGTATGGGTTGGCTCGACCGGGGAAGGACCACGCTCTCGCAGAATACGAGCGTAAAATAGAAGCTTATTACTGCTGTGTTTCGTATGGTAAGTGTAGAGATACGGAGACCCTTTTTTACTGGAAATGAGGCATTCCATCTTAGTCCTCAAGGGTGACAACGCATCTGCGCTTTGATTCTTAATTGAGGATAAATGTAGATGTAGATGTCTATGGGTCACAGCATCTACTTACCATCAGGTGGACTGTGTGCTCTTTTGTCACCCTTATACTATAAAAAAATACGTGTGGCACTCGGTGACTGCCGCGGTAAAGCTATTGCATAGCATTTTTTATCAACTTATGCAATTATAATTATTTATTTATTTTATTTATGCAGTTAAGTCTCTGATATTAAATCAAGTTACACTTTTTGAGCGTGGTTACTGATAAGAAAACAATTTTTTTTTTCTCTTATTGAATAAATGAGAAGTTAATATTGTTTAAAATATTTTTAATATCTTACAATACATGTAGGTCATTCAGGAATTTTTATCATTGAGTTCGCAGCTAGTGTACACGCATACATCTAGTCGCACGCACACAAACACCGTGCCGAATTCTGCCGAGTGCCGAAGTCTGCCAAACTGAAACGACGTTAGACGATGCACGGCTTTCAACACCACACCTCCGTGCCCTTCGGAGTGGGGAGCGTGAGGTTTTTTTTCGTTACGGAATTTCTGGATTCGGTCCCCGCGCTCTAGGCCCGCGATAAAAGCTATGCAATAGCTTAAAAATATGGGACCATCATCCTTGTTAACCATTTCACAGGAGTGTGGATGATACTATGAATAATCATCATTGTAGAATATCATAAATTCAATGTTAAACATAGGCCTCCCCTGAATATTACCATAAAGGAGAGATTTGTCAAAATCCGACAACTTGTTTAAAGGGGCATACCAGGCAAAAATATTACTCACCTTTTGGATTCTGCACATGGGTAAGATATCAAAAGACGTGTTTTTTGAAAATTTAAGAACCTATATTTAAAAAAAAACATTCAAATCCGCCAGTAGTACGGGACGAATACAGAAACACGTTTCTATAGTAGCAGTGGGAAAAAATAAATAAAAAATTCCTATAAATAGTAACATTTGCTGTGTGTTGGCAGCGTTATGGTTAAAATGATCAGTTGAACTGACGTACATCCAAAAACTGACCGTGAGTGTGGAATCTTAAGTTGAAATTTTCAACTGACGACAGCCCTCGGAGTTTTCGAGCGCACCGTAATCCACTGGCTTCAGTTCGTTTTAATTACTGGTAAGTACCTATTTTTTAGTAGCTACTTACATTATTTCTATGTACTATATACTGTTTAGATTTTTTATACATAGCGAGCAATTTTTACATATATACATATATTTCAATTTCAATTTCAAATCGTTTATTGCTTCTATAATGTACAGTACATTAGCAGTGACCATTATAGACCCTGTCGGGCGTTGCAATATACAAGAAATATACAATAAAATAATTAAATGGACTTATAACTATGTAACATCATTATATTATATTTGGCTATTTTGAAAATAAAATGTTATTTAATACTTAGTATTTAACTATCAAAAAATTCAGTAAGCGTGTAAAAGCATTTGGATATAAGATAATCATGAAGTTTTTTATTGAATGAACTTAATTTTACATCAGATTTTATATTTATGGGTAGTTTATTGAATATTTTAATTGCCATGTAATATGGACTACAATTGAGCATTTTGGTTCTAGATGGGGGTAAGTATAACCTATGTTTATGCCTAGTATTTACATTGTGTGTTTCTTTTATCTGGGTGAAGAAGTGTTTATTTTTAAATACGAAATTACTTATATCTTTTATGTAAATAGAAACTAAGGTTAATAATTTAAATTTAATGAAGTAGGGTCGACAGCTATGTCTGTTATCAATTCTGGCAAGTATCCTAACACATTTTTTTTGTAAAATGAACAATTCATCTGCATTAACACTATTACCCCAAAGGATAATGCCATATTTTAGCCACGAAAAGGCATACGCGTAATATGTTGAAAGTGCAGTTTCTAAATTTGTGCTATAATTAATTTGATAAAGCGCATATGTAAATTTAGAGAGCTTGCATTTAATTTTTTCAATATGTGACTTCCAGTTTAAATGTGTATCTACATTAAGTCCAAGCAAGTTATACGAGTCTACCTCTTCTATTAGGGTATTTTGTAATTGAAAATTAATTTCTAGGGGTGGTTTATTATATGAACGAAATTGTAAAATTTTTGTCTTTTTAAGGTTTATTTCTAGATTATGGCTATCAAGCCAATGAGTGACATTATGAAGTGTATCATAGATAAGGGCTTCAGAGCTAATGTTGTCGTTACTTTTTATAAGTATTGACAAGTCATCTGCAAATAATACTGGCAGTGTTGATTCTCTATACAAACATTTTGGCATATATATATATATATATATAATCGGCATCTCGAAAACGGCTCCAACAATTTTCATAAAATTTTGTGTCCAGGGAGTTTCGGGGGCAATAAATCGATCAAGCTAGGATTTATTTTTAGAAAATGTCTTTTTGTCCGTGTTTTCAGGCATCGAAAAACTGCTACAATATAAGGTAAATTTTGACATTGTGGTAATGATGTGATCGTAATAGCTCAAGTGGATATTGAGCGGTCGCGAAATCGTAATGCCTTAGTTCCCGTCCTGTCTTCGGTCAGACTTTTTTTCCTTTTTTTTTTCAATGTCCCTTTTTTGTGAGAAAATCTATTATTTCGAGGCCTTTTTTAAGTATTTTTTAAAAATACGAAAATTTTAATTAAACTAATTGCATAATTTTTTTAAATTAAACCGAGCAAAGCTCGGTCATCCGGAAATAGCTGATAAATATTTTATTTAAGTTCTTAACATATAATACAGCTGACAATATGAAACAATGAGTATTTTTGAAAACTCTTACTGAAAAATATTGGTAAACATACCAATATTTTTCAGTAGAGAGTTTAGTATTTGACATAATCGTCGTAATTTTAATTAAAAATAATAAATAAGAACTATAATCTAACATTTTCACACATTTATAATTTAATTCGCTTAATAAATGAATTAAAATAAATGACTTACGATTGTTTCTTTTAAATAAAGCCGATATATCGATATTTCTTTCAATATACAAAACTCCGATATTGATTTACTGTATATTAACTCATGACAAATAAAACTCCGATATTGATATATTTATCATTATCGATATATCGAAAATCCGACATTCTAAAAAATCAACAACCCTAGTTTGTACTGATCAGTTGGATCAGTTGAACTGACCGTGTGTGTGTGGTAATTTCTTTGGCTAAAATCCGTTTGAACTCATATCAGTTCAACTGATGACTTTAACTGACCTGATGTGGCGTCCATTAGAGATTCCGTTATCGCATTAGCACGTCAGTGTAGTAAGAAGCAATTTTTTTTTATATAAATTGACAAAATAACTTTTAGTCCACCCGATGGCGAGTGGCTACTGCAGCTCATGGACAGCAAATTCAAGCGAAGAAGTTTAGAGATGTGTTGTCTCTTAAGAGGTCTAAATTGAAACGCCTCACAGCCTGAACTTATACTGGCTCCCTTTAGACCGGAACACTGCCGTCCAGATCGGAGCACACCAGAAAAAATCATATAGTCTCTGAGAGATGGAGGTATAAACACCGCTCTATGTTAGACGTAAAATTCATATCTAAAATTGGCTTGTTAAATTACAAATAAACAAGTAGTACAAATAAACGACAAGACAAATCATTAGTGAAACGGTTCCGACCCATGTTCAGCAATTTTCCTCCATTATTTGTCGTCCATTTTGTGTCTCGTTCCTTTAGTAGTTTTTGATTTTGTAAGAAATTTTTGCCAAATAAGAATTATTTTAACGAAATTTCTTACAAAATCAAGGATTTCGACGTCAACTTAAGCCGAGGTAAAAAAGAAAACGTAAAAGGGAAATTATTAAAATTCTTTTGCAACATCAATAACTTGTAACCGTAAAAATGTGGAACAAACTTCGTAAAACTTATGCTAACTTAAATAAAAATTTTAGGGAAGCCTAAAAACACTTTCTAACAACTTTTCAATTATTTTAGAACCAGCTTTTCCCGCGGCTTTGCTCGTGTGGAGTTCAGTTTTTAGAGTTTAGCAACATCATTATTATTCAGAAATAAGCCATGCAAAAAAATAGTAAGCTAGAAAACTTACGGAATAATTTGTCTCTCCGTCATAACTTTTTTAAAGTAGACGAAACTACGCTTTTACAGAATACAAGTGTAAAATAGCAGCGTAATAATAATAATAATAATAATTTATACTACATTTTGATTCTTAATTAAGGATGTAGATATCTAAGGGCCTGCTTTATTCTACTTCTTCCTTTCTTTACCATCAAAGCGTAAATGCTACTGCCAGAAATGGCCTTTTCTATGGTAAGGAGAATTTCACTCTTCGACTAATACAGACTAAACACCGTAATTTCCCCTTCACCATGGGTACTGTAAAATACTCAAAACGTTAGGTTTAGATGGCAAGTGTATGCTGAGTCTATCATCCACTCACCATCATGTGGACTGCGTGATCATCAATTACTGTTATTCTACAAAAATGTCTGTTATACTTGGAAAATCTTTTGTTTTGTATAAAGAAAATGCTCATATCTGAAATTGGATTGAAATATCAACATAAACTACAAATAAGGATACTTCGTACCAGGGTGGTCATTAACATTAAAAAATTAACACAATCCTCGTATAATTTAAGAACATTTAAAGGCAGCGAGAGTAACGAGGTCACGGGCGACTATGATGCGCACAAATTACAAATTTACAAGATAAACTTTACATTTATATGTAAATTGTTACAATTTGCCTCGCTACGTACTATATTCATGACGATCCCAGGGCGTCGTTTAATCCTTCTTTATGACTTTAAGCGTAATAAATACTGAGAAAATAAGGCGAAAATTGCTTGAGAGCTAAAAATTTAAACTAAAAGTTGTTTTTCCAATTTTAGTATTCACTATAAAATAATTATAGGAAGGCGAAAGTTTAAATAAAAAAAACGATGTTTATAAGTAGCACATACTGTATAAGTAGAGTAAAGTTACAGCCTATATACGTCCCACTGCTGGGCTCAGGCCTCCCCTCATTTCTGAGAGGGTTTAGGGCAAGGAAGTGTCCGCCGCGCTGCCCAAATGCGTGTTGACGAACTTCACATGTCTTCGAAATATTTTTTTTTCTTATTCCTCAGACATGCAGGTTTCCTCACGATGTTTTCCTTCACCGCCGAGAACGTGGTAAATCAGCACTTAAAATTGCAATTAACAATTTCATTGGTGCCGGCGGGGATCGAACCCGGGTTACTCGCGTTCTGTTATATTTACAGCGAGCGTTAACCACTGAGCTACCACGGCTCTTCATACTGTATAGTAGCATGACAATTAGGATTTTTAAAATCTATAAATAATACTAGCAATACTATTATCGTATCCAACTAAGCTTAAAATTAAAGTGTTTGTGATAGTAGATCCGGTAGCACGGTAAAAAAAACTCTAAGTCAGTCACGTTTAACCATAGAAAAATTTTGAAAATTCTTACTTACCTACCTACATACCTACAGCAACCCTACATAGTATCCCACTTATACTTGATTATCCTTGAATATATAAACAAATGAATCACTAACAAATTCTCATCCATTCTCGGTGAAGGAAGATATAAGTACTTCATCATCTTCGAGGACTATGTTGGAATGCCTGGCAACCAACACAGTAACATGTCATCGACTGCCTCGGTGGTCTAGTGGTTGTAAACGTGATTGCTGATCATAAGGTTCGAATCCCAGGTCGGGCTAAAATCAGCAGCTCGAAGTAAGGAATGTAGTGGTATTTCACCCCCGTACCTCCCATAGCAAAGCAAGTAAAAAATCGTTAGTATTACGTCTGATCTATCTCCTTCTCATCTAACTATGAGAATGAGGGAATAGAGATTGCACCTGTGCTTACACATACAGTTAGCCACTACAATCCATGCTGTCCAGACGGATAGCCACGGTTGAGCCTGGCCGCCGTGATCGAAATTCGGTCTGGAGGATATTTTTAATAGGTCATCCTCGATGCTTTATTGGTGCCCTTAGCGAATCATTTTGCTAACGATAGCTCTGATGAATAGTACTATTAATACTGAAGAGATGGACGTTTGATCTTGATAAATTTTAAAATACGCGAGCAACTTGTATCTCGGCCCCACAACATCCACCTCGGCTGATTGGGATTCGAGGGGGACGGAATGAAGGTTCGAAAACACATTCTAAAACTGTCAATCGCATTTTAAGTTTTCTACTAGTGCCCGACAGAAAAGTGTCGATTGTGAGGATCGATCGATACATGATCGCGAGGAATCGATTGGTGCATGATCGACAAATTTACTTATCCCCATGAGGAAGTGCGGCTAACTTACCTCCACACATGAATTTTGCATCGTGAGGACAGTTTACTTGCTAAAATTTCACAAGCATAAAAATTCAGACCCGGAACAATTATTTGTAGGCCATACAAATACTTGTTCCGTGCAGCATTTGAATCCGCAACTCAAAGCGCTGCAACTCCTTGCTAAGCTAGGGAGCTGTCAGTATTAGGTGCTTTTTGACAAATACGTGGCACAGCGACAGCTCAATCATTACTTTTAAGAATTGCTGGGCTCAGCTGTAAGACTCATATAGGCTTTTATTTTAGTTTTATTTTAACTTCATGTATACAAAAATACTGGTGTACTTAGCAGCAGTCAACTATTTGCCGTGGTTTCAGTCGTGGTTCAAGTCTCAGTCCGCGACGTTGCTCTAGTGTGTGTTGGCGGATTTAACATATCCTTCAACTATTTTATTCCTTAGATATGAAGGCCCTTAAGATGTTTACCACAGCATTTAAAATTGCAATTAAACACTCATTGGTGCCAGCAGGGATGAAACTCGGGCTTCTCGCGTGCTACAAAAATTTACGGTAAGCTGCTATCGTATTACTACGCTGAACTCCACGGTCCTTCGTAGTGGTATGATATTGTTGCGCGCCATAATTAATGCCTGGTACAAGTTACCAGTAACGCCATCTAGTATCGAGTAGCAGAACTAGGAGAGCTGAAAAGAAAAGAGAGAGAAGAAAATCTAGGAAAATCCATACTAGAACTTTCTACACCTAGTCAAACTGGACTGGTATGTACTCGAACATTCTGGATGTTTCAGTAGAAGAGGCCATATATAAGGCAGGTAGGGCCACGACCAAGTCAGCATTGAATTGACATTTCAAGCGAAATACTTCAAAGGGATATAACTACGAACTAAAGTGATCAGTAGTATAATTGTGTTTTAAGTTGTAATTGGTGTTCGGTAGTTAACGTGTCAATTTCGGTAATTCAATCGGCAGTTATAATTGTCACGAAGCCCAAGCTCGTAACAATATTGATGTTCAACACAATTAGGGATATTTTGCGGTTAACCATTTTGCCACTCATTAATTGAAATACTTATAGTACCAAGTAAAAACATTAGCTAATTATGATTAGACATATTATATTTAAAACGTGGTAGAGCAACGATGCAGCTGTATTATGTTAGAAGCATGAATAGGTTGGCTCGATTGGAGTAAGACTACGCTCTCACGGAATACTATAAATAGAAGATTAATGCTGCTGTGTTTTGTATGATGAGTGTAGAAAAACAGAGACACTTTTTACTGGAAGCGAGGTTCATCATGAGCGTCAGCGGTGAAAACGCATCTGCATTTTGGTTCTTATTCGAGGATAAAGTTAGATGTCTATGGGTCTATGAATCCACCTACTATCAAATAGATTGTGTGCTCATTTGTCACCCTTAAGTAAAAAGTGAATTAAAGTTACAGCCTATATCCGTCCCACTGCTGGGCACAGGCCTCCCCTCATTTCTGAGAGCTTTTTAGGGCTAGGAAGTGCCCGCCGCGCTGCCCCAATGTGTGTTGGCGAACTTCACATGTCTTCGAAATATTTTTTTTCTTAATCCCACAGACATGCACGTTTCCTCGCGACGTTTTCCTTCACCACTGAGCACGTGTAAATCAGCACTTAAAATTGCTATTAAAAATTTTATTGGTGCCGGCAGGGATCAAACCCGGGTTACTCGCGTTCTGTTATATTTACAGCGAGCGTTAACCATCTGAGCTACCACGTCTCTGTCTGTGTTGTTGTCACCCTTATTCTATTTAAAAAAATCTCGCCAATTCTATCGATGTGCTCTGGCTTTGCCTATTCAGTGACATTTTTGAAGGGCCTGGAGGCGGAGTTATACTTCTTTTTAAGAGCGTGTTTGCATCCCGAGAAGTTGATGCGTCAGCTCCGCCCCGGTGGCACTCCTGCTTATGGCGTGATGCAATTTTACAGGAGCGATCAAACCATGGCTGGTTTTGCTGAATGTTTGAAAGTTGCAATTAAATAAATAACCAATGGTATTTTCATTTTAACGTTTCCTTGGTTTCCATCCTAACTTTTATTGTCTGAATTTTTTTCGAGTGCTCTCTCCATCCAGTAAATGTAGTTTAATAAAAATTTCCAACGAAATTCGGCTCTTGGCCTCCAAGGTATGAATTATTCAGAACTACGACGATTTGCATAGAATACTGATAAGTCAAGAATGTTGAGTCATGATTTAATTTTACTTCTATTGATATTTTTATATGTCAATAACACATAACTAATTAGAACTTTAAAAAAAACTCGAAATCAAAAGAGCTGATGATCTTCAAACGGTTTAATATATTTTCTTGAAACATAGCTAAGAAAAATCTCGATTAAGACAGCTTTATCAAAAGAACTGAATCAAAATTGTTTCATCCTTTTAGAAGCTATGATGCCACAGACCGACACAGATACACAGACATACACTACAAAGTTACAACACCCATCTGTTTTCGTCACTGTGTAAAAATAGGAGACATCATTCCATTTCATACCGTAGGTGTCTGTGTAGGGTACCGATATATGACCGCATGAATCGTCTCGTTTACTCAAGAAGTAAAATAATGATACCGGCGATAGGCAGCAGCTTCAAGACGCTATACGTCTAGCAATGCGATCGTTCTTACAGTAACCATGCCAATCTATGCCGATGATTTCCTCGTAAGTGCAACTTCTGCTCATGATGTCCCGGGCTCGAATCCCGAGACGGGCAAAAAACCAGTTGTTGTGATTTTCTTTCAAGAAATTTTCAGTCGTCGGTTAAGGGTACTCCTAATGGTGTAAATTAAGAGTACCCTTAACCGACGAGCGTTTATGTATATATATGCTCGTCGAATGTCGCTGGAATTCTGTAATCTTTGCCTACCCCTCTGGGTGACAGGCGTGAGTGTTTATGATTATGTTTATGAAATTGTGAGTAGCAGACTGGAGTCTGAGATTCGGTGATCGGTCTCAACGGACCGCCATGACCGATTTTCGGTCTAAAGGATATTAATCTATGCTGAGCAATATTAAGCCATTTACAATCAGGGAGACTGTAAGTACGTTGGTTATTTTGGTTTATTAAGGAAATTATGGGTGTTTATAACTCAATGGTCATCAACAATGACGACGCCAGACGCTACTCAAATGAATTATTAGTAAGCATTATTTAACATTCTTATTACACGAAACACATTAGCTTCATCACCACTTACCTCTAGATGGGATTGCGGTTAAGTACTGGTTTATAAGAAGTAAAAAAAAACATCAGCGGCCTATCTTTTATTGTATCTACTACTCAACAATTGACAATCCACATGCATGCATGAGCATGTATGCGTAGGTATATGGATGTGCAGGAGGCGAGAGAGGTATGTCAGGATCGTGCTAAATGGAAGTCTGTAGTCTCTGCCTACCCCTCTGGGTGACGGGCGTGTGTGTTTATGTATGTATGTATGTATAGATTATAAATAATAGTATTAAGAGGCGTTCTTTTGTTTAATTACCATTAGTTCGCAAAAAAGGAGGACAATTGAGGCATTTCGGCTAGTCCTCCCTAAAACGGGAGAAGCCCGTATCAATCTATGACCTTTTAAGGACCAATACAGAGGAACGAAACCAGTAAAAAGAAGATTCTCCAGTTATACAGTGAAAAGATGTTCATTATCACGAGTTATATATATATATATTTATACGTGGTAAAACCATGCTGCAGTTTTATTAGAAGTATAGTTGTAACACGAATCGGTCGGCTCGACCGGCGAAGGACCACGCTCTCACAGAATACCAGCTTAATGCTGCTGTGTTTCGTATGGTGCGTGTAGAGAACCGGAGACCCTTTTTATTAAGTACTGGAAACGAGGCATTCCATCTAAGTCCTCACGGATGACAACGCATCTGCATTTTGATTCGTAACCGAGGATAGATGTAGATGTCTATGGGCTACAGCAACCACTTACCATCAGGTAACTGTGTGCTCGTTTGTCACCCTATCCTATAAAAAAAAATTGTTATAAATTTTTTGTCTTTCAAGCTGTTGATTTTAGTGGTGGTGTAAGAATTGTGTAAGAATACCTACTACCCCATATCATCTCGTGGGTGTCGTTAGAGGCGACAAAGGAACTATACTCTTCCTAATAACAACTAAAAATAAAAATAAAAAACTGCGGTTTCCATCCCACTTGCCAAGTGGCAACTATGGAAAAAATCCCACCAATGAGACAATCTATTTGGCAGGCCTATGTTCAGCAGTAGACTTTAATAGACTGTATCGGTAGTCTGTTGATTAAAGTCCTTCTATATTCATATGATTTCCCGTGAATTGGCAATTGCTATCCTTTTTATCCCTTTCGTGTTTATTTGAAATATAGTATGTAAGGTTTTCTCTTAGTCTTCATGGGATGATTGCCAGTCACTGTGGCATTTTAGTTTGAAGTGGGTTACAGATGTTCATGACTACAGTGACCAGTTACTATCGAGATTCCAGACTTCCAGACCAGTAACTTTAATATGATAAAAAGTCACATATGGTCAACTTACACACTTAAAATTTTGAGAAGCTTTAATTTTGAAAATATTAAGTCGCATTCATTTAAAGACAAAATCAAATTAAGGACACTTATACTTTCCTGCTTTCAATGACCAACAATGTAAAATAAAAAAACCCCTAATGATCCTACTTGATCCCGTATTTGTTGATTACGCCGCAAATATTCTAATATTGGATCTGGTTCCCAAATATAAAAATATTGTTGTCGTATAATTGATGAATTCCTCAATTATACAGCAAATACGTAGTAAAAAATATTTACGCTTGTTTATTGAATTATTTTTAAAATTTCGGTCACTGAAAAATTCGTAATTATACCTAAATAGTAAAAGTACTGACATATTTAGTCGTCAGTGATGTTAGTTTGGCTCCCGGTGTAAAAAAGATATTATGTTTCATCGTTCATCATTGCATCATCATCATCATTACAACCTTTCACAAGTCCGCTGCTAAACATAGACCTACCCATGGAATGCCACAAAGTACGGTCCAGGGCCACCTGCATCCATCGACTTGCATGTTTTACCAGTTCTTCTCTCATACGGAAAACTTTTCTTCTCCATCGGTTGTTGGTTCTTTGAGCTATTTGGCTAGCCCATTGCCACTTCAGCTTACTAATCGTAGAACTCGTCATTCTCGTCGTTCGTAGAATCGTAGCTCAGGTTCTATTTACGGATATGCTCATTTCTAGGTTTATCGCGCAAAGAAACCCCGAACAAAGCTCTTTCCATAGCTCGCTGAGGTACCGCATTTTTTTACACCCGCATTTACTAAATGACTGTACTGAAAAAAGTACTACACGAGTTTGGTAACTTTAAAAGTTGGCGCACTTAATAAAGATTCCAAAATGGTATAAAATTTGCAAGATTATTTGTTAAGTAATGGATTTTTTTAAGAAACCCAATTGTTAATTAATTGGCTTTACCTGACTAAAATGATTTTTGTGTACCCCAAGGCTTTCCTCAAGCCTGTTACTGAAGATTCTAGCTTGAGTGAAACGGAGGGAACAAGTTGACGAAGTGTGAGCGAGACAAATATTCTCTTTCCAGGAAGTCTAAAATTACCTCGAGCCATAGTGGTGTTGACTCAGTGTATTTGCTTTAAAATTAGGATTATCCTTCCTTTTTAGGAAAAAAAATTTTTTATTATAATAATTGATATTTAATTTTATTTTTTTATAATTAAATATTGATTATTTTAATGCTAAAATTTAATGAACTCACAAAATGAATTAAATTAAACATAATTAATAGAATCAGGTGTACTTTGCGGAAAACCATAATATTAAAGTAGAGTTCAGAATATACGACAATACTTTAAGGTGGATTTTTAAATTATCTCCATGAAACCAACGATTACACTCCTCATTAAGCCAAATGCTCTGAGCTTTGAAAATGGCAATATTGGCCGTTCGACTATTTGTGCCAGAACATATTTGGATATAATTGTAAACGACAGGAAGTTGTTTGCACTGCTGATTGGACCATAAATTTTGGGCAGCAAACAGCATCGTGTAGTTTTATTAATTTGACATAAAGTCTTGCTTGTTCGGCCGTACTAGCCTTTTTAAGATATTTAATAATTATTGATTTTGACATTGAGCGGATATGAGCGAAATAATTTATACCAACATTAATTAAATTAAACAAATAAAATGCCTTAATTAAAAATCAAGAATGGAGTATTTACAGCAAATACTCAAACTGCCGTCCTTCACTCGCAATGCACGCTCGGCATCTTCATAAAAGGGATCGGATTATCAGACGAACGAATCTACCATTATCTACAAATTCGGTCGTTTTAGTTAGTGTTAGCCGTAGCTCAGATTTATTTTCAATCGGTTTTAAATAATTTTTTTATTTAAGGAGAGAGCTGTCAACTCCAGTAAAATATATCTAATGGATTTAAATCAAGTGAAAGGGCTGGTCACGAGATTTTTACAGACCGCCCTATCCATCTGTTTGTATTTTCCCTCACTGAACGGGCGTAGTGTGCTGGGTTGTTGGAACCACATGTCTCTCTAGATACTTAGTAGCACTTCCTCCAATATAGATTTGGCAAATTATTTTGTAAGAAATCCAAATACACTGCACTAGTCACAATCTCCGGCAGCACAAAAGGACCGATTATTTGTGGCATGTGGCATTTCTGGCAGTGGCATACTACAGCAAGGCGCAGCGACTTCACTCCTCCCGCCTTCGCAGGTCGCCTCCGCTCCGCGCAGTCGTTCTAGCATAGCCAACGCCTAAAGGGAATATTAGTAATACTAATACCATTACCAAAATTAAAAAATTTCTTTTTATTGAAAATAGACTCGCACGGTTGCACTTTTGAGAATATTACAGCAGCTTGAGCAAGCAAACAGTCGATGACAATAGTATCTCAAGATATCTAAGCAGACATAACTTGAAGTTCACATCACCATTGATTTTTACACTAGATTAATAATTACCGCGCCAAAGCGTTGCCACTGCACTTATGGCCACCGCCATATGTCTAGCTAACGTCGGTTCAGAGTTTAGCCAAACGATCCGCGACAAAAAATGGGTAAATGCGTAGTGAAAGAATGCGATTCAAGGTCACAAAAACATAATAAAACAAGCGGAGTCGCTTTCCACGAATAAGTTTTTGTTCATCTTTTCATTTCATATTTTATATCTTAAATAGTTAAATTAAATTATCGAATGTGGCAATTATGGAAAATCTATGTCATTCTCCCTGTGTGGCGGCAATCTATGGGGGAGGCCCATAGGCTGTAACGGTAATTGAATGCATAAAAAATAAACGCATATGGGACAAGCATTCGAATATATCTTTGATAATCCATCTAATTTAATTTTATATATGTCATCTTCAGAACAAATTGCTCCGACAGAGCTCGCTTCTTTGATTGTAAAGAACTTGAGAGATTTCATTAAATCGATAACGTCTTGAATGACACATGATAAGTCATACGAAATGCATATCCTTTTTAGATGGATCCCCAACTACACAATTAAATGATCAAAAGATATATAAATTATTATGATAAGTTAAGTACGAGTATGTAAGATAAGATATGATGATGACCCACCCTGGCTTCCCCTGGGTAGGATCTAGTAATGTGACGTTAAGTAGATATAAAATAATCAAAGACCATTTATTTTAAGAATTTTTCGTTTTAAGAAAAAAAAATTTCAAAAAATGCAGGTATTACGTATAATTTATACGTGCTAGAGCCAGCTATTTTATGGTTGTAGCACGAATGCGTCGACTTGACCGGGGTGGGACCACGCTCTCACAGAAGTACATCGTAAAATATTAAGTTAATACTGCTGTTTCGTATGGTGAGTATAGAGAACCGGCGACCCTTTTTAATGGAAACGATTCCATCTTAGTCTTCAGAGGTGACATTAATTTTGAGTATTAATCGAGGATAAATGTAAATATCTATGGGTCACAGCATCCACTTACCATCATTGCTCCTGGTATTGCTCTCTATCTGTCCGTGAAGTTTCAATAAACCCTTTATCCCTATGGGATCCTCTTTAAAAAGGGAAGCTTACAGCTTTTGTACGTCCCACTGCTGGGCTCAGCTCAGGCCTACTCTCAGTTTTGAAAAGACCATAGAGCAATTAGTCCATCACGCAACGTTGCTTTTACCCTTGACATATTTTATTCCTCAGGTGTGTACTGTGAAATTAAGGGTGAGCGATTAATCACTGAGCTACCACGGCCTTTTCTATCTCATTCACTCTCTGATGTCCATCACAAGTCTGCTACTGAAAATAGCCTCTCCTCCTACGGACTGCCAAAATTTTTTTTATAGGAGAGGGGGCAAATGAGCATACGGCTCACCTGATGGTAAGTGATTACCGTCACCCGTGAACAGCTGAAACACCAGGGGAATTGCAGATGCGTTGCCGGCCTTTTAAAAAGGAGTAGGCTCTTTTCTTGAAGGTCCCTAAGTCGTATCGGTTCGGAAAATCTGGTGGTAGTTAAAACTAACAGTATTGAGCCACCTGCATCCATCCTCCTGCACGTTTCATCAGGTGGTCACTTCATCTAGTGGCCCAACATTATACTGTCAGTACGAGACTGCAACTTGAAAACCATTCTTCTCCGAGAGACTCATTGCTATTTCAGCCTACTGAACCACTGAACTATGCCGGTTACTCTTGTTTTTCTGTGGATATTCCCGATACGAATTTTATTACGCAGAGAAATTCATAATAATCCCCATTATTAAATAAATAATAGAAAGAAAAATAGTATGTAACTTTTTTGCCAATGTTTTTTAAAATCATTACTATAGGTCGATTGTTCTCCTTTAGAAAATAACAAGCACCACGGTGACTTTAACGAAAAGTTTTGTTACGACGTTAGCTTATCTGACATTTAGTATTGTCATGAATGGAAAAAGAAAAAACAACTATTTAACTGTCTAATACGTAATTTCTTTTATGCTATATAAACAATTTTCCTTTTGTAGAAAGTTCTACGTGTGCGTTTTGCAAGATTGATATAAAATATTGATTTTAAGAGCCTATTATGAATATAATAAAAGCTTTTTTATGTACATGGAGTTTTAGAGCTACTTTTACTAACGACTGCCACTCTGCCTAGGTCGTTCCGGAATCTTACCGCCATCTTACCTATTTCTACTGATAACGAGTATTTAATAATCTCGCTGGGTTACTTGCTCGTTTTTCCCAGGGCAGAGTTATTTTCCGAACCAGTGGTAAATAAAAAAATTATTATCAGTAAGTATTATGTAATAAACTACATTTGAATAAAAATCATTACATTCTATTCTATTCTATCCTCTTCCATGCTTTACGTTTCTGTTCCATTTTATTATATTCTACTCTATTATATTCTAGCCTATTCTGTTCTACTGTGTTCGGATTTAGTGTTAGTCCAATAGGACAACAGTGGGTATGTAACCCATTTTTTTCTCTTCTAAGGAAACGTTACCTCCACTCTAGGATTTTTCCTGTATCGTAGGTTCGGTTTACATACATAAACTTCACAAGGACAAGCATCCATACCCGAAACAATTAATTGTAGGTCATACAAACACTTGTTACGTGCGGGATTCGAACCCACGGCTCTTAGCGCTCCAACTCATTGCTAGGCCACTACACCTCGGAGCCGTCACGTATGCTAATATCTTTGTCTCAATTTGATTGCAGGCTTGCATTCGATTTTAGCTCATTTATTAAAAAATTCATTTACACATATCCTGCCATAGCGTAGGTAGCTCAGAGGTTAAGCGCTCACTCTAAATTTTATTGTTAGTGAGCTACTTATGTTTGATCCCCGCCGGGATCAATGATATAGTAAATTCTAATTTTAAATGCTAATTTTACTACGTTCTTAGCGTTGAAGGCAAACATGAGTGTTTGAGAAATTAATAATTCGTAATTCTGTGAGGTCGGTCATACTCAGTTTCTTTGGGTCCTTTTCACAGTTTCCTCACAAATACAAGAGCGAAGTGTCGCCTTTATAGTCAAGTTCGTAAAACTAAGAATTGGTTTAACAGGAGACTTTTAAAATTAATCAGTATTGCTCCTAAAATTATAGAAAAAATACAAACAGAAGAAAAAAATACCTCATAATATTATTTAAAGTTTCACACTTTGAGTTTTTTATTCACAACTGGTTTTTTATCCAGCCGTAAAATTTCCTATATAATTGTTTAATTCAAATCTGGGCTACGTAATCAATTTAAAAGTCAAATTACTTTTAATTTAATAAAAAAACTTGTTAAGTGAAAAGTAAATTTGTATTTAAACTTCTCCTCGAAGTACTTGCTCGAGATCGGGCGCTGGATTGAGGCTTTATAATTTGTTTATTTTCACACAGCAATCTGCTTCTGGACCTTAACCGGTTCGCAGTTGGTGTCTACGGTTCTCAACGCTGAATGTCCACTCAGCATCGTTGACATGTCTGCAGATAGTGAGGAGTTCTCACCGACCCGGTTCACCAGATTTTTTTTAATAAAAAAAAATACAAGCAATTTTATTAACACTAATAATATTCCTTTTATTCATTCCAGGTAAGCTTAATCTTAATACTTCATCACACATAATCACCGGCCTGATTTATTACAGAATTGTAAATTAATTACATTTATTTTTTACGAATTATTACACAACCTTAGCTTTTACTTTAAAAGTATTACTTAGAGACAGTCTGAGTATCTGTACTATAAATATAGCTCTTAAGATCTTTTAGAATTTAAATTAAATTCGGACTTGATAGCGAAGCGGTTCATTTTAAAAATAAACGTATTTTTCAGGTCAGTCAATAACTAGCCGCCTGTCTTCCCTTTGATCATTAAATTGCGTATTTAAGAAGTCTTATCTAAAGAAATTAGATTACATAATACATTTTAATTTGAAATTGGAAACGGTTTTGAAACACTTCCATAGACTTCCTGTTTTTTTTTTAATTCAACTGATAATGATTTACTTTTTTTAAGAGTGCGGTATATCATTTAAATTTTAAA
This sequence comes from Parnassius apollo, assembly GCA_907164705.1. Taxonomy (NCBI): domain Eukaryota; kingdom Metazoa; phylum Arthropoda; class Insecta; order Lepidoptera; family Papilionidae; genus Parnassius; species Parnassius apollo. The sequence goes on along the minus strand of CAJQZP010001449.1, from coordinate 8,724,630 downwards.
TTTCATATACTCATCATCATTAACTAATATAAGCATGTGCCTGAGTACTATGCCACCTGATGATAATTAGTAACGCATCCGAAGATGGCAAAGCGCATTTAAAGAAATTGTTTATTAGTCATTTAAATTATTTACCGTGAGGTGGTGATGTGTTTTATTGACCGTGTCAATAGCGGTGCAAGAATATATCACGTGTGTGTGGTAAGAGGTAGCCCAGGAGATGGGCAGCAGTGTTTTCTGCGCAAAGCGTTTTCTGGCGTCTGTCAAGCGGGGAAATTATGGCAAATCGTAATAATTGCATATTAGGCAATTTATGGTGGAGGCCCATGTTCAGCAGTGGACTATTGGTAGGCTGTAATGGTGATGATGTAAGAAAATCCATCAACTCTTTTCGTACCATGAATGTCGTAAAAAACAACTATGGAAAATGCAAGGAAAACCATAATGTATAATGTTTGTTTTCAAACTTAAAATACTCTTTATTAGGCTTAAAATATCCAGACTGGTGACGTGGATCATTGCTATGGGGACGGTGTCTGGTATTGTGATATTCAATCTACCTGTCATCCCATGATCCTACAAGAGGATAGGCTCGTATTATACGTGGTAGAGCCATGCTACAGCTGTATTAGGTTACAGTACAAATGGGTCGGCTCAACCGGGAAAGAACTACGCTCTCACAGTATATTAGCCCGATACGACATATTAATGCTGCTAAGTTTCGTATGGAGGATGTAGAGAATAGAAGACACTTTTTAATGGAAACGAGGCGTTCTATATTAGTCTTCAGGGGTAAAAACGTACCAGAGCATTATGATTCGTAGTAACTGAGGATAGATAGATGTCTGAAGAGCCGAAACAACTACTTGTTATAAGGTGGAATGTGTGCTCGTTTATCATCTTAAATATAAATAAAGAGCCCACGTGAAACAGCAATCTCTAATAAATAAAAACTAATATAAATTTAAAAAGAAGAAAACTACTACGAGGAACCTTTCTCAAAATTCATTCTAATCTTATCTGGAGAATTTAAGTTAATCGACATTAAAAAAAACGACAATAATTTTAATAAATGTTTATTTATTGACTCCGAATAAATTTATAAAATAAAAATTTACACATTTACATCAAAATACCATCCATCCATTTCCCCAGCTTATAAATAATAGTATATAAAAAATTAATATATTATATTAAAAGGTCTTAATAATATTTGACTTCTAAGGCGCTGTCTACAATTCGTAAAATACTATTTAACTGTCCAATAATCCATTCATCTAGTTCAGCCTATATACGTCCTAAAAGGTGGTATTTTGCCATAATTACCACTCTTGGTTTTGGTTTCCTGCTGTTCTTTCCTGTTTCAGTTTCTCCCCGTCGCCTCTAAGGACGCCCACTAGATGACATAGTTAGTGTGTAGACTTTCTGAACGTTTCTTCGAATAAAGTTAAATTATTTTAGAGAGTTTTCACGATTTTCATTTGTTGAGATAGCGCCTTAGTAATGTAGTTATCGATTAAGGAGCCTTTGAAATTTAAGTGGAATGTTGTAGGTACAGTTCTGGAATTTGTAGTAAACATTAAAACAAAAGTTATATAAAGAAAAATACATTAATATTTAATAAAAAAAAAACGATAAAACCGTCACTTAAAACTTACCCCATATATGAATGGCTATATATATATATATATATATATATATATATATATATATATATATATATATATATATATATATATATAATTAATTACAATATATAGTAAAAAATTGACAGACAATTTTTGAAAACGTTTTAACAAAACAATTTTTGAAAGTGTATGGTAGAGTAGTAAAAAATTTAAGCTGCTCTGCTAAATCTATCGGACAAATTAAAAATGAAAAAAGGAAAAATTATTAATTTCTTAACTATAACTTTTTTAGTTTTTAAGCTCTTTGCATCTATATATTCATATAACTTTTCATTTTCTATGCCACAGATTCCAGAAATTGTCCTACATAATATACTAATCTGGAGCTAACATTCTTAGGGGCTTTTACATAAAAAATCTGATATGCTCCTCAACCTACATCCATAAAGATTGAATACATGATGTCTCACATCTCATCAGTGTTTGTCCCTTAATGAGATTAATGTGGCGTAAACGTTACATGAAAGTGGACCATTCACCTCACATAAACCAACAGTTATCATAAGCGAAACCACCATAAAGCAATGCCTAAAGTCAATATAATATTCTAAATACGAAGATTTAATAATCAACTTTATTAATATAATAATAAATTTTAAAATAAGCATTATGTATCCTAATCGTCTATCACAACATTCAAAGGCAATATAATATTTGGACCATTCGCTTGCCTAAGATGAAACTCGCAAAAATTTACAAATTCGATTTACAAGTAATTAGGTAGGTACTTTAGCGTAAATTGTTGTACTACTATTTAAGAGACCCTACGTTTTTCAAATCGTTTTCTACAAAATTGGTAATTTTCTTTTTCGTTTTGGTCTGGCGATTTATATGCATTTGTTAAAGTTTCTTGAAGGTGAGCTCTAGTACTTTAAAACACGGAGGGAAATAATTGTTGTATTCGCAAGTACTCGCCTAAAAAATTAAAAATATCCTGGCTAAACTATTACATTTGTGCTTTACCATAATTTATTATCTGTAACAAATGTGTTCAAGTTAGTTTTATGTGCGTTGGTTAAAAAATAAGCTCTTTTCCAATTGATTAAAGTTATGATATTGTGGATAAATTTAATTGACCTAATGTTCTTTAGCGTAATATGGCCTTTTTAAAATAAAAAAGATTACACCTGAAATTCATATGGTTTTCAATATTTTTAAAGGCTGTCTTTTAAAAATTTTGTGGCAATAATTACTTTTTTGATTAATTTCAAAATGTACAAAAAAATTGATTTAGATTTCTGTTAGATTTTGTTATTGAAACTGGGCAGTGTTTTTTTTCGTTGTTTTTATTTTAGCAGTGTTAATTAGTTGAAATTTTTTTTACAAGAAACAAAAAAGGAAGTAGTAATTTACAAAATCTTAGTTAATATATATATATATATATATATATATATATATATATATATATATATATTACCTTGTTTATTTGTGTAATTTCTAGCTAAATTTAATTTATCTAAACATTTTATTGAAATGATTTTTAGAACTCATTTATAAGATGTTATATGATATATTTTAATAAGTAGTTTATTTTCGGAAAAAGAACCGTAGAAATTTCTGCAGGAACACGATATATTATAAGCTAAAGAGACAAAAATTTAGGAGAATATGGTAAATAGAAGATAGATTACTTTGTGATAGATTCAATAATTTAAAACTATACAGTGCGTTTCTTAGTCTAGGTTAAGTTAAAAAGAGCAGAGATTTATAAAATCTTGTGTACAATATAGCTATAGCTACTTGACGACTAGTTAAGGAATGAAGATTGTCAAAATTAATAACTTATAAATCTAATAAATCTTCTATACAATATTACTACGTATTATATAAAAATATCACTTCAGTATAATGTCAAGTAAAAGTACAACTTCTCACGTATCATAATTACAGAAAGGTTTATACATAAAACTTGTCCAAAAACAAATTTCAATATGGAACGAAAATAATTCCTATCGATGAAATAAAATGTGCGTGAATATACTAGATGTATGTATTTTAATCATTTATATCTAAAAATAAAATTTGTATCAAAAGATTTGTGTAAAAGTAAAGTAAAGTTACAGCCTATATACGTCCCACTGCTGGGCACAGGCCTCCCCTCATTTCTCAGAGGGTTTAGGGCAAGGTAGTGTCCGCCATGCAGCCCCAATGCGTGTTGGCGAACTTCACATGTCTTCGAAAATATTTTTTTTCTTATTCCTCAGACATGCAGGTGTCTTCACGATGTTTTCCTTCACCGCCGAGCACGTGGTAAATCAGCACTTAAAATTGCAATCAACAATTTCATTGGTGCCGGCGGGGATCGAACCCGGGTTACTCGCGTTCTGTTATATTTACAGCGAGCGTTAACCATCTGAGCTACCACGGCTCTTGGTAAAAAAAAATTGTGTATTTTAGGAAATTGCTGACTAATTACATTAATGGTGAAAGTCTGAAATTTTATCAGAATAAAGTTCCTCTGTCCCAATTTTCAAGCTCATGAACTATTTCTTTAATATATAGCATTAATAAATATAATAATAGCAAGGACTATATAATATATAAGAAACAACGTGTCGATCAATGGACAAAGAAAGTAAAGATTTTTTTAATCTAACGGTGATGGTCTTCAAATCCTAGCGCGGTGCGCGGACGCGCAACATCACCGTCGCGGATCAATTTTTCCGTTTTCTTTGACAGCAGTTTCAGCTGGACGTTCCTTGGACTCTTGAACTGACTCTAAGCCAATATCAAATGATGCTTGCCGACTGAAACATAGAAATATTTTTATAGCATTTCAGAATTTATTTGACTTAAGCTTTCATGTTTAATCGCCGTGTAGTGGTGGCGTAAGAGAATGTCCCCATATTGTAGTGTCTAACTAGGTATTTTCATTTTTCCATTACGTTATAATATTTCTTTTTGTCCTCATTATTTGAAGTATTTTTTTTATTCCCATCTTTTAACTAGGCCCAGCGGGCGCGTGCATTGTAGCAGCGCACCGCATGTCAGGGTCGCCATGTAAAGACGCAGTCAAATGAAACGCTCGAGTGCTGACTTAACCCTTCAATCCCTATGGGAATTTCCCATGCAGTTGCATGCGCCTGGAAAATCCCGAGCGGTCATATGCGACCGCACCCACCCACAGTACTTAAAACCATAAAAACTTATAATTAGAGACTACTTTTCTATGAAGAAGTTTGGCATTATAAAATCTATACAAAATTCTTTAACCTGTGGTCTAACCAAAAGTCAGGTTTTACTTCATTACAAAAAGATTTTATTGTATTTTGATAACAAAAAAAACATACCAAGTGGATGTCGGCAGCGTGAAAATCATAATTATTTCTATATTACTAGAAATTATTTACGTAAAAAGATAAATATATATTTACACAAAAACTTTTATAACAATTTTATAATAAAACACTAAAACAAAACAACGTCCAAATGAAAATGGCGTACGTAATGAACGTAGAATTTTGTTTATATTAAATTAATATCCATAAACTAACTGTTTATTATTCCACTAGAGGATAGAACATTTAATATTGGTATTCTATAATGCCAAACTTTTGCATAAAAAATAGTCTCTAAACATAAGTATTTATCGGTTAAAGTGCTGTGGGTGGGTGCGTCAAATTTGACCTCTTGAATTTTGACGGAATATCGAAGCGGTCAAATTTGGTCGCTCGGCGTTTGAGAGGTTAAGACTCATTTAATCACGCCATTTTCAAATTCATTTATAGATTATAACTAAACATACGTATACCTAGTTAGACACTACAATATCACCCCGTGGCGGTAAGATGCAACAACAAAATAAATCAAGAGATCTCAATAAACTCAAAATAATAATAAAATAACACCGGTTGCCAATCCGACTGGCAAGTGTGGCAACTATAGCAAATCAACCCCGTGAGATAATCAATGGGGATGGCCTCAGCAATGGACTTTTGATAGGTCACTTTGTTATTTAGTTTTTAAAAAAGTTCATCAGATGATGTCGGGTCTTAATTAAAGCTCTGTTTTACCTCTCAGTAAGATAGTTCCCTGGTGCAGAAAGCGAGCGCCCAGACTTAGAAAGAGCACTTCTACGTGTTGATTGCTTATGGGATTCAACTTCGACAGATTCACCAACATCATTTGACTCTCGGCGGGCGCTACCTTCGCGGCTGCGTAGGAAAGGATTCTAAAAACAAAAAAAACATATATAAGTGCATCAGCATCGAATCTTTCGAGTACTGATTCTGACTTCATACAGTAGCTTTATCAAACGCCACTTAACCTTCCTTCTGCCTAGAATCTACAACTAATTTTGCTACCTCTTTCCAGATATGAGGTCTTTGTGCACAAGTAAATTCAAGATCAAAATAAGGACCTGGTCGCTTCATGCTTCTTATCAGGAAACGAAAAACTTCCTCGTCATAGCTGACTCCTACATACGCCTGTGTACACAAACTAACACGCAAACACACGCGCACATACACACACATACAAACACACACACATTCACATTCCTTGAAAAAATTATCCGTTTATTTTTCATGCATTAAATTATACTTAAATTTAGCATACTTTGTACTGAATCGGAGTCTTATGTATTTATTAGTGTAAATGGTATCAGTCAATGTTTGTTGGTTCCTGCGATACATGTCTAGTGCTTAATGCAGAAATGTATTGTATAATTATGTAAAGACTATTTGTTTAAATAAATATATTTCTAAATATTTCATAAGTGTGAGTGCGATTCGGTGTACCGTCCCTGAGAGCTTACCATTTGGTGAGTATGTTTAGGGTTCAATGATCATATTTAAAAAATCCCAAAATTGAAGAAAAGATATGAATACACGATGTTATGAGCGTGTGATTTCTATTTTTAAGTTGGCCGAGGGCCAACCCAATCTCCAATAGACTCATATCTGGCAGCTCGTCAGTAAAGTGGCAAGTTGATGAGGCTCTGATATTGTAGTATTTGCGGTCAGTTTGCTGTTTCTGGTAGGTATATAGTGTGCCATAGTAGCCTTCGATCTCAGCGAGAATCTCAGGCTGCGATGTGAGCGTTTTGCCATCACATGTCTTCAGTTTTGTAATGTGGCTCCTACAAAGCTTTGTTTCGCTCACTGTCGTCGCCTTTTGAAAAAGGGGTGCATTAGAGCGCGGCAGATCTCGCCGTACAGCTTTCCTTACGAGTCTGGTGAGTGCCAATTGTTCTGATGTCGTGGCTGTTGTTGCCTGACGTCGCTTTTGCATAAGCTGAAGTGGCTCATCTGGTGGTCTGGTGGTGGTGGTCAGTCGATGGATGCAGGTGGCTCAGGACCGTGCTTTGTGGCATACCTTGGGGGAGGCCTATGTTCAGCAGTGGACTTGTGAAGGGCTGTAATGATGATGATGATGATGCGTGTAAGAATGTCTACTACCCAATATCATCTCGCGGGTGTCATAAGAAGCGACCGAGGTAAACAAATCGAAAGACGTGCGGCAACTTCACACTAATAAACAAATTGTGGTTGCCAACCCGCCTGCCAAGTGTGGCAACTATGAAAAAATCCAGAAGGCAATTTATTGCACAGCCTATGTTCAGCAATGGACGTTGATAGGCTATAATGATGATGAAATGATGTTTGACGAGATATGATGATCATGTTTTCGATAGTAGTCGCACAGTGTCGAATTTCTAGTGATATTGGAAGTGACTAACATATTGTATAATGTTACTTTACTATGAACTTTACAGTATATTTTTTATAGAAAAAATAAATCTTGACATAATGTAACTCATGATATTATTGGGGAGGATTCTAGCTTGAAGGACGATTTTTTACTAAAAGGGGACCCTTTTTACTCAGGGGTGTCAACGCATCTGCATTTTGATTTTTTAATTGAAGGGAGATGTAAGGTGTCTATGGGCCACAGCATCCACTTACTATCAGGTGTACAGTGTTGCACGTTTGCCAAAGTTTGACCTCCATCGGTGAACAAGATGTGTTTTCGCGTATTCATAAAATTTCTTAAGTATACTTAAAGCGGCATAATAAACTAGTCTGCAATTCAGTCAAGTTTTTAGAGACCAATTAAAACCGTAACCAAAAAAAATTTAGTTTCACCGTTTTTTAACCATACTTGTGTCACTGTCTTGCTTCTAATTTACCGCATTAATCTAATATTACTCAAATTATTTAATCATACCTGAAAGCTATGTTTCTTGAGCATGGTCTTGATGAGTATTAAAGTGGAGAGGTTGGGGATGGAGGTAACGACGCGAGCCATATCTTCATCAGTTACTTCTACTAATCTACAATTCTCCTGCTCTGACGGCAGAGGGTTTTTGCCGCCATCAGTAACCCATTCATGTTCCTGCAAAGTAAAATTTTGTAATTTTATATATTTCAAATTGAGTTGCATTGTTTACAATTGGAATCTAATTTGTATTTCAGCTTTCTAACATATTTTTTCCATAGATACCTACGTTTAATTCTAAAAATTTTTATTTTGTAATTCTTGTTTCTGACGTGATTTCGTTTAATGTCTTTAGCATAATTAAACACATAGTATGTTAATGTTAATATACGATAAAAAACTTACCTTGATTTCCTGCATTGTAGCTCTTGTGTTCGGATTTTTATCAAGCATCCTTCCTAATAACCGACGAAGTTGCCTCGAAAGCGTTGGCTTCGAGGGAAAAGATAGCGGTTCAGTTAATACTCGCTTTTGGAGTTCTATTGTGCTGTCACCACACCAGGGAACTCGGCCAGTCACCATTGCGTACAACGTAACGCCTAGCGACCAAATATCCGCCGCCTGTAAAAAATTACAAAAATTAGATAGATGCCTAATTCTTGTAGAAAGAATATCTGAAATACATTTAGGAAGCAGAAAAATGTAACTGTACACAGAAATAAATTTACGCACCTTGATAATATTTTGAGTAGTTATAATGATTAACGTAACGATATGAGCCGTATTGTTTTTTGTTATCGGACTTGTAATGGTGAAGTTATAAAACATCAAATCATACCGCATCGTAAAAGTAATGTAATTTTTTTATAGGAAAAGGGTGACAAGCGAGCACACAGTCCACCTAATGGTAAGTGGTTGTTGTGGGCCATAGACATCTACATCTATCCTCGATTGCGAATCAAAATAAAGATGCGTTGTCAGCCTTGAGGACTAAGATAGACTGCCTCTTTTCCAGTAAAAAGGGTCTCCGGTTCTCTACACTCACCATACGAAACACAGTAGAATTAAGCTGCTATTTGACGCTTGTATTCTGTGAGAGCGTGGTTCTTCCCCGGCCAAGCCGACCTATTCGTGCTACAACTATACAATTAAAATAGCTACAGCGTGGCTCTCTACGTATAAAGATACCACAAAAATCTTGTAGTATTCAATAGATTGCAAAAACAGAGCCAAATATTACATATCACTGATGCGAAGAAACTTGACAGTTGATTGCTAAACCGTTTGCGAATGGCGGCGATGGAGATCTCTAAATAGATTATTGTATTGGATAAGAATTTTAGTGTATCAAGATATCTTGTAAATTTAACACTGCTGTCATGTCATTATTTCAAATTAAAAAAAAAACTACCAAAAACAAAAACAACTGTAGTACATACCTCACCAATATACTTGTCCGCTGGTGCAAAAGCTTCAGGAGCACGAAATGCAGGTGTACCAACACCACCAGATAGTTTGCCAGCACCGGCCAATTCTCCGCATGCGCCAAGATCAGCTACTTGCACTCGACCCTCGCCGAGGAGTAAATTCGCTGGCTTAATATCACGGTGTGCTATTCGTTGGTAATGTACTAGAAATATAGATTTTGTCATTACTGAATAATGACTCATAGCATTTATGGCTAAATAGTATGTGATATACTTACAATATTCCACACCTAATAATGCGTCTCTAAAATATTTCTTTGCTACATTTTCATCTAAAGGGTTTTCAGTCGGAATTTCTATCACAGGACCGCCTTCTAACAGTTGGAACACTAAGTACAATTGGTCTTCAGCTGGGTCGTCTAAGACCTGTAAAGAAATTGTAATCAATAATTTGGTAATGATTTTTTTCTAAATACGACACGTTAGAGGGAATTTATTTGATGTCATGTTGCATTACTTTCATTTTGGAACGAAAGAGTTAGTCGCAAAGTCGTGCTCGCAGCATCAGTTTGAATTGACGGACTCCACATATCAATAAAATAATTTTGTCGTTTGCGACGACCAACAAAATTCTTTATGATTTGATTAATTTCCAGGATTTCAATTTTCTATCAAGCACGTGGTACATAAATGAACATTTAAAATTTTCAACTATTTTATTTAAACTTTGTCGATGGGGAAGAAACTCAAACTCCTCAGAAAACCTTAATTTGGTAATTTTAGAAATATTGTATAGATAATTTAGTCAGAATATACTCGTATAACTCTAGGATAATACTAAATTACTAGGTGTTAGAAATTTCTGCCTAAGAATACATCTACGTTGCAACCACTCTCTTATTTATTTCTGCCATCAAGCAGCACATTACTTGGACTGATGTGCTGCGGTCCGAAGGGAAAGAGAGAGTCAGTATAACTATAGGTGGTGAAGTATTCCATTTTAGTCCACAGAATTGACAACACAAATTTCTAGTTTGCTTGAATTTGGTTGCAGATGTCCATGGGCTGCAATAGCTCTCTTTGATTATAAAAGAGGGAGTAACTGTCGATCGCCGCCCACGAACAAATGCAAAACCAGGAATTGTAGTTGCGTTGCCGGCCTTTAAGAAAGGAGTAAGCTCGTTTCTTGAAGGTCTCTAAGTCGTATGGGTCTGGAAAAATCGAAAAATAGCCGGCACATCTGTGTAACGGCAAAAGCCTCCACGTAGTGTAAACACACTTACTATATAAATAAATATATTATATTGACTGTCTCGTTGGTCTAGTGGTTGTAAGCGCGGCTGCTGATCATTAGGTGCTGGGTTCGAATCCCGGGTCGGGCTATAACAAATAACAGTTATTGGGTCTTTTCGTTAAGAATATCTCAGTAACTTCCCGGAGTCAGGAAGTTGTCGGTTTCTCTCCCTCATGCCTCGGAAAGCATATTGAGCAGTTGATCCTGCGCCTGATCTCTCTCCGGTCGTATCGGTTTACCATCCCACCGGTATATGAGAGTAACGGAATAGAAAGTGCACCTGTGCTTGTGCTTATACTTGGGCACTATAATTCTGTGCTGCGACAATGGCTAGTCTCCGACGAGGCTGGCCGCCGTGACCGAAATTCAGTCTAGAGGACAATATCTAGCCCTACCGTCTACCGGTCCAACTGAGTTTTTAAGCCATCCTACTCAAATAAACACAAAACAATTATAAAAATTGGTCGAGCTATGTTCGAGTTTATGCGAGGCTGACGGAAAGGAATAGATTTTTATAGATAGAGATAAAATACACTAACTATAAAGTGGAGTGTGAGTTTATTTGCCACTTTTATAAGAAAATTGGATATTTACAATAGCGCCACTATAGTTCTTATCTATATTTTAAGAAGTACAATGTTGATCCCGTAAGTAAAAATAAAAATCATTTATGTCACAATAAAAAAAATTACGAACACACGCATACCGTAATTTTATATATTAAAGTTTTACCTGTGAAATTGCCATTTTTCATGAAATAAGGAATTGTTTTTTTGATTTCTATTAATCAAAGTAATCACACACATTTTAATATTACATAAAATCAGACTTTAGTCTAAGGAATTTCTGAAAAGACAGAAAAAGAATAACAGTGTTGACAGACTAAGCTAATTTTAGATTTTCAATGCATGTTCGCATTCATCATAAAAAATCGTTTAAATTTTAATACATATTTATTTGTAAATAGTGTTTAAACTAATTGCAAATACAGTCACAGTAAGCACCACTCAAATTTTTGAACAAGTTTAAGATGCGGAGCATCATATCATTTAAACGGAATTACGAAAGAGATCAAGTAATTAATAATAAAAAAACCCCAGGTTACTTTGGAAATCTGTAAATGACATCACGCATCGTAAAGTAAATAAATCTAATAATATAGGACTTCTTAACTGTAAATCAACGCCTAAAAAGTCTGTAAATTACATAAATGCCTATTTTGCAAATATTGGCAAATCTCTAGCTGATAATATTTTAAAGCGTCAAACAAATTGGGGTACACTGTCTGATAATTATAGTGATTTAAACCCACCTTCTTCCTTTGTCTTATTAGAAACTGACCCGGATGAGGTTTGTGAAATTTTAATGAGATTAAAATCGGGCAGTGCCGCGGGCTGGGATGGTATACAAACGAAATTTCTGAAACATGTTGGCAAAGAAATAGCCCCCGTCATTGCTCACTTAGCTAACCTTTGCATAAGACAGGGTACTTTTCCTACTGCGCTCAAACATGCTATCGTCACTCCGATACATAAGGGTGGAGATAGAGACGAAGCCAGTAACTACAGACCCATATCAGTTCTTCCGGTTATTTCAAAAATATTAGAAAAAATTATAAATAGCAGATTAATTAGCTTCCTAAACAAATATCAACTAATATCTAACTCACAATTTGGCTTTAGGCGAGGGATTTCAACAGATGATGATATAAGTGCATTAACGTCTCACATTACTGAAAAATTCGATAGAAATAAAAAGTGCATTACAGTTTTTTAGATCTTCAGAATGCTTTCGATACCGTCTCTGTCCCCATCCTTATGCGCAGATTGGAATCAGTGGGTATCAGGGGTACTCCCCTAGCTTTGCTGTGCGATTATTTGAGTGATCGTTAACAGAGTGTTAGGGTTGGTGACTGTACTAACGAGCTAGCAGACACAATATATGGTGTCCCCCAGGGAAGTGTGTTGGGACCAACTTTCTTTTTAATTTATATCAACAAACTTTGTAACTTGGATATTCGTAATGGTAAATTATTTTCATATGCTGACGACACCGCTGTAGTTTTCTCTGGTTCAACATGGGACGAAGTACATGGCTTTGCTCAAGAAGGTCTGGCCCAAATAGCTCAATGGTTAGATAAAAATTTATTGACTTTAAACGCCTCTAAGACCAATTATATATGTTTCACAAATTATAACAGTACTCAGCCAAATACAGACTTTCAAATAAAAATTCACTCATGTAACAATTTCTCCAACCAAAATTGCTCATGTGATAGCACAGATAAAATATCTAAAACCAAATATCTTGGAGTAATGATTGACCAGGCCTTGCTTGGAGTGCCCACATTGACCTACTGATTGGCAGAATTCGCAAACTATCTTGGACTTTTAAAACTTTGAGACACGTTGCCGACGCAGATTTATTAAAACAAATATATATATTTTTTTTTTTTTTCGCTAGCACAATCTATTCTTAACTACTCTATCACAGTCTGGGGTGGAGCCACCAAAACCAAATTTCTGGAACTAGAGCTAGCTCATAGATGATTTATTTTAAACCTTATAGGTTTCCAACCGTCAGTCTATATTCCCAATGTGGCCTACTATCTGTAAGTAACCTTTACATTTTACACGCTATTCTAAAACTTCACAGAAAACTGCCCTACAACCCCCCTAGACAAAATAAAAGAAGAATATTAAATGTTGCACCCGTAACCCACGTTAAAACTGCTATTTTTATTGTTTCATCAAATCATAAACTTAACAATTTGTTTAAATTAAATTGTTAATTAATTGCTTTTGCGCTTACTTAAGTTAGCACTTAACTATTAAACATAATGCTTCTCTTTTCACACCGTTTAATCCTAATTGTTGATATTATCTTGCTGTAGGTAATACTTACTATAACACAATGTATCTTTTGTAATCTTGGGAAGGAGCGGAGTATCACAAGTATCATACTTAAAAGGAGATTCCGGCTATTAGTCATGTTACTATGTAAAAGATACTGAATAAAGATTTTTCATTTTCATTTTCATTTCATCATATTAGTTTGTTAAGCGAACTGTAGTATATAATGTATAAAAAAAATAATAAAGACAAAAACATAAGCTTTGCTAAACTTCGAAACTTTTAATATTTCTTTATTACTTACATCTGGTTATAAGTTCTGTCAAAATTTTTTTATAAAATTAATTAAAGGTATTTTAATTTAGAATACAATTTTATTTACATTATTCAAAATGCTCTCCCCTATTTTGAATACATGCCCTTAATCGGCGCGGCCAATCATCAATCGCAGCACGCACCACACTCAGATCTATTTCTGTAGCTGCTTTTGCTAAAGATGCTCGGAGAGATTCCAAATTCTGATGAGGTTTAGCGAAGACTTTTTCCACCAAATGTTGTCATATCTTATAATCCAGTGGGTTTAAATCTGGACTAGAAGAGGGCCAGTCTTCATGTTCGATAAAGTCAATTCCATGGGTGGTCAACCAGTTGGTTCGTTCCCTATGAGCTGGTGCAGAGTCACATTGTTTGAGAGAGGTTCCATTATGTTTGTTAGGACGGTATTTTGTTACACCTCGGCCATTGAGCTATCGTGTACTACGTACTAGAGGCGACACTACATTTAACTATGCTGTACCATTAAATTGCGGCATTAGCGCCGCACATTACTCAGTTACTTGTTAGGTATTAGTGAGTTCACACGTGTTGATTTATTATATTTAAAAAAAATCTCCATAAAATATGCCTTGGTGTGTGGTGGTTTTAGATACTGCACGCGCGAACACAGAGTAGCGAACATTTTTTGTTTGAAATAGCTATTCTAGTTCGTATACATATTACTACAACGATCTTGGCAAAGGTTTTTACACCTTTTTCACAGAAAATTGAAAATTTTTACACTTTTTTCACAAGCCAAACCATGAGAGACGAAGGATAATGTGCTCGTTGAACCCTCGGAATACACGTTCTGGCTTCTTCACTGCGGCGGGCATACGCCTTATCATTTTGTTTATTATAACTTTCTTCGATGTTAAAAAGTTTTATATCCGAAAACAAAATTTCGCGGTAATGTTTCCCGCGTACCGCCGTAACAAAACTCGAGATCTATCCAGCCTAATTTTTTCAAACGCTCGTTCAAAAATGTCTTGTCTTCTTACGATAAGCTCGTAGTCCTAGGTCTTCATTGATCACTATTTTGACCGTGGTTCTGTTTAGGCCCATCTAAAGAGCTAAGATTTTTTTTACGAACGGGATTTCGTTGGGTTCGCGCCTTCATTACTTTGATGATCGCGAGTGTCCTAACTATAACTGTCAGCCGGTTCTCTAACGATCATCGAAGCTTTAATCTTCAGTGAATCGTTTGATAGTGCGATAAAAAAATCGTAGGGTTATTTTCAATTTTTGTAGAATATTAAAAATCTCTTTCGGCGCGTAACCACAGCGGTGCAACGCGGTAACTGCTGCTTTATCTTCTTTCTTCGACAACTCCATATTTGAAAGACATTAGAAATAAATGAACATCACCAATTTAAAAAAAATATAACGTTTATATTTTTTTTAAATTGGTGAAGTTCATCTAGCCAATATTCAAAAATTTTAAATAAGAAGGTTTTGACAGAACTTATGACTCGACTAAGATATTGGTTTCCTTTAAAGAGCTTATCACATGAAGGAAGATAGTTAAGGTTTAGTTTTATAAAATAGTATTTACAGAAAAATATATTAAAAAGTTTGTTGCAGAGAAGTAATATACCAATTTTAGTTTGCTGAAAATTAAGAGTTTTTTTTTTCGAGAACAAATTACATTTTTTTGTCATAAAAGACATTTTGAAAGCGAATTTCTATTTACCGTATTAGTAAAATTTTGTTACGTCCCTAGTACTGTTGTTTTTCCGCATCAATATTTATTTATTTTTGATTATAATATTCAAAAAACATAAATACTTTCAACTTACTTGTGAAAGGATATACCACTTTTATTCAAATTCCACATCCGGCTGTTTTTCCGACGTGCAATTCCAGCACCGCTTGACACAAAAACTAAGCAACGATTGTGACGTCAATACAGATGTGTTGACATTTATAGGTGTGAATTGACATGTTAGTGGCTACACGGACACCGCTCCTCCGTTCTATTGTGTATGTATTACAGTATTCTATGAGGCAAACCAATAACAGGTGGTGCGTTCGTTTGTAGTATTCTTTCTTTATTAACTGGCTTTACGGCTCTGGTTTCTAGACCTTCTGAGCCTATCCTTTTTTTGGAATCTTCATTTTATGTTCTTTTTCTTCACAATATGTTGATGCGTCACATTGCGAAGCCCTTGGGAGAATTTGACGGCAGCTCAACCCAGCGGACAGTTGATGACGACAGCCACTCAAGTTCATAAGGCGCCCAAGCGATCAAAATAACTTGAGGTTTATATAGATATCAAATAACTTGTTTCGCCATTTTCTCTAATAGTTCACACGCGCGACACTTATTTCACAAAATCGCGTCACTTTTACGAATCAAAATCCATTTCAAACCATTATTCAAGCGACAAAACAGGAGCGACAATCCGTCTACGGCCAAGTTCCCGCCAAAACTCCTTTGTAGTATTCGCTCCGTAAACGTCGTTGATGATGTGTGCCGCTTGTGCCGCGTTGCTGTCCCGATGGTAGGTACTCATATTACATAATTACTCGAAT
Organism: Parnassius apollo; assembly: GCA_907164705.1. Taxonomy (NCBI): domain Eukaryota; kingdom Metazoa; phylum Arthropoda; class Insecta; order Lepidoptera; family Papilionidae; genus Parnassius; species Parnassius apollo. The sequence goes on along the minus strand of CAJQZP010001449.1, from coordinate 8,708,360 downwards.
TTTTAACGTATTCATCATGACGAAAAAGATTCAAATGCGATGAAAATGTAACGCGAATCAATAAACAAATGACTAATTTTGAAAAAAGAATTCCCTGTTTTTGAAATAAAATTGATTTCAAATTAGAATTCTTAACCTAACAAAATTTATTGTAAAAAATATTATATATTATGCAGAGCGGCAATTTCATAAGTAAAGACCTACAATAGAGATATATTAACTTTACCTCAACTAATTTAACTACATTAGGGTGGTCTAATTTTTTGAGCACTGCTATCTCCCTGTAGACCCTTTGTAGGGGATCCGGTGGAGGACCAGGACCCGGCCTTCTTGGTGGAGCTCTTCCAAACAGACCCGCTCGTCTCATCAACTTGCGCTTTGAGAGAATCTTCATAGCCTAAAACCAGATTAAATTGATGAATAATTTTATAGATTCGTATCTTCAAGTCATAATCAGTAAATTTAGCATTCCCATCATTATTAAATCGTGTGTTTATTTAGTCATTCGGGGCATATTTAGTCGATGAAAGAGGACAGAGATAAAGAAAGAAAGATAGAGCACACTTACGTAATGAGTGTCATCTTCTTCACTGTATGCCAACTTAACAATTCCATATGAACCCTGTAATATTTCAACAGTATTAATATATGCATAGAACATCTTGCTTAGCTTTAGAAACGGCGTCTCTGAATAATGAATTCCTATTTTTATGGTAGAAGGGATTAGTAAAGATGCATTTCAAATACCAAAATTACTAAATGCGGATATCCAGTTTTATTTAAAATACGGTCTTTGTCGAAAAATTTCGCAAACAGTTTTTTTTTAATATAGAAAAAAGGTGACTAGCGGGCACACAGTCCACCTGATGGTAAGTGGTTGCTGTGGCCCATAGACATCTACATCTATCCTCGTTTGCGAATCAAAAAAATCAAATTCAGATGCGCAGCCTTGACGCAGAGCCTTGAGGACTAAGATGGAATGCCTCTTTTCCAGTAAAAAGGGTCTCCGGTACTTCACACTCACCATACGAAACACAGCAGAATTAACTGCTATTTGACGCTGATATTCTGTGAGAGCGTGGTCCTTCCCCGGTCGAGCCCACCCATTCGTGCTACAACTATACAATTAATATAGCTGCAGCATGACTCTACCACGTAAAATTGACGGCTACTACCGCTGAAAAAACTGTACCGAAAAATCCGTGGATCCCACCTGTCTGCCTTGCAACGTCCTCTATCCTCTGCGGGGTTGCCATTTTGAAGCCTTGCGTTATTATTTTCTACGATCAAAACAAGAACATACGAGTTTCAACTATACATACCTGTCCAATAGGCTCAAGTAGCCGGTACTGGTTGAGTTGCACGTATCCCGGTGCTTGTGCAAGGGACACACGACGTGATTCCCGCGGGGCACGACGGGGTCGAGGAGAACTCGGACCGCTGCACTCAGCTGATTTTGCAGTGTGAGAACGGAATAGCGTGGATCTGTCTGTGCACGTTGATAACCTAAGATAAAATGAGAGAAGGTTTAGATTTGTTGCGAAAATGACTTATAAAATCCTTTAACATCCATATTTTAAAATTATTAAACAATTTATTGGCCAGTCAATTTAATTTTGTCTTATTTTTTTTTTAAAGATTTCCAAACAGTGGTATAATAATACTAGCTAGACAGAAGACGTTGTTCTAGGTAAGTGCAATGAGTAGACTTATTTCATTTATTAAATTCTAATATAGGTATAAAAAATATATTTCAACATAAAACTGAAATAAGTAAAAATATAAATATTTAGTAGAGCTACGTCACAGCTATACCTGCTAGAATCATAAGTTCTAGGAAGAATGGGTCGGCTCGACCGGGATATGACCACACTTTCACAGAACACCAGCGATAACTAGCATCTTAATGCTGCTGTGATTCATATGATGAGTGTAGAGAACCGGCAACCTTTTTTACTGGAAACTGGTCATTCCATCTTAGTCCTCAGGAGTGACAACGAATTCTGCAATTTGATTTATAATCAAGGATAGATTTATATGTCAATGGGCGACAACATAAAATTACCATCGGGTGCGCACTGTGTGCTCGTTTGTCAGCTTTATACAATGGAAAAAATTAAATAATATGAATCCATATTTAAGTTTGCAAGACAAAATATATCCTTGAAATTGATATACATATTAGAGGCTAGCTGTGCCTGCGACTTCGTTCATGTGGAATCAGTACTTTTGCTATTCTACGTAATGATGACTAATTTGTAAATGAAACTGTCGCGAAGACTTAGAAAGACACAAATCTGAATAAAAAATTTCAGTTAGTCGGTCAATCAAACAAACAAACGAACAATAAACGGACCCACCAACCACCCACCAACGGACAAACCAACCAAGAAACGAATGGGGCGAACTGTAAGTTTGTGTTTTATTTTATAAATAAATAACAAATTGACCGTAATAACATAATCCCTAATTTTCCCCCGAATTTCTCCAGCCAATACTTGTTTTCCATGCAACAAATAAGATATCGCTGCGTTGGTAGGCATAGCGTGCGAGAGCATAACGCTGCCAGCAACTTCACGATGCGCTTCCCGACACGACTTCGCGATGCGTCTCGTAGCGTCATTGGCCTCTTCAAGCATCGTTACGTCGCGTCATGTCTGTGTGAATTGACCCTTAGGGTGGCAAAATAGAGGATGGAGTTTTTAATGCAACTATTTAGACGACATTGTAAAAGCTATCTTTAAAGAACTTCTCTCTCTCTCTCTTCCTGGCTATGTGTCCCACATGGTGGTGGGGTCAGCCTTTCTTGTCTTACGCCTCCACTTCGCTCTATCCTCGACTTCATTTTCGGAGACTTCGCACTCTCTCATGTCCTTTACCACTACATCTTTCCATCGTGTTTTGGGTCTGCCCCTGGATCTTCGACCTGGGATGGAAAGTTGTAGTGCCAAGTTCCCTACGTAGTCGGGTGGCCTCCTCTTCACGTGCCTACTCGCAGTCTACTTTCCTGCATCTTGTCAGCGATGTCGCACACGCCCAAGCTTCCTCGCACGTACTCGTTGCGGATTTTGTCGAGCTTGGTAACGCCGCACATCCACCTCAGCATCTTCATCTCGGCAACTTGCATGGTATGCACATTCTTTTGAGTTACGGCCCATTTTTCAGTGCCATACAATAGGACTGGTCTGATGATGGTCTTATAGATTAAACTTTTAAGTTTGACCGGCATTCTCCTATCGCACGTGACACCAGTCACTTCTCGCCACTTTAGCCACGCTGCGGCTATTCGGTGCTGAATGTTAATTTCCAAGTCCCCAGAACCGCTCATCATACTACCCAGATACTTGTATTGATCACACGATTTGACCAATTGTCCATCGATGGAAATCGGACTGTTGTTTGTATCTGGGTCGTTGATGGACATGAACTGAGTCTTTGCCACACTCAGCACAAGGCCACCAGTCTGTAACTGATGTTTCCACGACACGAGTGCCTCTTGCAAGTGAGCGCGGCTGTCTGTGCAGATGGCTACGTCGTCAGCGTATATAAATGTACACGTTGCTGAATTCTGTGCCGCTTCAGTGAGTGAGTCCAGAACCAAACAAAACAGAAAAGGGCTCAACACTGAACCTTGGTGAACTCCTTCTGTGACCGCTATCGACTCGGTCTCACCCACCACCGTCCGAACCATTGACCTCGCATCTCTGTATATGTCGGCAATGATGTCAACGTAGTGTTCGGGGACATTTTTCTTACGAAGGCTCCACCAGATCGTATCCCTTGGGACACGATCAAACGCCTTTTCCATGTCCAAAAATGCGACATATAATGGTCGGGGATACTTTGGCAATGTGTTAAGAATATCCGTGGTAGACAATCCAGGTACGAAGCCATAGTGGTTCTTAGACAGCTCGCACTCGGATCTTTTGCGGCTGTCAATTACCCTCTCATAGAGCTTCATGGTGTGACTGAGGAGCTTGATTCCGCGGTAGTTGTTGCACTCGTACTTACTACCTTTTCCCTTGTAGATGGGAACTATAGTGCTCAATCTCCACGCCTTTGGCATTTTTGAAGAGAACAACATACAGTTAAGAATCGGTTAGCAGTACGAGTCCGCGTGGACCTAAGCATTTCCAAGCTTCCACTGGTATTCCGTCAGGTCCAATGGCTTTCTTGTTGGACATTTTGTGTAGGGCTTTCTTTACCTCATCAGGATGTATTGGAGGTATAAGTCCTGCATTCACTTCCAATCCAGGAAGTTGTGTGGCAGCTAGATGGGGTAGGGATAGTAGCTGTTCGTAGTAATGATGCCAAGCTGTTATGACATGTTTTTATATAACAAGTCGCCATTTGGACCTTTGACAGTTTTACACCTGGTCGTATCCTTTGCTGCCTTTGACAACGCTGTTTTGCTAGCTTATATATACACTTTTGGCCTTCTTTTGTGTTTAACTTACTATAAAGCGTTTTCTGGGACTGCGCACGTTCTATGGCTATAACTTTCTTGGTAACTTTTTTAACTTCTTTGTACTTTTCCCGATCTTCTGGGGTTAAAGTGGACTGCCAGGTCTTAAAAGCATCTTTCTTTTCCCGTAATGCATCTTGCACCTTCTCTGTCCACCACCACGTCTCTCTGTCGGATTTTTTTACCGCTTTTTGTACGGCCAAGAATGTTGTTTGCAGTAGTTATAATAGACTTACGTAAATGTTCCCATATGGTGTCAATATCTGATTTAACATCAACCTTTAAATCAGCAAGACGTTCACAGAACTCGGGAATTTTCTCACCTTTTAGGTTCCACCATTTGGTGAGTTCAGGAATTTGAGTTGGTTTTTCCTTGGGATGTCGTTTGAATAGCACGTCCATTACAACAATACGGTGTTGGGGGGCGACGCATTCTCCCGGGATAACCTTACAATTTGTTACACGGTCAATGTGAGCTCGGTTGATTAGTATGTATTCAATCTGTGAAGATGTTTGGCCGCTTTTATACGTGATCAGATGTTGGATCTTTTTAGCGAAAAAGGAATTGGCAATGGCAAGATCGAAGGCTGCTGCCGTGGAGAGAATGACTTTACCAGCATCGTTTAGTGTTCCGTATGCGTAACCTCCGTGCACCCTTTTGAAAGCGCTGTTTGCTTATCTTTGAAGAACTTAAATGAATAAATAAGTTTTACATTCTAAAGTGGCTTTAATTATTAGCATCGACTTGAGACTATGAAATTATTTTTATACTTTTAGTTCTTTGTATGGAATCAGGTATTAACTAAAACGTAATGATTATATACTATTTGGCCGTAACTGAAATTTGACATTACGTTCTAAGGGATTGAAAATTTGTAAAAGCAGTGAGAAGAAGGGCTTGCATTACCGGATCCGGTTCCTCATTTTTATAACCGGTTCTTCCCGGTTTTTAGTATATTTTTAATTTTATTATTTATTCTAATTCAATCAAACGTTATTTCTTGGCAAACTGTTTGTTAGTGTGTACTTTCAAAATCTTTTTAATACTTGCTCTAAAATGTAAAATAAAAAGAACAATCAAATATTTATTTAAAAAAATCCAGTCTGTCCACCAGATAGGAAGGATGATATGAAGGACATTCATTAAAATTAAAAGGAAATAGCTCTTATTAACTAAGTATCTATTAATCTTACCGACTGCAAAGAGGAATTAAAGAGTATCTCTATACAAAATTGGACTTGTCGATTGAACCGAGAGAACCTTACGGTTCTGCTTCTCTTCAGAACCGGTTATTTTCAGATACCAAAAGAACCCGGAAATACTAGGTTTTCCAGACCGGGGATTTTCGGGTGCTCTAGTTAGAAGTAGTCTTTGTAGTCGCAATCAGCTAAGCAAATAGCATTTAATCATCTTTACCTTAGTAGTAAAAAATATAATGTGTTATTTCTAAAGAAGAAGTCTAATTACCAAGAAGTACAACTAATAGGCAGTGGGACTTCTTTTCTACCTAGGAATTCATCGTTATTACATATTTTTGAGGCTAAATACCAGTGCTTATATTGCTGCGTTCCGTTTTAAAAGAATATAGAGAGCAAGTATATTTATAGATTGTGAGGCGTTCCTTTTCTGTCCTCAGGTGTGATAATGCAACTGTAGTCTTTTTATTAGAATTTGGCTACAGGTGTCTATGGACTGCGATATCCACTTACAATCTGGTGTACTGTAATGTCATTTTTAACTTCAGTTTTATAAAATAATTAAGCTTAATTTACTTGTCTCCATCTGCAGGTTGCCATCTTTTGTCCAGCTCACGTTTTCTGTTGGCTTCAGCGCTGACATCCACCGCAGAATGTCTGCAACAAATAATAAAAAACTTTAAATAACTTGCATAAAAAAATTTAATCGTTTTTTAAACAGCATTTTTTTATTACTTATTTATAACAAAACGACTTCACAATTTTTTATCTTTTAGTGTCGAGAACTGAACTCAAACGCAAACCCCCATGTTTGTTCAGTTATAAGTAAGTCAAAAATCGCTTACTCCGCCGTTATAATATGTATTAAGGACGGAAGTCCGTTAGCAGAATCCTAATGTAAATTTATAGTCGTACGTGGTAGAGCCATGCTGCATCTATATTATGGTTGTAGCACGATGGGTCGGCTCTACCGTGAAGAACCACACTCTCACAGAATAGCAGCTTAATACTGCTGTGTTTTGAATGGTGAGTGTAGAGAAGAGAGGACTATTTTTACAGGAAATGAGGCATACTATTATAGTCCTCAGGGGGTGTCAACGCAGATGCGTTTTTGTTTTTAATCGTGAACAGAGGCTACAGTATCCACTTATCATCATATGGACTGCATGTTTGTTTGTTTCACTTATTCTATAAAAAAAATCAATCTTATTTTTAATGTTAGTTACAATTGATTTATTCCGCCCGTTTAAGCGGTCAAATATTAAAATAATATATAGTTTATAATTTAATTTTGTAACCAATTTCATATCAATATAATGTACGTAATCCTCCTTATTATATAAGCAAGTGTAGTCAAAAAAAATATTAGATAAATTATCAAATTGTCAGTTACTAAAAAAAGTAATTGTGTAAAGGCATAAAGTTGAAAAGAGTTGAAGTCTATAAAATATGTCCCACTGCCCGCCTTCTGAGAGAGTTTTAGGGCAATGAAGTATCGACCGCATTGCTTCAATGCATGTTGGCGGATTTTATAATAAAAAAAATTACAAATCTTGTAATTATCAATTTTGTAAAAAAAACTCCGAACTTATTGAATAGTGGTAACTGTCTTAAATGCAATGGATTTTTGTTAAATTACACGGGTAAATAGTATATTTCAATACGAGTGCGGAAAGCCTGTCATTGCAAAGAGCGCCTATAAATATCTACCCGAACTGAGGCGCAGCCGAAGGTGAGGGTTGACAGTCGGAACAAGTTGCAATGACGGTTCTGCACGTGTACTGAACAACTATTTTTAATACAGTTGCGAAAAAATGAAGCAATTTAATAAAATAATAAAAACACAATAAACTCAACTAACTTGGGTATTCATTTATATCCACGTTGTTCCTTATTTTCCTCGATAACGAAATAACCTCGAAAAGAAAACCTCGACCATAACGTAGAAGGTTTTAATTTTGCTGAGAGTTCGAGAAGTATGCCAACATAACATTTTCTGAAAAACTGTTTGCTTTTTCTCTTCTCTCCAAGCAATACATTCGTCGTATGTAGATATGTAGCGACTTTTTCGGTAAAATGTTCTCCGAAGCATTTAACGCAATTATACTGAGTCCGGTGGTGTTAATACAAATAAAATATCGTCGAAATTACTCATTTTGTGCACCTAATAACTAAACTCGCTAAGAATATTTTTGGAAAATGGCGCCAACCATAAAAGAATTTAAATAGATTTTTTTAGTTTGGTAGACAAAGGGAACTATGCCCATACAGCCAAGTCTTCAGTAATTTTTTTTATTGATATGAAATGAAAACGAAATTTAATGAGATTAAATGAAAATAAACCTAACCTTACTCATTGAATCAAATCCGATATTGAAATAAATTAGTAGCTTCTTTTTAGAAATATTTGCACGAATCATAAAAACTTCTTTGAATTTTTTTAGTAAAAACTTCGTGGTTGGTTTTTTCTTTATAATAGAAATTATTTTGAGAGTTGGGAAAGAGAATGCACGAGTTCAGAAAAGGTAAAGAAAAAGCTCGAGTATGTAATAACGCACATCCCGAACGCTATACGTCCCTGCAATACGCCACTTTTTAAGCAACTGTATTAAAAAAGATTTTTCTTATTTTGTTTGTATAAAATTGAAGAAAAATCCTTGTTGTCTTGCTGTTTGTATCTGGCTGGTTTTAACATATATCCATATAGGACATTAAGAAAAAGAAAAATAAACAATAAAAACGTAAAATAAAAATAAAAACATTTTCCCGCCATTTTTTTCTTTCCGCCAAAATGAGTGAAACTATTGATTTAATATGATAGGTATGGGTTTTGGTAAAACACGCGCTACGAGAAATCGTTACGATTGCACGGTACCGTTTAAACTGCATATATAATCGAAACGTGTGTGATAAAAACTGTAGTTTTTACGATTTTTTGAAACCGTACCGTTTAACGGAGCAGTATGAAAATTTGATAAAACGGAATCGGAGGAAACTGTGCCGATAATCGTAACGTGTGTGCCATCACTCAGTTTAAGCCATTTCTCAAAAAAGTGTTTTGCTTTTCCATTATTGGTAGACACAGCAAAAAAGGGACGTATCATTATCGATTCTTAAAAAAATATGCCAGTCTCTTGTAAACGTTTTTAATTACTTAAACAAACATCAGAATGAGCTTCTCTCTTCTTATTTATACCATCATCATCATCATCATCATCATTACAGCCCTTCACAAGTCCAGTGCTGAACATAGGCCTCCCCCATGATATAACATAAAGCACGGTCCTGAGCCACCTGCATCCATCAACTTCCTGCATGTCCTACCAGGTCGTCACTCCATCTAGTGGGGGGTCGCCCTACACTTCGACTACCGGTACGAGTTTGCCACTCGAAAACCTTTTTTCCCCAACGGTTGTCAGTTCTTCGAGCTATATGGCCGGCTCATTGCCACTTCAGATTACTAATCCGTTGGGCTGTGTCAGTCACTCTGGTTTTACTGCGGATATCCTCATTTCTAAGTTTATCACACAGAGAAACCCCGAACGTAGCCCGCTCCATAGCTCTCTGAGTGACTTTGAGCGTCCACATATGGCCAGCAGTGAAGGACCACGTCTCAGTTCCATATGTCATCACTGGCAACACGCGCTGGTTGAACAATTTCGTTTTCAGGTTTTGAGGTATACCTGACGAGAAGATGTGTCGTAGTTCCGAACGCTGCCCAGGCGATTTGAATCCGTCGATTGACCTCTCGATAGAAGTTGGACTTACCTAGTCGGACTATCTGTCCCAGGTAAACGTACTCGTCAACAACTTCGAGCTTAGTGCTCCCAATAACAACCGGCATAGGTGTTACATGGACATTAAACATGATATTTGTTTTGTCCATGTTCATATTAAAACCTACCCGTTGGGAGGCACTATTGAGGTCATTGAGAAGAGTGTTTAGGTCCTCCAGCGATTCTGCCATAAGGACTACATCGTCAGCAAATCGAAGGTGAGTGATGTACACGCTATTGATGTTCAAACGGTATCCTTTCCAGTCCAGGAGCTTGAAAGGGTCCTCCAATGCAGCGGTGAAGAGTTTCAGGGATATAACGTCACCCAGTCTTACACCTCTCTGCAGTTGGATAGGTTTCGTACTCTGTTTCTGTACTCGGATAGCCATCGCACTTCGATATACCGACCGTCAACTTGGCACCGCTGAGGAGAATGTAGCACCGCCCAAATTTATTTTATTTTATTTATTTAAGCTTTATTTGCACACATAAAAGAGATGTACAAAACGGCGGACTTAATGCCTAAAGGCATTCTCTACCAGTCTACCTTTGGTTTGTGCAGAGAATCTAGTGATGGGTGCAAAACTCATAATTAAAAAAAAATTAAAGGTTTAAGGAAAAAATACAAAATTATAATATAATGATAATAAACAATACACATACATATACATTTACATTACTACTTACATGCATACAATATTATTTTATATATATACACAAATACCCACAATAAATACACACACAATAAATAAATATGATATTTTTATACTATATATACTTGAGAATATAACAGTTTCTGAAGTTTTTAAATTTTTTATTATAATCCGAAACTACTACTGCTTCTTTAAGTAATATTCCCAGAGTGAACGTTTAAAGATAGGTTTAGTTTTTGCTTCTTTTATATTTCTGGGTAACATGTTCCAGAGTCTTACTGCATTTGAAGTGAAAGAATTGTAAGAGAAGCCCATGCGACAGAAAGGAACATGAAGAGTTAGATTTTCCGCGGAACGAAGACATCGGTTGTGAGAATCGCCCTGATACTGAAATTTGCATTTCAGATATGCAGGGACAAACGGATCGTGTAAAATAGAGAATAGCATAGAAAGGATTCTAAAAGATCTACGAAGTGGAAGAGGCAGCCATTTGAGCTGAGAACGGAATTTCGACGGAATCAAAGGCTTTCTCATAGTCCACATAAGCCAGGCAGAGTGGCAGATTGTACTCTTCAGTTTTCTGTATAATTTGCTGAAGGGTATGTATGTGGTCTATGGTGCTAAAACCTTTTCGGAAACTGGCTTGTTCGGGAGGCTGGAAATCGTCGAGTCAGCGTTCGGGACGATCGCAATGACTCTCGAAAACAGCACGTAGACGCGGCTCGGAAGGGATATCGGGCTGTAGTTCTGCAATAGAGCTTTGTCACCTTTCTTGAAGAACAAGACCACTTCACTTCTGCTCCACGCCTCTGGAGTAGTACCACCATGCAGGACGGAATTAAAGAGCTTATGAAGGACTTCAAGTACCGGTTTTCCACCCTCTTTCAGAAGTTCTGCTGTAATTCAATCTTCGCCCGGGGATTTGCCGTTTTTAAGGTGCTGGAGAGCCATTCTAATCTCAGACTGACGTCCGGAATATCGGAATAGTGTCGGATAAGACTTGATCTTGGATCGTTACTCACACTTGCGTATGGCTCCAACGATGATGTGTACAGCTGCCCATAGAATCTCTCAATCTCGCTCAAAATCCCAGGTGTCCCAGAAACGATGCCGCCATACTCAGTCTTCAGCTTTGACAGTTTGCTCTTTCTGGCAGACAGATCTCTGGCGAAGACTTTGGAGCCCTGATTCTGCTCAATCGCTTCTTCAATACGAGCTGTTTGTTCAGTTGCCTGTTGTAGTCAATGTTGCTGTCAAATCTGTTGACGATTGACGATCTCCCGTCTAACAGCCATGATATTAAGATTGATCGGAGAGTTTTTGTGTTCTTCTTGCGGCGGGTCTTGTAAAACTTAGCTCCGACCGCATGAACAGTTTCCACGAGCTTGTCATTCATATCGTCCACTGTATTGCAGTCATCTAGGCACTGAAAGCGGTTTTGTAACTCGAGCTGAAAGGTTTCGGTTCGAATCTGGTTCAGAGCACGATGGGGACGGAGCGTTGACTTCATTAGACGAGACCTTCCCAACTTAACGTTTAGATTCAGTGTGCCTCTAAGCATACGCTGATCGCTGCCAGTTTTCACTCTCACTATCACTGAGATGTCACTGAACAGTTGGCGTCTGGTCACCATAATGAAGTCAATCTCATTTTTTGTCGAACAGTTGGAGCTCAACCAAGTCAACTTCCTAAGGGGCCGAGTAGACTAAAAAAGAGTTCATCGTGAAGAGTCCCTCTTTTTCCATGAAGTCGGCCGGCTGCTGGCCCCTTCGGTTGCGTTGACCTACTCCAAATTTTCCTAACTTCAGCTCACCGTTTTATCTTGTGCCTAGTTTTGCGTTGAAGGGTTTTGGAGGAATGCATGGCTATGGAAATATCCTCATACATTTTCTCCACCTTCTCATCGGGATGTGCTGAGGTTGGTGCGTAAACCTGTATGACCTTCAGCGAATACCGTTTGGTAATTCTGAGTATCAGGTACGCGACCCTCGTCGACACACTCCCAATCTTTATAACGTTGTTGACGAGAGACTTGTGGACGATAAATCCGACACCTCCTTGGGACAGATGGTCACCGTCCCGGTGATAGAACAAGTTATCGGACTCGAGGATTACCGTGTCCTCCCCCTCTCTTTGGAACTCGGATAATCCTATAATATGCCAGATGTTTGCCATAGTTGCCACGCTTGGTGAGCGGGTTAGCAAACGTAGCATTTTATTGTGTAATTGTTGTTATCAGGAAGATGCTGCTCCTGCTTGTCTCCCTCTGTCGCGTCTTACGACACCCACGGAAAGACATGGGGTAGTCGATATTCTCAACCGCCACTACACGGCAACACCAAGTCCTAAGATATTCTGCCACCTGATTTTTTACTGCCTCTTGTTTTTTTTATTAACAATAATGCAACAATACCTAATGCGTCATCTGTTGATGCCATCGCGGTACGAAAATAACAAACTGCGCAGTTTTACTTGAACTTGTGTAAGATAAATGGATATACCGTTTATCTTTACTGTTTGGTTGCAAAGTTTTATCGCATATATGAAACTGAAGGTGTATGGCCCTCATAACGACGAAATTCGATACATTCTGAAGTTTTATTACAAATATAATAACATAAAGGAAAAAAATTACGTTTATAGACATAATCGAGTGTCAGTGTCAGTAAGAGTAGCACAAAGTTTGTTCAAGCGTTTTCAGTCAGTAAATTATGAATTCAAAGATGCAGCTCGCTCTGATCGCCCTCATACGAATAAAGTCGATGCCATTTTTGAAAAAGTGAATCAAGATCGGCATATTAGCAGTTACAACATAGTTGAGGAATTGAGCATTGACCACAAAACAGTTAAGGCCCATTTGAAAAAGTCTGGCTATACAAACAAGCTCGATATTTGGGTACCACACAAGCTCACTGAAAGAAACCTAATTAATAGTATACGCATTTTCAATTTTGAAAATATTGATTACTGGTGACGAAAAGTGGATCACCTACGACAAGAACGTGCGAAAAAGTTCATAGTCAAAGGGTAGTCAAGCTCCACAGACTGTAGCGAAACCTGGATTGACACGCAATAAGTTGATGCTGTGCATGGTAGAATTGGAAAGGCATCGTTCATTATGAACTTTTAACAGCCGCCAAACCATCGATTCGGATCTCTACTGTTAACCAATATGATACTCAAGCAAGTAATTAAGTAAAAACTGCCGGAATGGATCAACAGTAAAAGAGTGGTCTTTCATCATGATAATGCCAAATCACACACATATTTGGCCACTCAGCAAAAATTAAGAAAGCATGGTTGGGAAAGTTTTATTGCATCCATCATACAGTCCTTGACCTTGACCTTGCACCATCAGATTTTCACCTGTTTTGGTCTCGTCAGAATTATTTAGGTAGTGTTAGGTTAACATTAAGAGAGGACTGTCAAAACTATTTGTCGCATTTTTTTTGATCAAAAATCCAAAGATTTCTATAGTAACGGAATGATGTCACTACATAAAACATGGTAACAAGTTATCGAACAAAATGGCACATGTATATTATTATTAAATGTAATTATATTAAAAAAATGTCTTGAATTTGTATATAAAATACGAAGAAACTTTTTCCCCGACTTTATATATTTAAGTTACTTTTTTATTACGATTTGCCCTAGTGTCGTATATGTTTTTGTAAAAAAAATGACTGTTTTAAGAAATAAATTTAGTGTTGTTAGTGAATAACAAATACACAAATATTCCTATAATAATCAGGTAAAAGGAAATTTATTGAGTTGTTTTTTTTTTAAATAAGGGTTTGCAACTATCATTATTAGCCGCGTTAATCATAGCTCGGACACATTCCTTTTGTATCATGAATTTTTACCACAATCACACCAACTGGACCTGTAAATTTACTAGTCACATGATCTAGAGTTAAATACCTAGTCTAACTATAGATAAAGCTATCAGCGGTTTATTATAATGTCCTTTTTTTGAAGTGAAAACTTCTTTAGCGGCGTTGTACACTTTATTTGTAATGGGTAAAAATGTTAACCTGGCGTCAGGACACGTGACCTGATCGAAAATTTGTAGGACGGACGGCGTAGAAGAGGAAGTAACCCTCTCTTTCTACGGCGCGGCGAAAATGTATGCCTGCGCCTGTTGTTTCGTTTCGGCGGCGCAGGGCTCTTGCGCGAATGTAGTATAAATTGTCACGTTTCGGTACGATAGCGCAATAAATAAATATTGTTTCCTACCACATAAATGATAGTACTTTTATACTGCTAATTAAAGCAATTCGTGCAAAATTATTCCCTAACCATTTCAAAATATCAAAAATGCACAATGTTAATATTCAAGTTTTCAATTCTGCCGGCACTCCCAGAGTGCAAGCCGTCGTTTTTTTTAAATTGAATAAGGGTGAGAAATGATGACAAAGTTCACCTTTTTTTACTTATTATAAGTAAGTGCTTGATCACAATCCCAGCCGCTGGAAAGCGGTGATGTAGCCCTAGAAGCCCTAGATGGTAAATCGCACTTAGCGTTACAGAAGCCTTTTCATTCTTGTTTTGAAGACGTCTAGATTGTATTCGGACGAAAAAATGTGATGTGTTGATAAGTGGAGACTGTAGCCCATAGACAAAATCAAAATTCAGATGCGTTGTAACGCTTGATGACTAAGATGGAATGCCTGTTTTCCAGTAAGAAAAGTCTCCGGATCTCTACACTTGCCATACAAAATACAGGAGCATTAAGAAGTTAGTTTACGCTGGTATTCTGTGAGAGACGTGTTACATAATCTTATTTGTGTTCAATAATTATTTGTTATAACGTGTCGTCCTTAACATGACGGTATTTACGACTATAATTGGTTTCCAAATACAGTGTCACATGACGGAATCTGTAAAGGAGTTTGTCACGAGCAATAAACAGAATATTCACTTTAGTAATAAGCGAGGTTAGTCGATATATTATTATCAAACTAATATTTTCCTTAACTAGGTATTATATTTGCAATTTTAATATGTGGTTCACTTGTCAGTGTTACGTGGGGCAATCAGAAAGATTTGAAAAACTATAAAAGTCCTATGGTTAATGTTTTTGTTACTAAACCGTTCAAAAGAACTTTCCACTAGCGTTTATTCAAAATTTGATGCGTTTGAATCAATTTTCGAAACTCTTATTACAGTTCGACACAGACACCTCTTTTACGGCCTCTTTGATCCCTGCTAACAGTAATTCTGACGATGAAAACGGTTCCCTTTCAGCTTATTTTTTATTTAAGTGAATAACAAGTGGTAAAATAAAAAAAAAACTTTTTAACTTCGCGCTAAGAAAATTGAGAATTTGAAAATCTGTTTTTTTTTTTAATTTTTTAAACGGCTTTACCGATCGATTCCAAAAACTAATTAGATTGACAAACCTTGAAAAACCACGTCACCATGTCACTTACCATCAGATGGACTATGTGCTCCCTTGTTATCCTTATTTTATAAAAAATATTTATCTTAAATACAATCGTCCGTTTTAAAACAATTAAACACCACAATTCTAAATAAATAATTCTTTGAGTGACAAAGAAGCTATCATTGTACTGAAAATTTCGGGAATCAAGGAAGTGACACAATATTATTATATAATGTATTTATTGCTTTTCGAAGTATTCTCCGCGAAATTTGACACATTTTTCCATACGATGGAACCAATCATTGAAGCAACCATTCGTTTCGGAAGTTGGGGTCTCCAAAATGGCCGTTTTGTAGGTGTCCACAGCTCCTTCAGGTAATGAAAATCTCTGTTCACGCAATTTATTCTTTATTTTAGGGAAAGTTTAAAAATCATTAGGGCTTAGGTCGGGGCTCTACGGCGGATGGTCTAATAATTCTATGTTTTCTTGCTCTAAAAACTCTTTTTGTTCTGTGTGCGGTGTGAGAACCGCATTGTCGTGATGGAGGATGATGCGGCGGTTGCAGTTCTCTTTACGGAGTTCAGAAACGACCTGTGGCAAACAAATGCTGGCATACCATTCTGAATTAACCGGTCTTTGTCCCTCAAGAGAAACAGTCGTAACATGGCCGGTTTTGGAGACAAACGTGGCCACCATTTTTTGCAACAATCCGTGAACGAACAATTTTTGTTGGCTTTAACTCACTTTCGAACACCCAAACTCGTGACTGGTTTTTTTGTTTTGGGTTCGTACGCGTATATCCAGGATTCGTCACCTGATACAATGTTGTATACAGCATTTGAGGATCCTGCGTGGAATCTTTCGAGAGTTCTGACGCACCAAGTAACGCGAGCCGCTTTTTGCTCTTCACATAGCGAATGCGGTATCCATCGGGAAAACAACTTTTTTACACCTAATTCTTCATGCAAGATTATTTGTATTTAACTCATGCCAATGTCTAAAGTTGCCTGAATTTTGCGGTATGGCACATGTCGATCTTCCTCAATCAGCTTATGCACAGCATCAACGTTTTCTTGTGTGACTGCAGTTTTTGGACTACCTTGACGGGGATTATCACTGAGCTTGACACGTCCACGTTGAAATTCAGCAAACCAGCGATAAATTGTGGTTTTGGATGGGGCTTCATCACCAAATGCAGAAATCATCCGGTCAACACACTGTTTTTGTGTTAAACCACTTCGAAATTCATAATAAATCATCGCTCTTGAATTTTCTCGAGTCAATTCCATTTTCTCAACGACTAAACAAGTTTGACAAAACCTTGTGACAAGACCGAGAATCTTTTTGTAAATAAATAAATGGTATTCGATTTTTAAAACCAAGGAGTTATCAATTGAAAATATTTTAATATGACAGGAATAGTGGAAATATTCTATTCCCGATACTTTTAGTGCAACCTAGGTAGGCCATTGTAACAACGTAAACCCTTACACGTAGAGAGGTATACCATCTTAGTTCTCAGGGGTGTCGTCAACTCATCTGCATTTTGATACTTAATAAAAGATGGTTGTGTCTATGGTATGAAGAAGTTGTCAGTAGAATCCACTCAGCATCAGGTAGACTAGCGTATTTCTCACTTTCTTATTTTTGATTGCTCATGAGATTCGACTACTGGACATGACCGTCTCCCACTGTAGGATTTTTTTATCGTTACGCGTGTTAGGCGTAATGACGTTAGCAGTACCAGATGTTTCGCGCATTTGACATTGCTTCAAATCGCTGGTCCAAATTTAAACGTCTATATGAAGGGAGAGGAAGAACATACGGCTCCTTAAATATCATTGATAATCAGGCGTTACTTTGCGGAAATTCATTATAATAAAGATTAATATCTAATTCGCAACCATCCGCTTAATTAAATACAATGATGTGTCTTACCTGGATTGAAGAGCACCTCCCGCCCTCCCTCAGTTGCGTGCACTAATCCCGTTACCAGAGGGTGTGGAGTAGTGGTAATGGATTATGCACGCAATTGAGGGAGGGCGGGAGGTGCTCTTCAATCCAGGTAAGACACATCATTGTATTTAATTAAGCGGATGGTTGCGAATTAGATATTAATCTTTATTCTTAAATATCATCTAAGGCCATATTTAGGAAGCCGTGTAGTTTTATTTTCGAAGTGAAAAGATGGATTTTCTAACGGCACTGCTATTCATCACACATCCTTCTTCACTGTGATGTTATTAAATATGACGGGATTTATCAACAATTTTTAATCGACTTCAAAAAGGAGGAGGTTTTCAATTCGACTGTATTTTTTAATGTTACCTCAGAATTTTTTTCTAGGTGAACTGATTTTGATGATTCTATTTGAAAGCTGGTACTTCTCGTGTGGTTCCATATCTGACTAGAAGTTTTCGAGTTATCCTTAATAATGCATATTTAATTGACTTCGACTAACTTTTAATATTGGTATTCTGTAAGAGCATGGTCCAACTCCGGTCGAGCCGACCCATTTGTGATGCAGCCATAATTTTGTAGCAGCATGACTCTACCTCGTAAAATATAATTCAGCATTTTTTAAAGCGTTAATTATGATAATGAAATAATTTTAAACAGAAATTATTCAGAACAGTAGTGCAATGAAGATAAAATTACGGCAAAAACGTCATATTTGCATAGAGTCTGCGAATTTCCCGTATTAACATATTCATGATGCCCCTCGAGCACCATTAGCTTCGTCCCTCTATTTGTGAGTATAGAGAGTACGTCATATTAAGTCAACAGTCGTAGTTCAAAAAGTAATTAATAACCAGCAAATTGGAACGCGCCCTAATACTGCTGAAAGTAACAAAATTCATTTACCTAAAACCCAAACTAATATTGCGATGGAAAATAATAGTTTAGGATAGAGAGCAGTTTAGATAAAATAAAACTCGAAAAATTTGAGTAGGACGCCCACTCTGAAGGTTCCGTATAAGAAGATGATATATCGTATTTATGGACTGGACGTATCTATGGTAGCTCAGATTGTTAGCGCTTACAGTAAATTTGACAGCAAGCAAGTAAACCGGGTTCGGTCCTCGCCGGCACCAATTAAATTAAATCGTTAACTGCTATTTTAAGTTCTGATTTACCACGTCTGCGAAATAAGATAAAAATATTTCGAAGACATGTGAAGTTCGCCAACACACATTGGGGCAGCGCGGTGGACAATTCCTTGCCCTAAAAACCCTATCAGAAAGGAGCGGAGGCCTGTGCCCAATAGTGGAGTGTATATAAGCTGTAACTTAAAGTTAACATGTATCTCGAATAAGTACCGATAATTCTCACCGAAAACGTAACGTAGAACTGAAGGAAACATAGCATTGCGGTGGAAAAAATGCATCGATAAGTTTAATTTGATAATCCATCATGATCGATGCTTCAACTGTAAAATAGTAAGCAATCGCAAAAATATTTTGCATATTGTATAAAATATTTCCGATTTTTCCTTTATATGAGCTTAGAGATCTTGCCAATTTTTTTAGGATCTTATTTAACGATAAGTACCCTATATGTTTTGAAGAGTGAGTAAAATATATGGCATGAATGACCTCAGTCGATAATGAAATGTATTTAATTTGGGTTACATTTGTCACCCACAAATGTAACTCAAATTACTTAACTTAACATTTTATTTGGTTTGGTATTTCTTAATTAACATTTTGTTTGGTTTGGTAGCCGCAGCTTATTTTTATTTTTATTTTATTTTTTCTGTTTTAGTTTCCTGCTGTTGCCTCTCACTCTCATGACACGCACAAGACAATATGAGTTACTGGATATTCTTACACCGCCACTACGAGACCTAAATAATGGGAACCATGAAGAAGAAATCAAGGAAAACAAAACTTTGGTATCCGATGAATAGCAAATTTAACGTCACTATTCTTTGTCTGACCAAAATATTCAGATCTGTGATGGGCTGTAGACAAACATGACGTTCACGTATTACATTGTAATCTCTAACCCGATTAGAGGCAAAAGCACAAGTAGCTAAAACAAAAAACACGGCCTTCAGTTCTCGATCGTCCTATTCGTTTGCTGCCACCACAAAATGCATCTGCGTGACTCTGACATGTAAGTACTGCAACTAAATACAGTGCCACCAACTCATCTGTTCGGGTGAACAAAATTGGAACTAAGGGCGCCATTTTATAAATAATATTTCGCTGTCAGCTATTATTTATTCTGTGCTGTAAGGAGAGTGCTTTGCTTGATTTCATTATGAAAATTGTGTTTTATTTGATTTCATCATGAAAAGTGACTAAATTATTAAGTAATTCATTAATATTCTCCTCATTAAATTTCTTAAGTAGCAATAGTATGCTCTCCACTAGTGACACTGTCAACTGAACAGTAAAGTTGGTGACAGTATAGTAGGGTTTCTTTTCTTTTACCTTATTTCTCCTGCCAAATAGCAGTGCGTGCACTTCCGTATTTTTTTTATAGCATAGGGTGACAAATGAGCACAAAGTCCACCTAATGGTAAGTGGTTGCTGTGCCCCATAGACATTACGTCTATCTTCGATTACAAATCAAAACGCAGATGCGTTTTTACCCGTGAAGAATAAGATCGAATGCCTCGTTTCCAGTAAAAATGGTCTCCGGTTCTGTACACTCACCATACGAAACACGTCAGCATTAAGCCACTATTTGCGCTGGTATTCTGTGTGACCGTGGTTCTTCCCCGGTCGGGACGAACCATTCGTGCTACAACTATACTACTAATATAACTGCAGCATGGCTCCACCACGTATAATTACGTATAATAACCACCACCATATAATAACCACGTATAATAACATATTAGTACTCTGGTGTGAAGTATAAAGACAACCGGTATAGTTACAGGATCTGAGGCATTCCATTTTTTATCTTCAGTCAACACAAACTTCAAATAAAGACCGTAGAGGTGACAACGTATCTGCAGGGTGCAGATACGTTGTCATCTCTACGGTCTTTGTTTGAAGTTAGCCGCAGTTCTCTATGAATTGCAGTAGCCACATACCATCAGGTGGAATGTACGTTCGTTTGACCGTTCACTTTAATTAAAAAAAATACCTTTGTTAAGTGAAACGTAAACATTAGTGTTTTACGACACACTCGTAGTTGCTATAACTAAGATCGATTTCACACACAACGTTACGGTAATTTCGTTGCTATTACGCAACTGAGTAAACAAAAGCAAATGGTATCGGCTTTCAAAGTAAAGCATAGAATTACTGTTCACATTTTTTAGCAGTGACGAGAGAATCCTCAATGAATCATCCTAATATCGTGGGTGTCGTAATAGACGACAGACGGATCTGAAACAGGTGCTAAGGAACAGCATCTTCCAAATAACAACTCAAAATAATAAGGAACAGAGGTAGGTAACCTATACGTGGTAGAGCCACGCTGCAGCTATATTATGGTTGTAGCACGAATGGGTCGGCTCTACCGGGGAAGGATCACGCTCTCACAGAATGCCAGTGTAAAATAGCAGCTTAATACTGCTGTGTTTCGTATGGTGAGTGTAGAGATCCGGAGACCCTTTTTCCATCTTAGTCCTCAGGGGTGAAAACGCATCTGAGTTTTGATTCTTAATCGAGGATAAATGGACTGTATGCTCGTTTGTGACCTTTTTTTAAACCTTGTTAAGTACGGTAACTATGGCATATATCCCCACTTTGAAGCCATCTATGAGGGAGGCATTTGTTTAGCAGTGGACAATTGATCGGCTGCAATGGATGGATGTCAGAAGGGCATAAAAATCCAGCTGATAGTAAGGGCATTGCAACATTCAACTTCAGGGGTGACAAAGCATCTGCCTTTTGATTCTTAATTTGAGGGTAGATGATGACATTTATGGGTCACAGCAACTATTTACTGTCAAGTAGACTTTGTGCTCGTTTGTCACACTTATGCTATAAAAAATTAAGTAAGCAACAAATCACTTCGAACAATTTACACAGTGTTTATATTAGATGAATTATAATTCGTAATAGTTTGAGGTAACAAAAGCTAACATACTGAATCCATTGATTTGAATTATACTGTAATATCAACTTAAATGAAGTTGGTGACATAAGCGTTTTATTGCGTTAATGAAAAGATGACCTATAAATTTATGCTCACATTTATTATGTCACGGGTAAGTTAAAGGAAACGTAAGATGTTTACATGCTTGTATTTTTTTATAGAATAAAGGTGACAGACGAGCACACAGTCCACCTTAATGTAAGTAGATGCTGTGGCCCATAGACATCTTCATCATCATCATCATCATTACAGCCCTTCACAAGTCCACTGCTGAACATAGGCCTCCCCCAAGCAACGCCACAAAGCACGGTCCTGAGCCACCTGCATCCATCGACTTCCTGCATGTCTTACCAGGTCGTCACTCCATCTAGTGGGGGGTCGCCCTACACTACGCCTACCGGTACGAGGCTGCCACTCGAGAACCTTTCTTCCCCATCGGTTATCGGTTCTTCGAGCTATATGGCCGGCCCATTGCCACTTCAGCTTACTAATCCGTTCGGCTATGTCGGTCACTCTGGTTCTACTGCAGATATCCTCATTTCTGAGTCTATCACGCAGAGAAACTCCGAGCATAGCCCTCTCCATAGCTCGCTGAGCAACCTTGAGCGTCCTCATACGGCCAGCGGTGAAGGACCACGTCTCTGATCCGTAAGTCATCACTGGCAACACGCACTGGTTGTACACTTTAGTTTTCGGAGATTGAGGTATACCTGACGTGAAGATGTGTCGTAATTTCCCGAACGCTGCCCAGCCGAGTTGAATCCGTCGATTGACCTCTCGGTCGAAGTTGGACTTACCTAGTCGGACTATTTGTCCCAGGTAAACGTACTCCTCAACAACTTCGAGCATAGTGCTCCCAACAACTACCGGCATAGGTGTGACATGGACATTAAACATGATCTTTGTTTTGTCCATGTTCATCTTAAGACCTATCCGTTGGGAGACACCATTGAAGTCATTGAGCATAGTGCTAAGGTCCTCCAGCGACTCTGCCATAAGGACTATATCGTCGTATATAGACATCTTCATTTAACCTTAATTAAGAATCAAAATGCAGATACGTCGTCACCTCTGAGGACTAAGATAAAATGCCCCGTATCCAGTAAAAAGGGCTCCGGTTTTTTACACTCACCATACGAAGCGCAGTAGCATTAAACAATCATAAAACTGCAGCTCGTCTCTCCCACATAAACAAATATGGTACGTAAACATACATATGATATGTTGTATGAACATTTTGTTGCTACATAGCTGCCAAATACATGAAAATGCACGACAACGATATCATTTAAAGGCTAACAACAAAACTGAAAGAGCAACAATGAAATAAAATAATATCAGCTCATTAATCCCTACGGGGCAGCAAGGCGGACATTTTCTTACTCTAAAATAATCTTAGAAATGAGAGGATGCTTGTGCCCTTGAGTTTACAACAAATTTTAAGATTGAAAAAACTATTTTGCGTCTTCGCTTTACTCAAAACATTATTTCAGGTAATTATTATAGCAATTTACCGTATATAGTTATCTGTTTAATTATGCGAAGAAGATAATGATGGTTTGGCTAATTAACAGTAGATATTATATTATATGATTCTTTGTATAAATTGAACAGAACAGAAGAGAAACTTTTTTATTCAATATGGATAAAAAACAATAATTATTGACTCACTTTTTTATGTACCACTCGTTCGCAAATAAAACCTCTGTCCTGGGAAGAACCAGCAAGAACCTATTTTTTTTTTTCAAATAATAGCTTACAATCATGTTTACAATTAACAACACAAGCCAAATTAGAAATAGCTTGGTAGCGATCAGCCTTTCCAGTGGTTATCATCCATAAATTCCTTATTATAATAACCCTTTTTATACAAACTTTGTTTAATAAAAATTTTTGAACTTTGTGTATTACAAATTTTGTATATTTTCTGGGATTTTTTTGTAAAAGCGTATACATCGCCCCAAGAATAAATTACTGACTCGGTGGAGTCGAGTGACTGGTACTACTAGCTTGTGTCTGTTCCTAGTATTTACAGAATGAATATCACTTATTTTTGCAAAACTACTTTGTTTAAATGTCAACCTCATGTTCATGTTATGGAGTGGTGCATTTGGCATGATAACGAACGAATTATAACAATCCATAAATAGGGTCGAGGGTCATCATCATCATCATCATCATTACAGCACTTCACAGGTCCACTGCTGAACATAGGCGTCCCCCAAGTAATGCCACAAAGCACGGTCCTGAGCCACCTGCATCCATTGACTTCCTACTTGTCGTACCAGGTCGTCACTCCATCTAGTGGGGGGTCACCCTACAATACGCCTACCGGTACGAGGCTGCCACTCGAGAACCTTTTTCCCCATCGGTTATCGGTTCTTAGAGCTATATGGCCGGCCCATTGCCACTTCAGTTTACTAATCCGTTGTGCTATGTCGGTCACTCTGGTTCGACTGCGGATATCCTCATTCCTGAGTTTATCACTCCGAGAAACCCCGATCATAGCACTCTCCATAGCTCGCTGAGTGACCTTGAGCGTCCTCATATGGCCAGCAGGATCGAGGGTACTGATGTTTTATTCTTACAAAGTGTTATCACTAGAAAAGTGTTCCTTTTCTATCCAAAAGTTTTTACGAATATGTATTCGCATGGAAAAACATCTAGACTTAGACCAATTATTTTTAGGTCATAAAAAATTTGTCCCGCGTGGGACTCGAACCCACGGCCTGCAGCTCCGCAGGTCAAGTCATCACTTTGCACCGCTTGATGACTCAACAACATGCCCATACTTGGGCAAATATTTTTAGTTCTATATTAAACAGTTGATAAGAGATAACGCTTTTAAAAAGAGGAAGAAGGGAGAGGAGAGTTGTGATCGATTAAGACAAGAAAAAGATAAAAACACTAATTTTCATAAGAACCACTTAATAGTTTTACCTGTAGTGTATCGGCAGTATAAGAATATCCACTACTCCACATCATCACGTGGTTGTCGCCAGCAGTGTCTTCCTAACAACGACTAAAATAAAAAAAAATAAAATAAAAACTTTTGATAGGTTGCAAAAAACGGTTGTCAACCCGCTTGCGAAGCGTGGGCACTATGTGAAGTATATAGTATGAGGCAATCTATGGGGGAGGCCTGTGGTCTGCAGTGAACTTTAAATAGACTGTAACGGTAACGGGTTGTAATAGGTACTTCCTAGACTAGGAATGAGGATTTTCCTACGATATTTACCTACTTTAATATTTAGAGCGCACCTTATTGGAGCCTAAAATACTAACGATTTTTTTGATATAGAATAAGGTGACAAATAAGCACACAGTCCACCTGATGGCAAATGGATACTGTGGCCCATAGACATCTACATTTATTATCGATTAAGAATCAAAACGAAGATGCGTTGTCACCCCTGAGGACTAAGATGGAATGCCTCGTTTCCAGTAAAAAAGGGTCTTCGGATCTCTACACTCACTATACGAAACACAGCAGTATTAGGCTGTTTTACATTGATTTTCTGTGAGAGCGTGGTCCTTCCCCGGTCGAGCCGACCCGTTCGTGCTATAACCATAATATAGCTGCAGCGTGGCTCTACCGCATATGAAAACCTTACAGTCCACCTTGATGACCTTTAACGAACTTCAAATAAAGAAATTTTCTGATGTGCTACCAATTTAAAGTAATAAGGGAAGTTCGAATCAGGCTCGGCTCGCTTGTATAGGTGTTTGTTTATGCTATTATTTAAGGTTCGTGACCAGCACCTGATTTATCTTTTTTTTTTATAAAATAAGCGTGATAAGCGAGCACACAGTCCACCTGATGGTAAGTGAATGATGCGACCCATAGACATCTATACTAGATTAAGAATCAAAATGAAGATGCGTTGTTACCATTGAGGACTAAGATGGAATTTCTCGCTTCCAGTAAAAAGAGTCTCCGGTTCTGTACACTCACCATACGTAACACAGCAGCAATAAACTGCAACTTCACGCTGGTATTATGTGTGAGCGTGGTCCTTCCCCGGTCGAGCCGACTCTTTCGTGCTATAACTACATTGGTACAGCATAGCTCTAGAACGTTTAAAATGTGCCTACTCGTATAATTTATTGCCTATGACATTGTAGGGTCATTGCCTGCTAAACTGCGATAAGAAGAGGTTAGATTTATGTTTATTTTAAGCAAGTTGAACTCGTTCATAACATTGTATGTGATTAGATTCCATCGAGTTATTATATATTGAAATATTATTGATCGAATATATGATTTATTATACCATTACTTATGGTAATAAATGAACAAAATTTGTTAAAATTATACAAAAATAATACCCATCGCAATTGCCGTTATTGTCTTGCTGCTTTAGGTCTTTGCCACAAAACGCACTTTTAAATTTCGTTCTTCTATTACCAAAACCTTGAAGTTCTATGGGAAAGGTAAATTCGAGTTACTATTTCCTACTAGTAAACTTAGTGTATGATGGCCCACTAAAGAATTAAATAGAAATATACTTTTTTTAATTATATTTTAACAGCTTTTATTAGTACTTCGGCTACGTATAAAACGCTGATTTTTAACTAACAGTAGTGTATTTATTTATAAGCTTCACTATAACGTGTCATTCGAAGGTATTCCTTGTTTATCATTATTTAACTAACCATGTATATCATTGTAATTGATTTTTGAATCCGTTTTTAAGAATATTTGAGCGTGCAAGCATAGTTAAGGTTTATATGGAGAAGGAGTGCAGAAAGATGAAATTTAAACTTGTAATGTGCTACAAACACATACAAGGGAAAAAATAAAACGTTATTTATTGTTTACGTTTATTTTGTCGATATCAGTTGTCAAAAACATAACAGTCCGAATAAGGTCAAACCTCAGAATATCAAACAGTCGCACAGAGTAGAGATTGTAGACAAAGAACTTTTAAATGTTGGCAAAAAATTATTATTAGGTACTTAATTTTGTCTGATTTCAAATGCTTCTTTTTCAATGGTACGCGGAGTGAATGTCAAAAAATATTTTATATTTTGTGTAGTTGAAAGCGAAACGTAGTTTACTTCATCAAACTTAAAATTTACTGAATTACGGTCGAATTTAGATCGCTAGGCGACCACTAGTCTATGGTTAATCCACCAATAAACCAATAGTGTTAAACACTACTTGTATTTGACACACTTCTATTAGCTTTACGTGTATCGATCTATTTATGTAACGGAATTATAATTTAAAGCTGTAGACGGCCGATTGACTTAAAAAATTGCAATGGTATCAAAGACCGATGATAAGACAATATTTATAAAGATTATAGAAAAGTTACTTTGCAACCATCTGCTCAATAAAATAAAACGATGTGTCTTTCCTAGTTTGAAGGGCACCTTCCGCCCTCCCTCAATTGTGTGCACTAATCCCGTCATCACTAATCCCAGCACCACTACTCCCAACACCACTATTCTAGAAAAGACACACCATCGACGATAATACGACACGTGTTTCGCCTCTACACGAGGCATCTTCAGGTGATGTAGACTCTACGGCGACTAGCCGCTAAGTTCCTAAGAGTTAGCGGATGGTGTGTCTTTCCTAGAATAGTGGTGTTGGGAGTAGTGGCGTTGGGAGTAGTGGTGCTGGGATTAGTGATGACGGGATTAGTGCACGCAATTGAGGAAGGGTGGGAGGTGCTCTTCAAACTAGGAAAGACACACCATTTTATTTAATTGAGCGGATGGTTGCAAAGTAACTATTAATATCTTTATTATAATGGATTTCCGCAAAGTAACGCCTGATTCTATCAATTAATACAATAATTTATTAAATTTATCCTAGTATCTTGATCAAGATCACCACGATGATTAAATTATCTCTAGAATTATCAAAGCGCATGAATAATGCGTGTTTTTAAGTCTTCTTAAGTTCAAATTTCATTTTTTAAGAATAAGGATGACAAACGAGCACACAGTCCACCTGATGGTAAATAAATGCTTTGGCTCATAGACATCTACATTTGTTCTCCATTAAAATTAAAATTCAGATGCGTTGTCACCCCTGAGGATTAAGATAGAATGCCTCTTTTCCAGTAAAACGGGTTTCAAGTTCTCTACACTCAATATAGGTACGAAACATGGCAGTATTCAGCTGTAATTTTATGTTTTATAGTACCTATTAGTTTTTTTTAAATAATACAATTTTTAATGATATACACTTTATACCAAGTGACGTTTCATTCCATCTGTAAATAATGTTTTGATGTCAATGAAATTACATTTAACGTTTTGCTACTCTGCGTCGCCATTACCTCGACTTTGAATACAACCAGTTATAAATATGACCTGGAGTAAACGTGAAGATGTAGAATTTAATTCATTCGTACATCACTCATTAAAGGATTTACGCTAAGCCATTCACATTGCGTTTTATTTGGTGTTTGCAATTATTAAGAAAATATGAGTTAAGGGGATAGTAAGTCAGCTCAAATTCTAATTTCGCCCCCACTTCCCCGCGCGTCGTAAACTATGTACCGACATGTTTGTAATCACTAATACTGTAAGTACTAATACTGTAAGGTCGTTATTTCATTAGGTTTATCATATTTATGCCTGTTTCTTAACGCTAACCCAGTCGCTTCTTATTTTTATAACGGTTATTTCCCATTTTAATTTTACGTTATCCTGTTGCGTAATATGTATTCTGATCGTAAGCGACACAACTTCTCCCTTCAAAAGCCGGAGCGATACTAACGGGGCGACAGGAATCAAGCTTACGTGCCGAAAGTTTAGGAATTTTCTTTTTTACAGTGAAAATAATGGTATTTAAAAAAAAGTAAATAATATAAGCACTGCTTTATAGTTAGTTCAGTTAGTATGCAAAGTTTCATGATCTAATTTAAAGTATTTTATGAATAACAGCGGTTTATTGTTCAGTTTGGAGGTAACTTTGGATTTTTTTTCTATCGAAAAAATTTTGCGGAATCGTGTTTTCGTCTAACATAGTCCTTAATATTAATCCTCAACTTTACCATATATTTATTTCAAAATTAATGCGGCAGTACTTTCGGCATAACGGAGGATCTTGCTAAGCTGTATGAGGTTATATTTCCGCTTAAAATATTAAATGTAAATGAAAAATACTGTATAGTGGCGTGTTTACATTCACCGTGTAGTGGCGATGTAAAAATATTCACGATCCCTTCTATTAATATACTGTTTCGTAGTTATCAAAATCATAGAAAAATCACACTCTCACAGAACACAAACGTAAAATAGCAGCTTAATACTGCTGTGTTGTGTATGGTGAGTATAGAGATACGGAGACAATTTTTTACTGGAAACGAGGCATTCCATCTTAGTCTTCTTCGGTCTTCTTCATCTACATTTATCCTCGATTAAGAATGTCTATGGGCCGCAGCATCCACTTACCATCAGGTGAACTATGTGTTCGTTTGTCACCTTTATTCTATAAAAAAATAGAGAAAATTTCTTATATAACCACATCTTAAGACAAGAATTATTTAATATTTACTGACTTAAAAGAAATTAAAGGATTTAACACAATGAGCCATAGACCGGATCCATAGCAGAGGCCAAACCTGGGCTTCCTAGTGCTTGTTCAAGTAAGCCACGCCTTGTGTTTCGACGCACCTTGTTCAAGGAAGAAAAAGATAGAAAGTTCTTCTAAGGATCGGTCTCTAGGGAAGCTAGCTTAAGATGAGAAGGGGCGCCTGATGTGCAAAAGCATTTCCTAGGCTATGTCAATAATACAGCGAAGGTCAAATATAATCCATATTTGTCTCCATAAAACAATTATATTCTTGAAATAGAGACACAATTACAAATAACTACAGGTGCAAAATTAAAATTTGTAATTTTGACCAAATAATGGCTCATGCTGGAATTCAAACAAACCTTATATTGTTCTCACCATTGATCGGTGTGAACAATGAAACGGTAAAAGTTTAATAAGCACTTCAGGAGGAGAATTGAATATAATAACGGTAGCATTTTTTATTATGGAAAAGGATGAAGATGATTCAATATCCTTACCGGAAATTAGATCGAACGTGACAGAATATAAACTGTGAAGTAAACTGTCACAAAGTCTGCCTTCGATTGGAAGATAGTATACGTTTTTCGTACGCGTATAATATAATTTCTTTTTAAAGAGTCAGATGAATTTTTTTATAGAATAAGAGTGACAAACAAGCACACGGTCCACCTGATGGTAAGTGGATGCTGTGGCCCATAGACATCTACATCTATTCGATTAAGAATCAAAATGCAGACGCGTTGCCACCCCTGAGGACGATGATAGAATGCATCGTTTCCAGTAAAAAGGTTCTCAGGCCCTCTACATCCACCATAAGAAATACAGTAGCATTTAATTGCTATTTTACGCTGGTATTCTGTGAGAGTGTAGTCCTTCCTTGGTCGAGCCGACCCATTCGTGCTACAATCATAATATAGTTGCAGCAAGGCTCCAATGCGTGTAAAACGTTGTATATAGTACATATCAAAACATGTGCCAGCTAAATGCTCTTTGCAAATTACACCGTACGCGAGCAACTTGGGTTCGATCCCCGCCGGCACTAATTAAATTGTTAATTGCAATTTTAAGAGCTGATTTACCACCTACTCTGCGGTAAAGATAAATATCGTGCGTAAACCAGCATGTTCGAGAAATTAAATGAAAAATAATATTTAAAAGACATGTAAAACATTTCCTCTTAAACCCGCTCGGATCTGAGATCTAGGGGGTATATATGACTGTAGCTTTATTTACTTTACCACATTTTATATATAAGATATTTATTAGTTTGTTTTATTTTATTATAATAATGTCAGTGAAAATTAGAACGAGAATGTACTTGTCTAAGTACAGCTCGAGTATCCCGAATGGTGGTCAACTTTCGGTTTTTATTCAATTATGTTGCAGTACCTACGTACATATTCCATAATAAAAATTCTATTCTACAAAAATATTTTCGATATATGTAGCATTATTCATTCGTCACATTTAAATGATTGACATTTAAGATTAAAAATAAAGGAAGTATCATCAGAAAAATATACTATATCGTGATTATCCCTTCCAAGAAAGGCAAGTCATTAATGTACACTAAAAATAGGAATGGGTCGAGAATCAAGCCCTGAGTGATATCCATTTGTACAATCAACCAGGAAGATGTTTTAAAATTGATAATAACATTCTAAATTATATTACTTAAATATGAAATAACAAAATTTAAGCGCTGTGTTCTTGACACCATTGTACTACAGCTTCCTGATTAATGTCTCATGGTGAACACAATCGGACGCCTTGGAAAGGTCACAAAATATACTCAAAGCATCCTCTGAATTATCCCATGCACAAAAAATGTATTTTAGAAGCTCAACTTTGGCGCCGGTTGTCGAGCGACCCTTTGTAAATCCAAATTGACAAAATGAAGCAATTTATTTATATTAAAAAAACTTAACATTTGATGTAAATATTTTTTTCAAAAATTTTACTCAATGTTTTTAGTACAGAAAATGGTCTAAAATAATTGGGTTCTAATATACTACCGTATATAATTAGCCGTGTAGTGGCGGTTGAGAATATCCACTACCCCATATCTTCCCGTGGACGTCGTAAGAGGCGACAGAGGGAGAAAAGCAGGAGATGGGCAGCAGCATTTTCCTGATAACAACTGTGATATAATAAAAAACTGCGGTTGCCAACCTGCTCGCCAAGCGTGGCAACTATGGCAAATATCCCCCATGAATAACGACGCAAACAAACGCCCCCCCAGTCCCCGGCGGCCCCGCTATTCCTGGCTACGGTGGCGACCATGGTAACGGCGGGGCAGGGGGTGCTAAGAATCTCCGGTGGAGGTTCGGTTGCCACCTGCGACGACTCGATCTGGCAACATATAACGCACGCACCCCGAGGACTGACAAGAAGATGCTGGAGCTTTAAGAAGAGGTAGACAAGTTGCGCTGGTATATTATTGGATTATCCGAGGTCCGAAGAGAGGGGGAGGACACGGCAATCCTCGAGTCCGGCAACTTGTTCTATCACCGGGAGGGCGACCATCTGTCCCAAGGAGGTGTCGGATTTATCGTCCACAAGTCTCTCGTCAACAACGTTGTAAAGATTGGGAGTGTGTCGTTGAGGGTCGCGTACCTGATACTCAGAATCACCAAACGGTATTCGCTGAAGGTCATACAGGTTTACGCACATCCTCGGCACATCCCGATGAGGAGGTGGAGGAAATGTATGAGGATATTTCCAGAGCCATGCATTCCTCCAAAACCCACTACACGGTGTTGATGGGAGACTCCAACGCAAAACTAGGCACAAGAAAAAGCGGTGAGCTGAAGGTAGGGACATTTGGAGTAGGGCAACGGAACCGAAGGGGCCAGCAGCTGGCCGACTTATGGAGAAAGAGGGACTCTTCACGATGAACTCTTTTTTCCAGAAGCGGCACCTTTGGGAAGTTGACTTGGTCGAGCTCCGACGGTTCGACAAAAAATGAGATTGACTTCATTATGGTGACCAGACGCCAACTGTTCAGTGACGTCTCAGTGATAGTGGGAGGGAAAACTGGCAGCGATCACCGAATGGTTAGAGGCACACTGAACCTAAACGTTAAGTTGAAGAGGTCTCGTCTAATGAAGTCAATGCTCTGTCCCCCTCGTGCTCTAATCTACAATCCCGAAACCTTTCAGCTCGAGTAACGTAACCGCTTTCAGTGCCTAGAAGATTGCAATGCAGTGGACGACATGAATGACAAGCTCGTGGAAACTTTCCATGCGGTCAGAGCTAAGTTCTGCAAGACCCACCGCAGAAGAACACAAAAACTCTCCGATCACACTCTTAATCTCATGGCTGTTAGACGTGAGATGAGGCTGCAATCGTCAACAGATTTGTCAGCATACAGGCAACTGAACAGACAGATCTCCAAATGCACGCGGCGAGACTTACGCAACTTTAATAATGCTCGTATTAAAGAAACGATCGAGCGGAATCAGGGCTCCAAAGTCTTTGCCAGAGATCTGCCTGCCAGAAAGAGCCAACTGTTAAAGTTGAAGACTGAGTGTCGCAACATCGTTTCCGGGACACCTGAGATACTGAGTGAGATTGAGAGGTTCTATGGGCAGCTGTACACATAATCGTTGGAGCCACACGCAAGTGTGAGTAACGATCCAAGAGCAAGTCACTATTCCGCCCCATTTCCGACACTATTCCGATGATATCCTGGACGTTAGTCTGAGCGATATTAGAATGGCTCTCCACCACCTTAAAAACGGCAAGGCCCCGGGCGAGGATTGAATTACAGCGGAGTTTCTGAAAGCGGGTGGAACACTGGTACTTGAAGTCCTTCAGAAGCTCTTCAATTCGGTCCTCCATGGTGGCACTACTCCGGAGTCGTGGAGCAGAAGCGCGGTGGTCTTGTTCTTTAAGAAAGGCGACAACGCTCTCTTGAAGAACTACAGACCGATTTCCCTTCTGAGCCGCGTCTACGTGCTGTTTTCGAGAGTCATTACGAATCGTCTCGCACGCAGACTAGACGACTTCCAGCCTCCCGAACAAGCCGGTTTCCGAAAAGGCTTCAGTACCATAGACCACATACATACCCTGCGGCAGATAGTACAGAAGACCGAAGAGCACAATCTGCCACTTTGCCTGGCATATGTGGTCGAAATTTGGGCGGTGCTACAGTCCCTTCAGCGGTGTCAAGTTGACTGTCGGTATATCGAAGTGCTGAAGTGTTTGTACAGTAGGGCTACGATGGCTATCCGAGTACAGAACAAGAGTTCGAAACCTATCCAACTGCAGAGAGGTGTAAGACAGGGTGATGTTAAATCCCCGAAACTCTTCACCGCTGCGTTGGAAGACCTTTTCAAGCTACTTGAACTTGGATTGGAAAGGATACGGTATTAACATCAATGGCGAGTACATCACTCACCTTCGATTTGCCGACGATATAGTCCTTATGGCAGAATCGCTGGAAGACCTTAGCACTATTCTTCTTATCAATGACCTCAATGGTGTCTCCCAACGGATACGTCTTAAATGAACATGGACAAAACAAAGATCATGTTTAATGTCCATGTCACACCTATGCCGGTAGTTGTTGGGAGCACTATGCTCGAAGTTGATGACGAGTACGTTTACCTGGGACAAATAGTCCGACTAGGTAAGTCGAACTTCGACCGAGAGGTCAATTGATGGACTGGAAAGGATACGGTAGTAACATCAATGGCGAGTACATCACTCACCTTCGATTTGCCGACGATATAGTCCTTATGGCAGAATCGCTGGAGGACCTTAGCACTATGCTAAATGACCTCAATGGTGTCTCCCATCGGATAGGTCTTAAGATAAACATGGACAAAACAAAGACCATGTTTAATATCCATGTCACACCTATGCCGGTAGTTGTTGGGAGCACTATGCTCGAAGTTGTTGACGAGTACGTTTACCTGGGACAAATAGTCAAACTAGGTAAGTCCAACTTCGACCGAGAGGTCAATCGACGGATTCAACTCGGCTGGGCAGCGTTCGGGAAATTACGACTCATCTTCTCGTCAGGTATACCTCAATCTCTGAAAACTTAAGTGTATAACCAGTGCGTGTTGCCAGTGATGACTTACGGATCTGAGACGTGGTTCTTCACTGGTGGCCGTATGAGGACGCTCAAGGTCGCTCAGCGAGCTATGGAGAGGGCTATGCTCGAAGTTTCTCTGCGTGATAGACTCAGAAATGAGGATATCCGCAGTAAAATCAGAGTGACCTACATAGCCCAACGGATTAGTAAGCTGAAGTGGCAATGGTCCGGCCATATAGCTCGAAGAACCGCTAACCGATGGGGAAGAAAGGTTCTGGAGTGGCATCCTCGTACCGGTGGGCGTAGTGTAGGGCGACCCCCTACTAGATGGAGTGACGACCTGGTAAGACATGCAGGAAGTCGATGGATGCAGGTGGCTCAGGACCGTGCTTTGTGGCATTACTTGGGGGAGGCCTATATTCAGCAGTGGACTTGTGAAGGGCTGTAATGATGATGATGATGATGAATATACTAACAGATTTAAATAAAGGTATGATTTTACTTTGTTTCATTATTATTGGGAAACACACCAGATTCGACGTTTGTATTAAATATAGTGGCTAGATAAGGTGCTATTGTATATTTTATAAATGCAACAACTTTAACGGAAATCCACCTTAAATCTACCGTTTTCTTCACATCAATTGTTTTAAAATATTTAATGATATCTTTTGGCAATAATTTTTGGAATTTAAAAGTATTTGCTCAAGCCTTTACATTGTCCTTAAGCAATTATTAGGTGATAGTAGGAGAAGAGTTTAATGATCTTGTTGTCAAAAAAGTACATAAGTAAAATGTTTCTTAAAAGTCATAGCAACTTCTTGATCAGACTGAGTTAAATTATTGCAGAGTTGCGTGGTTTAATCGTGCCCGTTTCACTGTTAATAATTATACTCTAAGTCATTTTAATCTTGTTGCTTAAATGTAAAGCCTTAGCTGTGGGGCATACTATTTAAATATTTTAGAATAAGTTTTAACATACTCTCTAAATATAACACTATGATTATATGATCTTTCATTATAAAGCCCGCATAACTTTCGCCTAATTTTATAAATGCCTACTGGCGCTTATTCATTAAATGATTTGCGATTGATTAAGGATAATGTTTTAGAAGTAAATATTCTATTAAATTTACAAGTTATAATTTTAAATAATGAACCTTACAAATAATCAACATTATTTTTAAAAGAAAGTGATGGAAGTCCTATTACTATCTTACTTCTAAACCTCTCCAAACGATGTTCATTTAGAGGATTAAACACAACTTACTCATTTTTCTGTCTTCTTTTGTCTCTTTAAACCGTCCACAGTGATTTGAATTTAAATTTTGAAATATTAATTTATGAAAGGGTTTAACATCTGTAAAACTGTTATCTATACAGGTCGCACTAGGCCCATTAACACGTCTCGGTTCTAAGAAAAAGTTAACGAGATTATTCGAGTTAAACGACGATCTAAACTTAATACTAATAAAAGAAATTTCAAGTTGATTGTTGTAAAAGTCTCCACATATTACAACAGACTTGTTCTGTTTACTAAGTTTGAGTAAAACTTCTTCCACAATTTTTTTAAATATTCGTTAATTTCGTTTACACGTGGTGGTGTGTAAACACAAAAATGAGGTGTTCGAGTTCGATACAAGCCATTTCTACAGGTCGCTCAACAGAAAGGCTCACAATATCCTTACAATCTTTATATAATAGTGATTTTTCTGCTAATATTAAGAAGACACCATGTAAACTTCTTTCTCCATTGAAGGAACTGACCACTTTTTTTTTTGAAATTAAACATTAAATTATTATCTTTTAGCCAAAGTTCAGTAATATAAAGAATATGTATGTTATTACTATTTTAAAATATAAATTCAACTTTTTTTCCTATATTTTTGTATATTTTGATGCACTAGGTGTAAACAATTCTTATTACTTATTTGTGGGCTGCATTCTAAATTAATTAAACAATTGTAACTGCTAGATATTGCATCTATTGTCGCATTCACTAATTTAAATTAGTTGAAACTGATTCCAAATTAAATGTCATATGATTGCTTTATTGTATTATGCCGCTTAATAGAAGCAGTCTTGGTATCCAAAAACTTGGCTGAGTTAAAATGTAAATAATAAGATAGCATATTTGGTACCAGTCTTAAATTATATTTAGATAGGTAATAAATACCTTTCTTCTTCCTAAAACTTCTTAAGGGGAAATATAATGTCAAATGGCTTAGCAAGATCCTTCGTTATGCCGAAAATATTGCAGTATTAATTTTGAAATAAATATATGGTAAAGTTGAGGATTAATGTTAATGATTATGTTAGACGAAAACACGATTTCGTAAAATTTTCTCGATAGAAAAAAAATCCAAAGTTACCTCAAAAATAAACAATAAACCGCTGTTATTCATAAAATACTTTAAATAAGATCATGCAACTTTGCGTACTAACTGAACTAACTATAAAGCAGTGCTTATGTTATTTACTTTTTTTAAAATACCATTATTTTCACTGTAAAAAGAAATTACCTAAACTATCGGCGTCTTGAGCTTGATTCCTGTCGCACCGTTAGTATCGCTTAGGCTTTTGAAGAGAGAAGTTGTGTCGCTTACGATCAGAATATACATTACGCAACAGTACGACGTAAAATTAAAATGGGAAATAACCGTTATAAAAATAAGAAGCGGCTGGCTTGGCGTTAAGAAACAGGCATAAATATGATAAACCTAATGAAATAAGTGTCTAACGACCTTTCTACTTACAGTATTAGTGATTACAAACATATCGGTACATAGCATACGACGCGCGGGGAAGTGGGGTCGAAATTGGGATTTGAGCTGACTTACTCTATCCTCTTAAATACGTTATTTTGGTCAATTAAATCAAATTTGTCATTGTTATTATTACAATTATATGTAAAATTTAAATTATTATTACATATTAAATTATTCATTTATAAATTCAAACTATGCCTTAGATTATTTTCTTGTGGCAATCTCTCTATATAAGGCAATGTGAACAAGGCACTTTTGTGTACATTTAGGCGATTAAGTTGTTCAGTACAACTTAATAACAGTTTGTTGTTTACACTGCCTCTTCTACCAACAAAAATTATTACTGTACTATTTTTGCAAAATTTAGTACCTATAATGTAAAGTAAACTGATTGACTCATCGCTATTTTTCTCACAAACTATACACCCGATTGACGTGAAATTTAGTATAGTTACTTAATTCGCAATTTAGACGCCCACTAAGAACGGATTTTACTATAGTTTCATAAAAATTCTAGTAAGTTCGTGATATTTTATATTTACGTTATCGTCTATTATCGTATATATATATATATATATATATATATATATATATATATATATATATATAGCTTTATTGTGCTCCAAATTCCACTTATTGTATATTAATATAGTGTCAACCAACATTTTTGTTTAAAATATAGAAAAGAAATGTGCCGAAATGATCAAATTGATATTTAAATTTGTTTTATGGCTAATACTTTTAAAGTTATGCTATTAAACAATTGATGAGATGTATTAAATATACATACATAAACACTCACGCCTGTCACCCAGAGGGGTAGGCAGAGACTACAGACTTCCATTTGGCACGATCCTGACACACCTCTCTCGCCTCCTTCACATCCATACACCTACGCTACATGCTCGTCGGTTAAGGGTACTCCTAATTTGGCACGTTTTCAATAAATCGCTAATTTGGTCGATAAATTTTCGCCTAGGACGTCCCTTTCCGACTCTGCCATTCACTTCTGCAACATAAATTTTCTTTGTCACTCTTTCCTCATTCATTCTTGCTACATGACCAAACCACCGAAGCATTCCTTTCTTAATTCTGGTCACAACATCATCTCGCAAACCACACTCTTCTCTTATTACACAATTTCTTACCCTGTCGTTCAGATTCAGCCCTAACATACTCCTTAACGACCGCATTTCTACTGCGTTGATTCTACTCTCGTGCTTCTTCTGCCATACCCAACTTTCACTACCATACGTTAAAGTAGGTACCAACACAGCAATGTGAATTACCATACGTACCTTTTTTGACACATTTTGACTCTTCACAATAGAGTGCAGAGCCCCATTTACTCTATTTCCCGCATTCACTCGTTCGTTCTATATCCTTATCATATCTCCCACCCCTAATAAATAAGCAGCCCAAATATACAAACTCATCTACTTGCTCGATCAACTGATCTGAGATGTATTATATTCTATTTTACTTTTATTGCTTACTTTTCAAAGGGAATAATTAACTAATACGAAGCAATTTCGTAGTAATACGAGTATGTGTCGGATCTCGTACGTTATTACGAAATTGCTTTGAATTAATTTTGACGAAAGAACCAAAGTTATGTTGTACCATATACTTTTTGCTTGAAGGAAAATATTTGGCTTTATCTTTAAATGTGTATGTCAACAATTTAATATTAATTTAAATAAAAGACTAAATTAAACAGATCTAGATTCTAGATCCGTCACTCCAAAACAAACCGAGATTTTTTCCACTCACGCCTGCTTTTGATTTTGGTATTTTTCTTGGTTTTATTTTTAATTCCGAGTCGCTGGTTTCACTTGGCAATACTATTTAGCACGGTCCGTGTCTAAGAACTGTTTTGTAGTCAACTGAAACTAATTGCAGCTGCAGTTATATTTCATTGTAAACTATTTTAATTGTGGAAGATATACTTTAGCGTAATAACTATTCTGTATAAAGATAATAATTAAGTTCATCATCATCATCATTACAGCCCTTCAGAAGTCCACTGCTGAACGTAGGCCTCCCCCAAGCAATGCCACAAAGCACGGTCCTGAGCCACCTGCATCCATCGACTTCCTGCATGTCTTACCAGGTCGTCACTCCATCTAGTGGGGGGTCGCCCTACACTACGCCTACCGGTACGAGGATGCCACCCAAGAACCTTTCTTCCCCATCGGTTATGGGTTCTTCGAGCTATATGGCCGGCCCATTGCCACTTCATCTTACCAATCTGCTGGGCTATATCGGTCACTCCGGTTTTACTGCGGATATCCTCATTTCTGAGTCTATCACGCAGAGAAACTCCGAGCATAGCCCTCTCCATAGCTCGCTGAGCGACCTTGAGCGTCCTCATACGACCAGCAGTGAAGGACCACGTCTCAGATCCGTAAGTCATCACTGTCAACACGCACTGGTTGTACACTTTAGTTTTCAGAGATTGAGGTATACCTGACGAGAAGATGTGTCGTAATTTCCCGAACGCTGCCCAGCCGAGTTGAATCCGTCGATTGACCTCTCGGTCGAAGTTGGACTTACCTAGTCGGACTATTTGTCCCAGGTAAACGTACTCGTCAACAACTTCGAGCATAGTGCTCCCAACAACTACCGGCATAGGTGTGACATGGACATTAAACATGATCTTTGTTTTGTCCATGTTCATCTTAAGACCTATCCGTTGGGAGACACCATTGAGGTCATTGAGCATAGTGCTAAGGTCCTCCAGCGATTCTGCCATAAGGACTATATCGTCGGCCAAATCGAAGGTGAGTGATGTACTCGCCATTGATGTTAATACCGTATCCTTTCCAGTCCAGTGGCTTGAAAACGTCTTGCAACCCAGCGGTGAAGAGTTTCGGGGATATAACGTCACCCTGTCTTACACCTCTCTGCAGTTGGATAGGTTTCGAACTCTGGTTCTGTACTCGGATAGCCATCGTAGCCCTACTGTACAAACACTTCAGCACTTCGATATACCGACAATCAAATTGACACCGCTGAAGGAACTGTAGCACCGCCCAAATTTCGACGGAATCAAAGGCTTTCTCATAGTCATACGCCAGGAAAAGTGGCAGATTGTATCTTCGGTCTTCTGTACAATCTGCCGCAGGGTATGTATGTGTTCTATGGTACTGAAGCCTTTTCGGAAACCGGCTTGTTCGGGAGGCTGGAAGTCGTCGAGTCTGCGTGCGAGACGATTCGTAATGACTCTCGAAAACAGCACGTAGACGCGGCTCAGAAGGGAAATCGGTCTGTAGTTCTTCAAGAGAGCGTTGTCGCCTTTCTTAAACAATAAGACCACCGCACTTCTGCTCCACGCCTCTGGAGTAGTGCCACCATGGAGGACGGAGTTGAAGAGCTTCTGAAGGACTTCAAGTACCGGTGTTCCACCCGCTTTCAGAAGCTCCGCTGTAATTCCATCCTCGCCTGGGGCCCTGCCGTTTTTAAGGTGCTGGAGAGCCATTCTAATCTCGCTCAGACTGACGTCCGGGATATCATCGGAATAGTGTCGGGTAAGACTTGCTCTTGGATCGTTACTCACACTTGCGTGTGGCTCCAACGATGATGTGTACAGCTGAAACGATGCTGCCAAACTCAGTCTTCAGCTTTGACAGTTGGCTCTTTCTGGCAGACAGATCTCTGGCAAAGACTTTGGAGCCCTGGTTCCGCTCGATCGCTTCTTTAATACGAGCAGTATTAAAGTTGCGTAAGTCTCGCCGCGTGCATTTGGGGATCTGTCTGTTCAGTTGCCTGTATGCTGTCAAATATGTTGATGATTGCAGCCTCATCTCCCGTCTAACAACCTATAATTAAGTTAATAAGAAGAATTAACAATTAAGTTACAGATCTCAAACAAATTACTGATTTAAATTATAAGTTTTATCTATTATTTACATAAGTTAAAGTCGAAGTATACCATAGATAAAAATTATTCAAAGTATACCGTATAGTGGCATAAGATAGATAGAAGAATATCTACTACCTCATATTATCACGTGGTTGTCGTAAGAGTGTGATTTTTTACGTGGTAGAGCCAAGCTGCAGCTATATTATAGTTGTAGCATGAACGGGTTGGTTCGACCGGGGCAGGAACACCCTCTCACAGAATACCAGCGTAAAACAGCAGCGTAATGCTGCTCTGTTTCGTATGGTGAGAGAACCGGAGACCCGTTTTACTTGAATCGAGGCATTCCATCCTAGTCCTCAGGGATGACAACGCATTTGCATTTTGATTCTCAATTAAGGATAAATGTGGATGTCTATGGGCCACAGCATCCACTTACCATCAGGTGGATTGTGTGCTCGTTTGTCACCCAATGCTAAAAAAAGAGGCGACAGAGACCCGTTCACAAGTATGACTCATATGATAATTATCAAAGACCATTTCTTTTATAAATTTTTCTATTTCTCAAAACAGCTCCAAGTTAAAATATAACCTAGATCACACCTGGTATTGCTCTCTATGCGTTTGTCATGTTTTACTACAATCAGTTCAGAAATTCCGACAGACAGACAGAGAATAATTTTAAAGTAGTTCATGTATTTCGATATTACAGACAGAAACTATAATTTTAACCAAACCATTAAGAGCGGTATGGTATATTAATAAGTGTGAGTAAGGATGATCTTTAAAAACTCTTTATAAAGATTCTTTTAAATCGTTAGTTGAATAAATCTTTTAAAATAATTACTTTATGAGCCTTCGATTCGACTTTCGACCTCGACCTCCCATATGTATACGTTCCATCAGAAATCGAAGTGACCTCGGCAGTCCATGTCCGGCTTCACTGTCTCATCGAACAATTAATTTTGTTTCATTAAAATGTACGATATTTTCTTTTCGTAATTGTTCTTAAAATACCTTATCAATTTATGTGTACATATGTGTGTGTGTGTGCACATATTTTGTATCTACTGTTGCCTTTCATGCGTTTACAATACGACTTTTGTCCTCAAGGGGGAAGGCAGAGTCCAAGGAGTCGCGAGCTATTGAGACCACTTTTTGTCAAATATCAAACATAGATAGAACGTAGTAAGAGAAGTGTTATTAGATAGCTTATCCCCTACGTAAGCACAAACCGAAAATCATTTACGTGGCAGAGCCACACTGCAGCTATTATGGTTGTAGCATGAATGAGTCGACTCGACAGGGGAAGGACCATGCTCTCACAGAATACCAGCGTAAAATAGCAGTGTAATGCTGCTCTGTTTCGTATGGTGAGTGTAGAGAGCAGGAGATCCGTTTTACTGGAAACGAGGCATTCCATATTAGTCCTCAAGGGTAACAACGCATCTGCATTTTGATTCTAAAGCGAGGTTAAATGTAGATGGCTATGGGCCACAGCATCCACTTACCATCAGGTGGATTCTGTGCTCGTTTGTAAACATATAAAAAATCTATAACTCGCTTTTTACAGAAAACTAAGCATGTCTTTCAATTATTCAAGATTATGGGAATCATTAAGCTTTTGTCCATAGTTTACCGTTACGGTTACAGTTACATCCTATTAAAGTCCACTACTGAACACTCCTCCACCATAGATTGCCTCATAGAGGATATTTTGCCATAGATGCCACGCTTGGCAGGCGTGTTAGCAAACGTAGTATTTATATACAATATACTGGATTATCTTTTTTATCGTCTGGAAAAAAATAGAGTGTAACATGTGAATGAGTAGAAACCTTTGGTACTGATATTTTCCAAAAAAATAATAACAAAAAATTTGAATTAAAAGTTTAAAAAAATGTTTAAACAATTACTTTGCCCTTTACCCTTAAGCCTGTGACCCTGCGAAGTGTCAAGGTCAAAGATGCCTACTAAATTTATTGTTTTATTGCCGTTCGTAAAGTAGGGTGGATATGATTTGAATTTCGATAGATTTAAATTATTTAATTTATTTAACTCAAAATTTTTGTTTTTATTTTTTGTATAATATCAGGGGCATGGGTTTCTACTCCATTCACGTGTTACACCCTATTTTTTCCCAGACCGAAAAAGGGTCATCTAGTACAGTCCATAGTTTATGTAGATGCAATTGCTATCGACGAATGTACTTAATGATATGATACAAAAGATTTTTCATTAAGTATTGGCGTTATTGTAGAAAAATATATTCGATAAAATTGCATGTGGTGATGATTTGACAGTAAGCTTAAACGGAGTAGTAGGCTAAAGTGGCAATGAGCCGGCCATATAGCTCAAAGAACTGACAACCGATGGGAAAAAAGGTTCTCGAGAAACAACTTCACACCGGTAGGCGAGGTGTGAGGCGGCCTTTAACTAGATAGAGTGACGACCTCGTAAGATATGCAGGATTTCGATAGATGCGTGGCCAAGGGTCGTGCTTTGAGGCATTCTAATGTGAAGTAATGATGATGAAAGATGATGAAGTTTTCTTTTACTTTTGTCATTATACAAGACATAGGTGAATTTTTTCGTATAAATTAGATGAAAAAATTCCACATCTAAGGGTGAGATAAAGTTAGACGACATTTACTTAATTAAAAGTAAAAGCAGATTTCAAACCAAAAAGAATTGAATGAATTAAGTTCTGAATTCGGGATTAAGTTTTTCTTATACAATGTCCTTTAAGCTTTTAATTTTCATTGAAAGTTTTTTTTCTATTGCGTCAATAAGAGTAGAAAATACATATTGATCCGTCTAAAGATAATTGATTATATAGGTTCAAGATGTTCGAATAAATGTGATTTTGTGGACACTAATTTAACAAGGAATCATTTTTTTTATTTATTATTGGACTTTTTTATTATTAACAATTTTGAAATTGTTCATCATTAATTTTACCACTTTCACGGCGGAGAAGAGACACATTGTAAGAAAACCAGCATATGTGACAAATTAATAAAAATAATTCGAGAACGTTCGATTTCACAACAAGGATTACATAGTGCGGCGGAATGTTTTTTTTTTCATCCATCAAAATCCCGAAATGAATCATCGAGCAAGCACTATTCGGTTGGATTACAGAACTTTAATCGGAACTACGTACTACTAAGATTTACCTGTTTAATAGTAATAAAATATTCCAGTCCAAGATTTGCCCTACAATTTACTCCGAAAAGTTAACTTTTAGTCGTAAGAGGTAATCATATTAATTACTAGTATTTCTAGAAAACTGAATGTGAAATGCACGTGATTCACTTTGTTAGAGGATAGAGTAAGTCAGCTCAAATTCTAATTTCGCCCCCACTTCCCCGCCCGTCGTATGCTATGTACCGATATGTTTGTAATC
This sequence comes from Parnassius apollo, assembly GCA_907164705.1. Taxonomy (NCBI): domain Eukaryota; kingdom Metazoa; phylum Arthropoda; class Insecta; order Lepidoptera; family Papilionidae; genus Parnassius; species Parnassius apollo. The sequence continues at coordinate 8,664,190 of CAJQZP010001449.1, read as the reverse complement.
ACTAATACTGTAAGTAGAAAGGTCGTTAGACACTTATTTCATTAGGTTTATCATATTTATGCCTGTTTAATAACGCCAACCCAGTCGCTTCTTATTTTTATCACGGTTATTTCCCATTTTAATTTTACGTCGTACTGTTGCGTAATGTATATTCTGATCGTAAGCGACACAACTTCTCCCTTCAAAAGCCTAAGCGATACTAACGGTGCGACAGGAATCAAGCTCAAGACGCCGATAGTTTAGGTAATTTCTTTTTACAGTGAAAATAATGGTATTTTAAAAAAAGTAAATAACATAAGCACTGCTTTATAGTTAGTTCAGTTAGTATGCAAAGTTTCATGATCTTATTTAAAGTATTTTATGAATAACAGCGGTTTATTGTTTATTTTGGAGGTAACTTTGGATTTTTTTTCTATCAAGAAAATTTTACGAAATCGTGTTTTCGTGTAACATAATCATTAAAATTAATCCTCAACTTTACCATATATTTATTTCAAAATTAATGCTGCAATATTTTCGGCATAACGAAGGATCTTGCTAAGCCATTTGACATTATATTTCCCCTTATGAAGTGGCGGTGTTAGAATAATCTACTACACCATATTGTTCTATAGAGGCCTATGTTAAACAGTGAACTTTTATAGGCTTTAATGATAATATGTGGTAAAAAATTATAAAATATGACAGAATAATAAAATTATGATTGTTTTGTTTACCACAGATTATGTACTAAACACTCTTTAATTTCACCCGTAAGTCCCATGACTGACTATGCTTCCCCTTAGGGCAGCCTAGACAAATTTCATAAAACATATTTCTAGCTTTGAACCTATAAATTAGGTATATATTTTTTTAGGTGTTTTAATGTTAAGTTAGTCATTATCTTTGAAATTTCATTACAGTTAACGTGCGAATACTAAAATGAACCTAAATTTTATCCATTACTACGTATTTTTATAACCAAGTAAATATTCTGCTTGCGTGAACAAAATTGCTTATTAATACCTTATTACACAATGACATCACCTAGTGACTAATGAATATTTAATTATTTATCTAGACGTTGATAGAATTCGGTGTTATTAAAATATCTGCGTAATCGTTTTGTATGCACTTGCGAAATCCATTATAATATCATCAAGCTCATCATTTATTGCCACGGTAAAAAATTGATTTTTTTTTCACTTCTCTCTGTCTTATCGAACGACAGCTATGGATAGTATTAATGAAAATATGAGTCAGCTTAGTTCCTAAAAATAGAGCTTTCCCATAACTTAACAACATCGCCATCTTTCGGATCTTAGCATAACCATCTCCACTACTCAGAAGCTACACGATCATTAACCGGCGCACCAATGATTATATAATATGTAATGAAGATATAAAGGTATAATCATAGCTATGTAACATATATGTATATATATGTTAGATATTAAATACATTGTAAAACATAACAAGACGTGGCAAATATATTTTCATACCTAGCAATGTAAATCAGGTAGTAGTTGCTCAGGGGTTAAGCCTTCTCCCTCGAATTACACAATACAAGTACAGCAAGTTCAATTTGTGGCCGGTGAGGAAAAGGGGAGATCTCCCGCCGGGCAAGTTGTTATGCCCGGGGAGCGGCCAACACTCCGAGTGAGTGGAGAAGTTCTATATATACTGTCTATGATTCGGAATGTTAATAGCGCGATTTAGGGGCTTCGGCGGGTTTCGGTGTGCTAGTGGCGCGACGACATCGCCGCTACATCACCCCGCTGCTCAGACCGGAGGTCGATAGTGAAGTCTCGTTGTCGACGAATGTGCAAGTGCCAGGAGATTGCCTTGTAGTCTGCGGTGAGTCGAGAAGAAGGTAAGTAATCTGCGAGAGCTATTACTCTGTCTATTTAGCTGGCTTGCAGGATATGAAGACTGCAGAAGATATCTGCTCAGGAGCGAATGGGTGGGGTATTTTATGACGATGATGAAGCATGAAGTTTCCGAAAGTTGTTGGTTGCGTGTTCAGATCACGTCGGGGTCACCACTGTGGCCGGTGAAGAAAAGGGGAGATCTCCCACCGGGCAAGATGTTATGCCCGGGGAGCGGCCAACACTTCGAGTGATAGTTCGGAGACGTTCTATATATACTATCTATGATTTAGAATGTTACTCGTAATAGCGCGATTTAGGCTTCGGCGTGTTTCGGTGTGTTAGTGGCGCGACGACAGCGCCGCTACAAATTCTTGCCGGCACCCATAAAATTATGATTACAATTTCTATTTATATGTGTTTTAAAGATTAAGCTAAGTCAATTTCCTTTACATCTTTCGGCTGCAAAAACAGTTACAATCAATTGGAATATAGCAGCCAAGCATGAGCGTGCCATACTCCACGTGCTCAGCAGCGAAGGAAATCGTTGTTAGGAAATCTGCATTTAGATAACTAAAAATAAAATCGAATACAAGTAATTCTTTTTCTGTTTTAAAAATCCATCCAGAATTGAGAGTAAATATGCCCTATAACTGCGTTATCAGAATCAGTATTTAAGCGTATAGAAATAGATCCTTTTTTCAGAAAACTCCACCATTTTCTTAATTTAATTAAAAAATTATTTGCAAATTGTATGTGGTTTTATTTCGTCTAACTCACACGAGAATCGGTAATGCGGGGTCTTTGACAATCCTCTTACTCCTCCGCCAATGCAGAGATAATAAAACCAGATACAATTTACAAATATTTTTTTAATTAAAATTATTTTTTTTAAATGTTCGTATTCTGATAACTGGTTTTTGTTACATGTTGTATAGTAGGTTAATATGATTGCATCTACGGTATAATGATCGTAAGGGTGACTGCAGATTTTGTAGTCCCGGGCTTGGATATCCTATCGATCCAAAATTAGCTTTTGGCAGCGAAAGGATAACATTCGCCGGTTATTGTATTTTCTTAACAAGAGATACTCAGTTGTATTCCGGAGTCAGAAATTTGTTGGTGTTTTCACTCCGAGCCTCTTAAAGTATGTAACGCCGTTGGTCCTGCGCCTGGTTCCTTTTCGGACGCGTTGGATTGTTGTCCTACTCAACTATACACAACACAACAGTAAGGAAAATAGAGTGCACCAATATTTGCGCACACTCTGGAGCAATTAATTAATTTGTTGGTGTTTTCACTTCGAGCCTCTTAAAGTACGTAACGCCGTTGGTCCTGCGCCTGGTTACTATTCGGACGCGTTGGATTGTTGTCCTACTCAACTATACACAACACAACAGTAAGGAAAATAGAGTGCAACAATGTTTGCGCACACTCAGGAGCAATTAATTAATTCGTTGGTGTTTTCACTCCGAGCCTCTTAAAGTATGTAACGCCGTTGGTCCTGCGCCTGGTTACTTTTCGGACGCGTTGGATTGTTGTCCTACTCAACTATACACAACACAACAGTAAGGAAAATAGAGTGCACCAATATTTGCGCACACTCTGGAGCAATTAATCCTGTCCTGCACAGATGACAATCTGCCTTGTGGCTCAAATTTGACTTTGGTCTGAAGGTCACTGTCGTAGGTTCTTGCGAGTACACTTTACCTTTTGACTCTCTTACCTAAGATCAAAAAAAAGAAAGAGTGCTGTGTGAATTTCAAATTCAACTTCACGTTACCAACAATATGGTTATGGTTTAGGTGTTTCTTTAAGTACTGCAATAAACTTTTACGGGCTTAGAAAGAAATAAAGAAGAATGTGAGTGCATTTTAGGAAGTTGAGCATGTTTTTTTTAAGGAATAAGGGTAACAATCGAGTCCACAGTCCATCTGATGCTGAGTGGAAGCTAAAACCTATGGAAATCTACACTTATCTTGTATTAAGATTAAGATTAATCGTTGTCGAATGAGTAAAGAAAAGAGATGTTAAATCCTATCTTATATATTAACGTCACACTGCTAGGTGCGAGTCTCCATTTATTGAAGTGTTTGAGTTACATAATAGATTGAATTACTTTATTGAAATTCACTGTATCGACTTTCAAACTTTTATTTACTTCGCAAGGGGTGACCCTTAGGGCTAAGATGGAATGCCTCATTTCCAGTAAAAAACGTCTCCGGTTCCCTACACTCACCATATAAAACACAGCAGAATTAAGCTGCTGAAAACGTTAACTGCTAGTTAGGGCATGGCTTGAAATGTACGCAACGCTACGTCTAACTTTATTTTTTGGTTTGAGTTTTTACCTAGGGTATTTCAATGTTAATGTTACAATAATATTTTAAAGTATAAATTACACTTTTCGTAGTAGTAATATGTGAAAGTTTTTGGCAGCTCAGGGCACGGACAAATTCACGGCAAATAAGAAAAAAATATATTTGTACAAAATATACAAATAGCGTTGGTAGACATCATAATACTTGATAAATTGTCGTTTTAAATGTCACCGGTGTCAAGGTTAACAACTTATATAGTTACAAGTAAAATACGACAGCATTTTAGTTGAATTAAGATCTTTAAAGTTTTTTTTTAAGTTTTTCAATGTGGTAACGGTTAAAAAAAAGAAAATTTATCATCTATGACGTCAACCATAAACGGATATCAGTCAGTTTTATTCTCATTCTGATATTACTTGGTGTGTGCCAAGTCGTCCAATCCTTGTAAAAAGGAGACTATGAGTAAGTCCATAAACAACAAGGTAGGTACGCGATAAATAGCGTTATATCATCTCGTATAAGCCACATGTAAAGTAATAGTACAGATCAAATTCCGGTCACGGCAGCTGGTCTCAACGGACGCTAGCCATCTGCGCCGGTCAGAATTATCATCTGAGTGAATGGGCAAGCACAGGTGCACTGTCTATTCCCTCACTCTCATAGTTCAATGAGACAGCAAACCAAGACGACCGGAGAGGAATCAGGCGCAGAACCAACAGCTTTACGTGTTTTTCAAGGTACAAGGTGAAACGCCATCAACTTCCTGACTCCGGATTGGTACAGAGTATTTCTTGACAGAAAAACTCAATAACCGACTTTCCTTCATTACCCTTCATTTACATAAACTTTTTTATTAAAAATGTTGTTTTTTTGCACCTACCCGTGATTTCAGCTCGGTAACTCATGATCAGCAATCGCATTTATGACTACTAGACCAATGAACCAGTCACAAGTAAAATAGCTAGACCGGCGCCAAGGAGACTCCAGTCTGCCTGCAAAATTCAGCCATTGTAGCAAATATTTCCTTTAGTAAGAGAGATGTCCGTGTCTGTGTGGACAATTCATTTACTCATTTCTTTTGTTAGAGCCTATCAAAAGGCTGACTATGCCTTCCCTATATGCCCCCGTCGGGTATCCGCCTAGTCGTGAGCTCGCCAAGCCCACTCGGATTGAGGAGGTGGGTGTGCTCTCCCCCTACCGCTGCAACTGAGGCGGAGAGGAGTGTCCGTATTGCGAGGCACTGCTCTCCCTATACTCCGCGGCCAAAACTTGGTTAGCGACGGAGCCATATATATATATATATATATATATATTCTCTTATATAAATTCACCGTACATCTTGACGCTTTATATTGGCATTTCAAGACCATCATAATGTTTTACACTATACATATAACGGTTGTAAAGCCTTTAGTTTTATTGCATTTGCATCTACAATTGTATTTTTAAGTAATAAATAAATGCTTTATCTGTTTAAGAGCATAAACATGAATCCTTATAATACCACGTAAACCCGTTAAACAGCTTTCAGCTGTTGTTAGTGCCCTTTGTTGTGTAATAGCACTTTTATGTGGTAAGTAAAAGCTTATACTTCAGAACAGCATAAATGTGAATCAACGTAATGCTTGCAGTTTTAAAGATCAGCTGGGTTCTGTTGTACAGCTTACAGCTCTCTAATCAAATACACGTGAGTTATTGTAAAGCGTTAAGTTGTATATACATAAATTTTACTGTATTTGTCAAACTATTTCTCGGCCATATTTTGGGGAAAAGCAAAATATGCACATATTTTGTTGATCATACAAGTCTACCAGTATACCGATGAACCCATATAGAACTACTTTAAAGACAATGGCACTACAGTGGTGTTCATCGGAAGTGTTCTCTCCGGCCTCTAGCTTAATCATTGTACACGTGTGAGTATTTATGCTGGCGGCATTAATTAGCTTTTTTAAAGGACTACCGGACTGCTATTATAGATTGACACCATTTTTATATATTTTATAACCAAAAAAATATTACCATTCGGGCTTATTTATAAAAGCAATAGACCTATATAATATTCACATAACTTAATTTAATACTGCCCGACCTATACTATTATGTTAATTATGTAAAATTCGTTCTATACTAGGAATACACAATTATTTTGGTTATTTTATATAACATTTTATACCAAAACCACAAAATATGGAAAGCGTGTGAAAATTTTCAATGAAAATTATATATATATATATATGTATGCGCTGCAGCTATATTATGGTTGTAGAACGAATGGGTCGGCTCAACCGGGGAAGGCCCACGCTCTCACAGAATACCACCCTAAAATAGAAGCTTAAGGCTTCCGTCTAGCTTTGCTGTTTTGCATTCCCAGACATTAGAGGGTGCGCTCTCCCGTGCATAAAGACGTTCGAGATCACAGGTGAAGGTTGCTCCACTTCATTAAATATATAACTTATTAATTTTTTTTTCCAATAATATTCCTTTTACTTTTTTCGTGGTAGTATAATTTTTTAACCTAACATTTTATATTTCATAAATGTCGTTTTTAGTAATGTTTATATGGGGTGTAGGTTTAAAAAAGGTAACAACCGAAGGAAAATATAAATTGTCTCTTCATGCAAATTTCGCCTCTACCTTGTACATTTTGTACTTTACTACTACTTTTACCTCTCAGAAATGAGAGGAGGCTTGTGGCCAGCAGTGGGACATATATAGGCTGTAACTTTTTTACTTACTTTACTACTTTTACAACTATTTTTACTGACACAAAGATATTTTTTCTTTTTTCTATCGCTCTTTTTCTGTATATTTTGTTCGGTAATAAATTTAAATTCTCCGAATATAAAAGTCCAAGGCAATTAATCTAATACTAATATAAACACTAAAAACTAGAAATAATAATATGATAATTAAATAAAAATAATATATATTTAAGTAGAGCAACTTTCACGATATGCTCCGCTCAGTCTATAAAAGCTGCGCGAGGGAAAAAGATCAACCGTGCGAGTGGGAAGTAACGTTGAGCAACACTGCACACGTCTGAACGCCGAGAAATCCCAGCGGAACTGAGAGAATTTTCAGGCGTTTCTGGTTTATAAATGGAATATAGGTAAAAAGTACGAAATATATATTTTTTAATTTCATTTATTTCTAATTCACTTGAAAATAGTTTTATTTTATGTGGTTTTAAGTACAACTTTGCTACATTTATACTTCTAATAGAAAAAATTGATATTTGCATTAAAAGAAATCATGAAATTACAACTTTTTAAGCCCTTCAAATAAAAAAATTAAAGCATTTGTAAAAAAGTGATCAGAATAAATTATTGTAGACAATATTTAAATAAATGTGATCTGAATACTTTTCTTGATATTGTTATAGTTTGTACATAGCAAAGGCTTTAATAAGACCTTTTACGCATGTGACCTAAACATAGGCATGTTTAACGCCTAATAGAGCTTTTAATTTAAACACCAAAATAAAATTAAAAAACAGTTTCGAAAATATCAAATCCTACACCTTAAATAAATGTAAAATATGTTTCAATTTTTTTAAATACTGTAAAAATATTTGTTTTGTTGAGAATTTTGCGAGAACACTAATTTTTACAAGACTGGGGCCTTAATGCTATTGTGTTTCGTACGGTGAGTGTAGAGAACCGGAGACCCGTTTTACTGGAATCGCGATATTCAAGGGTTCAAAACGCAACTGCATTTTGATTCCTAATCGAGGTTAAATAAAGATGTCTATGGGTCATAGCATCCACTTACCATCCGATGGACTGTGTGCAACGAGCACCATTATTTAAAAAAAAACTAATTCCAAATTCGAAAACGATGCAGAAATGCTGTAAGTTGGCCGTTATACTGCTTTGATGTGCTACTTGGGAGACCAGAACTGCCGTTGAGGTCGGGAAAGCTTCTCTAGCTACTGTTAGCTACCGAGTACTCGTGTTTTCTGACCCCATGGTCTCTGCATATCGGACTCGGGGGTAAGATGGACCGTTGCGCAGTTGGAGTAAGAGACCGCGAGAAAGGCGCGCCTTGTGTTCCTGGTGCGCCTTACCTGGGAAAAAATAAATGAGAAGAAGTCCTCCTCGAGAAGAAGCTGCCATTAAGCGGCGGCTTGGGTTGCGGATGTGTCCGAAAGCGTTCGCGTAGCCTTGCCAATATGCGGCGAAGGTGAAACTTCATGGGGCTTTAATCGGTGCGAGTCCAACATAACCTGTCCTTACCCCGCGAGGAGGGTATGCGTAGGCATTTCTTCATGTAAAAAAGGACATATATTGACTATAATTGCCATAGTTGCCACTCACTGCGAAAGGGTTGGCAACGTTTTTTTTTTAATGCTGCTGCACAATTTCTGTTTGTTTTCCTATGTTACTTCTGACGACAATAATATTATGGGTTTATGGATTCCCTTACGAATGGAAGAAGAAAATTCTGTTTCTTTCCATCAGATTACTATGTAGAGATAGAAGAGAGATAGGTATCTTCAAGGCAACAGAGAATAGATGTTTTTAAGTTAAGTCAGTGTGAAAAGTTTCTCGAGTTGTAGCTTTGTACAGGTAGGCGAAGTGTAGGGCGACCCCTTACTAGATAGAATGACGACCTGGTAAGACATGCAGGAAGTTGATGAATGCAGGTGGCTCAGAACCGTGCTTTGTGGCATTCCATGGGGGAGGCTTATGTTCAGCAGTAGACTTGTGAAGGGCTGTAATGAATGAATGTATGAAGTCAGTGTTTTACTATTTAGCTATATCATTACTTAACATCTGATGGAATATTAGGCAACACTTACTTATAATAGACACTGGCCTGTTATTTTAAAAACGTAACATTTATTAGGGATAATTTGGTACCTAAATTCTAGATATTTTTCATTTAGAGATTGAGGTGTCTAATGTCATTGGCAAGACGAGGCGTTACTTTCAGGAACTTTTTCAATGAGTAAGAAATTACTTTAACTGAGTTTGGCTCGAAAAATGAAATATAAAATGGTATGTATTACCTAGAAGAAGAGCACCACCTCCAATCACGTAATGTGTATAGAAAACACAGCATTTTGTTATAATGCGGTTTTTTATTATGTCGATTATTTTTTTTATATTGATCGAGCAGTGTTGGTGGGAGAATATCCTATCGTCTTGTGGGTTTCGTAATAGGGTACAAAGGGAAACAAACCAAGACGTGGGCACCAGCGTCTTCCTAATAACACTTAGAAATAAAAACTGTAATTGCTTGCCAACCGTGGCAACTATGGCAAAAATCTTCAACATTCATTTAAATTAACAGTATGGTATAAACAAACTGCGTGTATATACCATACTGTGTAAATAAGCGTGGCGGTTAATCCGCCACGCTTATTTAATGCACGTTTACGGAATTGACATGTTTTTAAAATATATTAAAACACAGACATTTCATCACAATGTTTTTGGATAGAACTCGCATTGCTCGCGAACTATGAAATTATGAGGCGAGCGGTTATTCGCTGAGTTACTGCGGCTCCTCCAATAATATTATAGATACTTATTTAAAATTACGTATAATTATTTTATTTTAATGAATTATACTGTTTTGTACCTTATTACCTAGGGTATCAAGAGATTCAATGTGAACGAACTGATCGACTTCTTACACCTAACGTCATACGTCTCGTCCGCCCACGCTCTCATAAATCGGGAAACTGTACTAAAATCTACCACTCACCGGTTTCTATGTGGACGGATATAAATCTTGCATATGCATTACGAGTTTACGAGATCAAAGGCCTTCTGGATTGAGATTAAAATGATACTATTTTTTCTAATATTTAGGTGTTACTGGAACATTTTAAAGTAAACGGTGGATATTTATCACATTATTTTGGACTGTGTGCTCGTTTGCCAAGCAATTATATAAAAAAAGATTACTATCGTGATCCACGGAATGATTAGCGGGAAAGTAGAGTTTCGTGACGTATAACTTCTTACTAGTTTATGCATACAACTTAACACTTCTTGTATTATCTTTTTGTATATGGATGCACAAGTTACTAATATTTTAGAATACAAGTTAATAAGGTGGGTAGTAAGCAAAGTATTTCTTATTTTTACCGATTAACGCTGATTATCGGTTGGCATATGGACAGGGCTGGATTTAGAATGTATTCATTTTAGCTGATTTATTCGTTCTTCAACCACAAAATAGCTGACTCTTATTTGAACATTTTAAATAATACAAATTTAATTTAATTTTAAACGGAAATCAACAAAGTTTAGGAATAAAGGAGCTTGTGCTGCTTTATTCCAAAACTTCATTGGTAACATTAAATTAAGGTAGCATTTCATTAAAATCACCTGATATTAATTAAATGCTATGGCCCATAAGTTGAAATCTAATATGAAATCCACAAGTGTAATTTGTCAAATTATTATTATTTTACGTTGGTATACTCTACGAGAGCGTGAAGCCAACCCATTCATGCTACAACAATTTTATTGTTGAAACGTGGCTCTAACACGTTTTTATAGCATTGGGTGACAAACGAGCACGCATTTCATCTGGTAAGTGAATGCTGTGGCCCATAGATATCCACATTTATCTTCAACTAGGAATCATATGCAAATCCATTGTCACCCGTGAGGACTAATATAGAATGCCTCGATTCCAGCAAAAGGGTCACCGGTTCTCTACACTCACGATACGAAACACATTAGCATTACAATGCTATTTTATGCTAATATTCTATGAGAGTGTGGTCCTGCCCCAATCAAGTCGACCGATTCGTGCTACTGTCCCTCTATCGCCTCTTACGACACCCACGGGAAGATATGGGGTAGTGGATATTCTCAACCGCCACTACACGGCACGGCACAATATATTATCATAACATACTAATCCTATTGCCAGCTCTACAAAGTGTCGCTTAAAGGCAACCTGACTATGCCGTGACAATTTTTTCATATGATTTTCGCTAGATGTAAAAGTCAAAGCCAAACCCGCGATGGGCAACAGAGTCAGAATTTCAAGTCGTCTGGTAGTCGCTGTACCTACCCTCATCAATCCACTTGCATAGTGTAACGATTAAGGTAAATCCTCCAATAACGGGAGATGCCTATGTCCAGCTGGTAAATTTTTCGAGCTGATGAAGAAGAAACATGGTTTCTACTTTTTTATGGACGAGAAGGCAAGCGAGCAAACGGCCCATTTAATAGTAAATGATCATAGTAGCTCATGAAGATCAGCAACACCAGGAAAATTGCAGATGCGTGGCCGGCCTTTTAGAAAAGAGTAGGCGCTTTTCTTGAAGGTCTCTAAGTCGTATCAGTTCAAAAAAATCCGATGACGACAGTAAATATCACCGTGCGGTACAGGATACAGAAAATATATATAGGGATCATGATAATGGAATTTGATTTCTGTTGCAGTCTACTGTTGAAATTCTGTGCCCTCTGATATTACTGAGAGGAAGGAAATACTACACTGTATTGCTTCAGTACGTGTTGGCGGAATATACGTAGAGCTGAAAGCACATCGTGTTTTCCAGATATCTTCTCATATTTCAGACAGACCGGTTTCCGCGCAACATTTTCATGCACGGCTGAGAACGTGGTAACTTGACACTTTAAACTGAAATTAATGGCTACATTTTGCCGACTGGGATCGCACTTGGTTTGCTTACTTCAAGACAGGAGCTAATCCCTTTAGCAACATCGTAAGCATACGTATTCAATTAAAATACATTAAATAGCATTTTCAAATTAGACGTAAAAAATTGAAAAAGAATTCCCATTGAACAAAATGGGAATTTAAATTTCACATTCTTTGAAATAGTTCCTATTTAGATGACTCCTTAAAATATGTGTTAGTTTCAGTCTAATCTAGAAACGCTCTCAATGACAACGTATAATTGTTACGTTTGATATGCAGATGACTCTACAAAATCTAAATATGTATATTGAAAATCATAAGTTTGAATAAAGACGTCTTTGTGTACGGCTAATAATACGGTAATACCAGACGTCATTCAGAGTTTATCAATAGGTTATCGGCACCAGTATAACCCTGCTTATAATAGCAATGTTGTTTTAGATTTATACACTCCATAATAAACTGGATATTTCATATACAGCGGTATTGCTTTGCCTACAAATAAGCTCGTAAGTTAGTGTTGAAACAGCTCTATTATTTTATAATCTTTTTGAAAGAACTCTAGTAACGCTGTAACATTATAAGGGTAAATTTAAAATGATTTCTTAGGTGTGAGAAGCACACCCTTAACCATGAGCCAACAAAGTTGAGAAGACAAGATGTAGATGCATTAAAGAAAAAACTGGTGGTGTTGAATTATTACACAATTGTGAGGTTTTATGGTACACATCTAATTTACGTGGGTATCCAACGTAATAATTCATTTCTAATAACATAAATATTTGTTTTTTATAGGTGGTACCTAGTTATAAGCCATCTTATTACGAAATTCCTAATTACATCTAACGAAATGTTATTTAGAGTGGTTCTCTAGTTTTTAAAACCACTCGATCGTCTGGAATTCTCGCTGATTAGCGCAATGCTGCTTTTTATGATCTCCAATTGAGAGATATAACACCTTTTCTTAATATATGCCGTATTAAGAAGGTAGAGGTAAATAAATATAGTACATTTATAAATACGAGCTTTTACTCAATATGCTGCAAGAGATTCATTTTATTTATTTTTTAAAAACAAATCGGAGTGACAAAAGATCTTACAGCCTATCTGATGGTAAGTGGCTAGTGCAGCCCACAGACACCTGCAACCGACTTCAAACCAAGAAGACTACGGATGCGTTGTCATATCTGAGGTCTATGATGAAATATCTAGCAGCAAACTAGCTCTCCGTACTGGAGATGGTAATAAAGTTTAATTTTTTTAATGATAATAATATATTGGTTAAAAAAATTTACTGTTAATTTAAATGATTAAAAATAATCACTCATTTTTTATTAAAACGTTGATTCAGCAAGTTGAATGATTTCCTTCATTCAATATTAATAATATCACTCGAATCAAACAAAACTAAACTAAACCATCTTCGAAATTATAAAAGTCAATGTTTGTTTGTTTATATTTTATGCACTGTCATACCGTTCATCAGTTTGTAGTAAAACTTTGTCCACTTATTGCTTGAAGTTGCGCGAAGTTTATGGGCATATCATCATCATCATCATCATCATTACAGCCCTTCACAAATCCACTGCTGAACATAGGCCTCCCTCAAGCAATGCCACAAAGCACGGACCTGAGCCACCTGCATCCATCGACTTCCTGCATGTCTTACGAGGTCGTCACTCCATCTAGTGGGGGGTCGCCCTACACTACGCTGCCACTCGAGAACCTTTCTTCCCCATCGGTTATCGGTTATTCGAGCTATATGGCCGGCCCATTGCCACTTCAGCTTACTAATCCGTTGGGCTATGTTGGTCACTCTGGTTTTACTGTGGATATCCTCATTTCTGAGTCTATCACGCAGAAAAACTCCGAGCATAGCCCGTTACATAGCTCGCTGAGCGACCTTGAGCGTCCTCATACGGCCAGCAGTGAAGGACCACGTCTCTGATCCGTAAGTCATCACTTGCAACACGCACTGGTTGTACACTTTAGTTTTCAGAGTTTAGGTATACCTGACGAGAAGATGTGTCGTAATTTCCCGAACGCTGCCCAGCCGAGTTGAACCCGTCGATTGAAGTCGAAGTTGGACTTACCTAGTCAGACTATTTGTCCCAGGTAAACGTACTCGCCAACTACTTCGAGCATAGTGCTCCCAACAACTACCAGCATAGGTGTGACATGGACATTAAACATGATCTTTGTTTTGTCCATGTTCATCTTAAGACCTATCCGTTGGGAGACACCATTGAGGTCATTGAGCATAGTGCTAAGGTTCTCCAGCGATTCTGCCATAATGACTATATCGTCGGCAAATTGAAGGTGATATACTTGCCATTGATGTTAATACCGTATCCTTTCCAGTCCAGTAGCTTGAAAACGTCTTCCAACGCAGCGGTGAAGAGTTTCGGGGATGTAACGTCACCCTGTCTTACACCTCTCTGCAGTTGGATAGGTTTCGAACTCTGGTTCTGTACTCGGATAGCCATCGTAGCCCTACTGTACAAACACTTCATCACTTAGATATACCGACAGTCAACTTGACACCGCTGAAGGGACTGTAGCACCGCCCAAATTTCGACGGAATCAAAGGCTTTCTCATAGTCCACATACGCCAGGCAAAGTGGCAGATTGTAATCTTCGGTCTTCTGTACAATCTGCCGCAGGGTATGTATGTGGTCTATGGTACTGAAGCCTTTTCGGAAACCGGCTTGTTCGGGAGGCTGGAAGTCGTCGAGTCTGCGTGCGAGACGATTCGTAATTACTCTCGAAAACAGCACGTAGTCGCGGCTCAGAAGGGAAATCGGTCTGTAGTTCTTCAAGAGAGCGTTGTCGCCTTTCTTAAAGAACAAGACCACAGCACTTCTGCTCCACGCCTCCAGAGTAGTGCCACCATGGAGGACGGAATTGAAGAGCTTCTCAAGGACTTCAAGTACCGGTGTTCCACCCGCTTTCAGAAGCTGCGCTTTAATTCCATCCTCGCCTGGGGCCCTCCCCTTTTTAAGGTGCTGAAGAGCCATTCTAATCTCGCTCAGACTGACGTCCGGGATATCATCGGAATAGTGTCGGGTAAGACTTGCTCTTGGATCGTTACTCACACTTGCGTGTGGCTCCAACGATGATGTGTACAGCTGCCCATAGAACCACTCAATCTCACTCAAAATCTCAGGTGTCTCGGAAACGATGCTGCCACACCCAGTCTTCAGCTTTGACAGTTGGCTCTTTCTGGCAGACAGATCTCTGGCAAAGACTTTGGAGCCCTGGTTCCGCTCGATCGCTTCTTTAATACGAGCAGTATTAAAGTTGCGTAAGTCTCGCCGCATGAATTTGGAGATCTGTCTGTTCAGTTTCCTGTATGCTGTCAAATCTGTTGACGATTGCAGCCTCATCTCCCGTCTAACAGCCATGAGATTAAGAGTGTGATTGGGGAGTTTTTGTGTTCTTCTGCGGCGGGTCTTGCAAAACTTAGCTCCCACCGCATGGACAGTTTCCACGAGCTTGTCATTCATATCGTCCACTGCATTGCAATCTTCTAGGCACTGAAAGCGGTTACGTAACTCGAGCTGAAAAGTCTCGGGATTCTGGATCAGAGCACAAGGGGGACGGAGCGTTGACTTCATTAGACGAGACCTCTCCAACTTAACGTTTACGTTCAGTGTGCCTCTAACCATTCGGTGATCGCTGCCGATTTTCACCCTTGCGATCACTGAGATATCACTGAACAGTTGGCGTCTGGTCGTCATAATGAAGTCAATCTCATTTTTTGTCAAACCGTCGGAGCTCGAACAGGTCGACTTCCTGTGGGGCCGCTTCTGGAAGAAAGAGTTCATCATAAAGGGTCCCTCTTTCTCCATAAAGTCAGCCAGCTGCTGGCCCCTACGGTTCCGTTGCCCTTCTCCAAATTTCCCTAACTTCAGCTCACCGCCTTCTCTTGTGCCTAGTTTTGCGTTTAAGTCTCCCATCAAAACCGTGTAGTGGGTTTTAGAGGAATGCATGGCTCTAGAAATATCCTCGTACATTTCCTCCACCTCCTCATCGGGATGTGCCGATGTTGGTGCGTAGACCTGTATGACCTTCAGCGAATACCGTTTGGTGATTCTGAGTATCAGGTACATGATCCTCGTCGACACACTTCCAATCTTTACAACGTTGTTGACGAGAGACTTGTGGACGATAAATCCGACACCTCCTTGGGACAGATGGTCGCCCTCCCGGTGATAGAACAAGTTGCCGGACTCGAGGATTACCGTGTCCTCCCCCTCTCTTCGGACCTCAGATAATCCAATAATATCCCAGCGCAACTTGTCTACCTCTTCTTCCAGCTCCAGTATCTTCTCGTCAGTCCTCAGGGTGCGTGCGTTATACGTTACCAGGTCGAGTCGTCGTAGGTGGCAACTGAACCTCCACCGGAGATTCTTAGCACCCCCTGCCCTGCCGTTACCATGGTCGAGTATGGGCATAGTAAGTATAGAATTACAGTAGGTAACGCGTGTATCGTATCGAAAATTTATTTGAAAGTTATATTGTATTCAATTTTAATTATTCAACCTTATTCAACAATATAACTCATATAATTTTAAAACGATTTTTCCACAATTACTTCTTCTACGACGGCAACGTGCCAGATACAGCCAGTATTTCATGAAAAGAGGTAGAAAATAGGACTTTTTTTATAGAATATGGGGTACAAACGGGTACACAGTCCACCTGAGGGTAAGTGGTTGCTGTGGCCCATTGACATTTACATATATCCTCGATTACGAATCAAAATGCAAATGCGTTGTTACTCGTGAGAATTAATACGGAATGCCTCCTTTCCAGTAAAAAGGGTCTCCGGTTCTCTACACTCTATATAAAACACAGCAGCGTTAGGTTGCTATTTTACGCTGGCATTTCTGTGAGAGCGTGGTCCTTTCCCGGTCGAGCTGACCAATTCGTGTTACAACTAGACTTCTAATATAGCTGCAGCATGGCTTTACCACGTATTATTTAAACAAAGTTACTTAAACAAACGACGATTTAATGCCATATAGCATTTTTTAAAAAACATGTATCCCGTTATTTCTTAGGCTTCTACGTCCATTAGTACGAATCGAATGATTCAATCAGGTCATCCAAAGAGTACTCTAAATTCGGCCTATCTGCAATAAAATAATAATAAAATAACAAGTAAAATGTTATAGGAGATGATGTTAAAAGGTCCAGACATTTCAACCGCCCAGTATTTACCAGTGAAATCAAACAACTTCTTTTATTGCATTTTTATTATGGCTACAAGAATAACGATACTTCATTGTTCAAATATCGTTTTATGAAGGGATGAAGTTGTTATGTTTCTAGTAAAGCTGTTTTGTGGGAAGCGCCAGTTGCCGTGAAACATTCAACTTTTATGTAAGCAAATGCAATAAATTCAATTTAAAGTGCTTGATTATAAATGAATATTCTTTCAAATGCAGATAAGTCTTCATAAAGATTTTCAGCTTTATTGTGGTTTTACCAAACCCTCTTAAGTATAAACGTTTCACAACTTGGCATAAATCTCATCTCATACTTGAAAACTTTCAAAAATCGGACATTGATCCTAGCAAATTAATTTTCTTATCTGCGTACTTGCGTCTTGTTCTTTAAGAAAGGCGACAACGCTCTCTTGAAGAACTACAGACCGATTTCCCTTCTGAGCCGCGTCTACGTGCTGTTTTCGAGAGTCATTACGAATCGTCTCGCACGCAGACTCGACGACTTCCAGCCTCCCGAACAAGCCGGTTTCCGAAAAGGCTTCAGTACCATAGACCACATACATACCCTGCGGCAGATTGTACAGAAGACTGAAGAGTACAATTTGCCACTTTGCCTGGCGTATGTGGACTATGAGAAAGCCTTTGATTCCGTCGAAATTTGGGCGGTGCTGCAGTCCCTTCAGCGGTGCCAAGTTGACTGTCGGTATATCGAAGTGCTGAAGTGTTTGTACAGTAGGGCTACGATGGCTATCCGAGTACAGAACCAGAGCTCGAAACCTATCCAACTGCAGAGAGATGTAAGACAGGGTGACGTTATATCCCCGAAACTCTTCACCGCTGCTTTGGAAGACGTTTTCAAGCTACTGGACTGGAAAGGATACGGTATTAACATCAATGGCGAGTACATCACTCACCTTCGATTTGCCGACGATATAGTCCTTATGGCAGAATCGCTGGAGGACTTAAGCACTATGCTCAATGACCTCAATAGTGCCTCCCAACGGATAGGTCTTAAGATGAACATGGACAAAACAAAGATTATGTTTAATGTCCATGTCACACCTATGCCGGTAGTTGTTGGGAGCACTATGCTCGAAGTTGTTGACGAGTACGTTTACCTGGGACAAATATTCCGACTAGGTAAGTCCAACTTCGACCGAGAGGTCAATCGACGGATTCAACTCGGCTGGGCAGCGTTCGGGAAATTACGACATATCTTCTCGTCAGGTATACCTCAATCTCTGAAAACTAAAGTGTACAACCAGTGCGTGTTGCCAGTGATGACTTACGGATCAGAGACGTGGTCCTTCACTGCTGGCCGTATGAGGACGCTCAAGGTCGCTCAGCGAGCTATGGAGAGGGCTATGCTCGGAGTTTCTCTGCGTGATAGACTCAGAAATGAGGATATCCGCAGTAAAACCAGATTGACCGACATAGCCCAACGGATTAGTAAGCTGAAGTGGCAATGGGCCGGCCATATAGCTCGAAGAACCGATAACCGATGGGGAAGAAAGGTTCTCGAGTGGCAGCCTCGTACCGGTAGGCGTAGTGTAGGGCGACCCCCCACTAGATGGAGTGACGACCTGGTAAGATATGCAGGAAGTCGATGGATGCAGGTGGCTCAGGACCGTGCTTTGTGGCATTACTTGGGGGAGGCCTATGTTCAGCAGTGGACTTGTGAAGGGCTGTGATGATGATGATGATGATGATGATCTGCGTACTACCTGGCCCAGCAGACGTTGTTCTCCCCTATCCGGTAGACGGTGCAATCCAACTTTATTCGGGATATTTTAATATTGGTCTAGTCGTTCAGAAGTTATACGATCACTACCAGATGATCCTACGATTTTACTTATAAAAGTGATGTGATAAACAAATAGTCTATTTAAAAATAAGTGGCTGCAGATCATGGAACACCTGCAGCCACATTTTTATACGTGATCGAGCCGTGTTGCGGCTATATTATTTCCACGCTTCTACAGAATATCAGCATCAAGCTGCTTTTTCGTATAATGAGTCTCTACACTCATAATCAGAGACTCTCTTTGTTGGAAAGAAGGCATTCCATTTTAGCCCTCAGAGTTAAAAACAAATCAGCATTTTAATTTTTAATCGAGGATAGATGTAGATGTCTATGTGCCACAGATACCACATGCTTTCAGGTAGACCCTCTGTGAGCTATCTTGTTACGTTTGTTCTATAAAAAGGGCACTGAGTTCACTAAGCTTCGGGCGGAAGTCATCGTCGCCAAAACCAACGAGTTGAGTTAAGATCCGGCTCGAATGACCAGTTGACGGTTATTAGGTAGTTGATTTGCTAGTAAAGTTACTGTTTTCACACGATAAATTAGTATTCGTTTATTGGATATTTCAAGTTACTTGAATATAAATCTGCTTGTAATATTTTCCTACTTTACATAAAGTAAAAATCAAAAAATACATTGCACATTGTTTGCGTCGATTATATTATTAGATTTTCTAAAAAAACAAACCAGCAATAAAATTCCAAAGGCAAATTTTTGAACATGCTGGCTGGCCTTCGGAGTGAGACATTGTCACGTTAAAATGATTATACCATTGCGCGCTGTAAGCAATTAAACTTGCTTACTTTTGGATTTCGTGACTTCACCCATAACAATGAGTTCTCGAAGTATTATTTATTTCCTTCACATCTAGATGTTACTAGTAACTCTGAGGTCTTTGCCCCTGAGTGGGACGAAAATAGCATTAACGTTATTAAAATAACATTATTAAACTCTGTACTTGCTTATTTTTTCTGTCATAGCACGCAATCTCTTCCAGAAACGCAATTCAGTCGAAAAATAAATTTGGTCTCCCTTTTAAGGCACTGTATATTGGCACTAAAATAGCTAAAAAAAAGCTAAAAAGATTTTTTTAAATTTCTTTATGAACATGTCTGTACTTTATTGGCTTTCATCAAATATATATGAATATTTTTTACCCTTTTTGGACCTAAGAATTTCATAATATCAATTTCGTATAAATAGTTAAAAAAAACTATACCCCCTCTTTTGTAAGGGGTGAAATTTTTCTCCAAAATTATATGAAACCACTACTGAAGTATAACGTACGTACCTCAGATGTTTGATTTATTTATACTTCAATCCTCGTTGCTCTAGTGGAAGTAACACGCGACTGCTGATCAAGAGGTCCCGGATTCGAATCCCAAGTTGCGCTAAAGAAATAGGTATTGGACTTTTCTGTAAAAATTCTCTGTAGCTGCTTGGAGTCAGGAAGTTAGCGCTGTTTACCGTGCAAGCATTTCTCTCGGTCCGTGTCGGTTTAACGTTCTCCTTGCGCATACCCTCGGACACTTTCTACGTGGTAGAGCCACGCCGCAGCTGTATTATGGTTGCACCACGAATGGGTCGGCTCTACCGGGGAAGGACCACGCTCTCACAGAATACCAGCGTAAAATAGTAGCTTAATGCTGCTGTGTTGCATGTAGTGAGTGTAGATAACCGGATACCCTTTTTACTGGAAACGAGGCATTCCATCTTAGTCCTTGGGGTGACAACATATCTGCGTTTTGATTCTTAAGCGAGGATGAATATAGATGTCTATGAACCATAGCATCCACTTACCCTGAGGTGAATTGTGTGCTCGTTTGTCACCATTATTATATATAAAAAAATTATAATCCTGTACTGAGCAGATGGCTTTAAAGCTAACTGCCGTGACCGAAATTCGGTCTGGTCTGGAAAGATATTATTACAAATTTACTTAAAAATAAAGCATGAAAATCGGTTAGCAATTAACGAAAAATCACGTATGTATGTTACATATAAAAAATATCCTCTTCCATTTTCTGTAGTCGGCTTAAAAGAATGTAGGAAGTAGTAGAAAGCGGTATTTGATAACGAATTATTCGCCCATATGTCATGCAGATGCCTTTGCAAATTTGAATCATTGAATTCGGACAAGGTGGTAATTAATTATAAAATCTGAACAAACGTAAAAAATCCGACGAATTAAGACTTATTTATTACTCCCATTTTTGAAGTCGGTTAAAAAAATACTAAAAATGTGTATAAAATACAATGATGTATTCACAGAGGATTTATTCGTTTCACAAAAACAACTTTATCCGGACATTTTACAAACCACAGCCAATGAATATTTTTTGCCTTTTAATACCTTTGTCTCAAGATTCTTTTGCTGATAAAGAAATGTTAGTCTATAATAATATAAGTTCTCACAGTTGTTAATAACTAAGCATGTATATATATATATATATATATATATATATATATATATATATATATACATATATAAACGTTCCACTGAAGAGAACAAGCATTCCCTCTTTGTTATTTAAACTAGTGGATTGCAATACCATTTCGTATTAGTGCAATTCGCTTTTATTTGTTAGAAGTACAAACACCTGAACCTTACAAACGTTTTCTTCAACGAGTGATATTGCCGGTGTAGTAAATCAGGCTGTTCGCTAATTCAAATGTGAGGCTGGCATTAAATTTCAAGATTAAATCAATTATATACTATAAGTAAAGACACGCTGTTTGCTCCGATAGGCTATGGAACGGGAGTATTTTATTCTACTTATTTTATTAAGAAGTACCCGGATGGCCGAATTTTGCTCGGTTTTTTTTTTTGAAATTACATTGAGATACAAATTACATACTGATGAATAATCATCTTTTGATCTTATTGACGTAATAGAAAAAACTGAACTGGTTATTTGAATAAAAAATCATGAGTGCAATTAGTTTAATTAAAATTTTTGTATTTTTATAAAATACTAAAAAAAAGTGCTGGAAATAATAGATTTTCTCACAAAAGAAGGGAACTTGAAAAAAAAAAGGGAAAAAAGTCGGACGTAAGACGGGACGCGAACCAAGGCATTACGATTTTGCGACCACTCGCTATCCACTTGAGCTATTACGATCAATAAAACAGTGTCAAAATTTACCTTCTTATATTGTAGCAGTTTTTAATTGTCTGAAAACACAGAACAAAAGAGCCGTGATAGCTCAGATTGTAAACGCTCGCTGTAAATATAACAGAACGCGAATAACCCGGGTTCGAGCCTTATTTACCACGTGCTCGGCGGTGGAGGTAAACATCGTGAGGAAACCTGCATGTCTGAGGAATAAGAAAAAAAATATTTCGAAGACATGTGAAGTTCGCCAACACGCATTGGGGCAGCGCGGCGGAATCTTCCTTGCCCTAAAAACCCCCTCAGAAATGAGGGGAGGCCTGTGCCCAGCAGTGGGACGTATATAGGCTGTAACTTTACTTTACTTTTTTACTTTACGTGCAAAAAAACATTTTCTAAAAATAAATCCTAGCTAGATCGATTTTTTGCCGTCGAAACTCCCTGGACACTAAATTTCATGAAAATCGTTGGAGCCGTTTAAACAAAAAGACATGTGTCTTGCCAGTGACTAATGTATCTGAGACGTGATACTTCACTGCTAGCCGTATGGTAGGACGCTCAAGGTCGCTCAGCAACCTATGGAGTTTCTTTTTTGGAGCTATGCTCGGGGTTTCTCGCCGCGATAAACTAAGAAATGAGGATATCTGCAGTAGAACCAGTGTTACCCATATAGCCCAACGGTTTAGTAAGCTAAAATGGCAATTGGCCGGCCATATAGTTCTAAGAACCGACAAGCAATGGTGAAAAATGGTTCTCGTATAGCTGCCTCGTAACGGTAGGCAAAGTTTATGATGACCCCCACTAGATGGAGTGACAAACTGGTAAAACCGGTAAGAAATCGATGGATGCAGGTGCCGCGGGATCGTGCTTCGTGGCATGTGTGGAGCTGTAATGATGATGATGATGATGAATCCACAAGACATACATTATTTGTTACGTTACAATATTTTTGTTCGAGGATAAAGAACTAAATGTTGTCTTAATCAAAGGTGATCGAGCTGATTTTACCTATTTATAAACAATTTATAATCAAATATGATGATATAACAATACTTCGCAAAGGTATTACCAAAAAAATTAACATCATGTTATTGATGAATATAATTTTTATTGTTATATAATACCTTGTGTATTTCATTGTAATTTACTTAAAATTTGACTATTATTTAATATCTGGCAGCACCGTCGTCTGGGCGACATTTTGAACATGTGTCGGTGTGTAAAATTGTTTCTTACTCGACGTCCGCACGCGTTTGTGCTGTACAACATGCACACGACAAGTTTCCCCATTTATTAATTTTTATTTCTTTTTTGCGAGGTTATTATTTTATTTACTCTCTGAAATGCATTTGATGAACTTATATCACGATACCTATAAGCAGATTGGACAGGGTTTTTTTTTACATAGTTTCTAAACCATAATATTTTTATTTATTTATTTTAGTGTTAGAGAGACTAAGGAGCTGTCAGCACACACACATTTAAAGTTAAGTGACTATTGTTACTAAGTTCAGATCAAAAAAGTCCGAAGATAGGGTGTGAAAACGTATGTATAATTGCAGACATATTATTATCTTAGGATCTACCAGGTACTTTATCATAGTCTTTAGAAGTTACTGGCCACTACCTAACGAATCGTCGTTGGTTGTGTTTTTGACTTTGATGATTAGTTTTTTTTCATTATATATTACGTATCGGTATCTAATATAAGCCGATGTCTTTTTATATTAATATTATCTTACATCAGGTTAGAAATATTTCCCAATGAAAAGGCAAAACGCAGTTGAAGAGTAATATCTAACGGCAAACGATTCCTATCAGAGTTACATAATCGCACTACAGGTAGAACCGTTTGTCACTGACAGTGACAATCCAGTCTACTGCAAGAACGAGCTAAGAGAACTTTATATATTAAAAAAGAAAAAGTCACAAATATGTTTAACAACTTGAAAGAGAAATATTTTAAATAGTATTTAAATAAATTCTGTTTCGGAAATGGTTTCAATTATACGTAACCGAGTGCAGGTGTTTGTTGTTGTATCACATACTATCGGTTCTCGATATTAAAGCGATATTGCCACCCATTAATTTCTCATTATCTGAATTGTGTTAAATGAAACCGGTCTTGAAACATTTATTCTCGATTTAAAATATGTATCGTTTTAACAACGAATAAGCGTGTCTGAATTGTAGCGATAAAGTACATGGCCCTCTATAGCGGTCAATGACCATTTGAACCTATGAAAGAAATATAAATTTATTTAAATACCCGGCTCACGTTTTATTGGTATCGTAAATAAATATAAATTGGCTTATTAATGCAATACGTGAGATACAAACGTGTAATTTTTTTTTCATTACATAAGTGCTTTAATATTAAGACGTTTTGTAAAACTGTCTTAACTTAAAATATACATGCAATGCAACATTGCATGTTTCGATAACATACATAACCTCTCACGCCTGTCAACCAGACGGGTAAGCAAAGACTACTGACTTCTATTTCGCATGATACTATCATACCTCTCTCGCCTCCTTTACATACATTTATCGACATACTAGTCGATTGAAGGTACTCTTTATTAGACCTATCTTTAATATTATATTTATGATATATATTATGTTCGCAAACGGAAGTTTACGACCATTATATCGAATTCAGGATATCCCATGCCAACTATGCCACTGAATTTCAAAAAAATTGCTCCGTTACACTTTTCTCATTAATTCTTACTCCACTAACATTTCCAGGAGTGTTCTATTTACGGACTCATTAAATTAATATTATTCTAATTTATATCAACGTCGATGTTATCGAGTAAAGATAGATGCAATGTAATTTTTTCCATGTCTCTTAAACTGCATTAATGCCAGCTGCTTATTAAATAAGCAAAAAATAAAGTGAGGCGTTATGTTTCAAAATCATAAATAATGTTAAATAATTGATTAAGAGCCGTGATAGCTCAGATGGTTAGCGCTTGCTGTAAATTTCAGAGTACGCGAGCAAATAGGGTTCAATTCCTGCTGGCAACAATAAAATTGTCGATTACAATCTTAAGTGCTGATTAACCACGTGATCCGCGGTGAAGGAAAACATCTAAAACCCTCTCAGAAATGAGAGGAGGCCTATGCCCAGCATATATAGGCTGTAACTTTAATTAACTTTTAATTTTTTTATAAGATAAAGGTGAGCTCGTTACACAGTTCACCTGATGTTAAATGGTTACTGGGGCCCATAGACATCTACATTCACCGCATAGTGGAATATATCCTCAGCGGTTTTTATCCTCGTCGTCAAAAGACCATCGCGGTCTTTTTCGACATTGCCAAGACATTCGACGGAGTCTGGCACGAGGGCCTTATCTACAAATTGTACGACTTAGGCCTCCCTGACCGTCTCGTCCGCCTTGTAGCCTCCTATCTGAAGGATCGTACCCTTCGCTTTAGACACGAAGGCACGCTATCCTCTACTCGTCAAATCAAAGTCGGTGTCCCTCAAGGCTCTGTGCTTGCCCCCTCCTATATATACTATTCACCAACGACATCCCTATCCCGTCGAATGGTGTTAAACTGGCCCTCTTCGCAGATAACATAGCCCTTTAAAGGCAACTAACTGCCACAGATTCGGAACAAGATCCAAAAGTCAGTTAACGACTTAGGAGCTTGGTTCCAAAAATGGCGTATCAGCGTAAACCCGGAGAAGAGCTCCGCCGTTTGCTTCGAATATAAACGGCGCCGTCTCACCGCCACTCCGCCAATCAGGATGATAGGAACCCCTGTCCCATGGCGTCACCCTTGATGCAAGGCTCACTTTCGAGCCCCATATCAAGAAGGTAACTTGCACCGCGCGATTTTACATGGGTAGGCTCAACAGAATGTTGGGCAGACACAGTAAAATGTCCTTCCGCAACAAGCGAACCCTATATACGACCTGTCATGACCTACGCGGCCCCCATTTTCGCACATGCTAAACCCAAAGTTATAAATGAACTTCAAATAGTTCAAAATCTATTCTGTCGTAGGGCCACTAACTCGCCCTATTATGTCCGTAATGCCGACCTACACTGAGACTTAGAGCTCCCAACAATCCAGCAGTTCCTTAAATCACTCTCTGAGAGATTTTTCAAAGCCTCAGAGTCCCATCAAAATCACCTCATTCGTGAGACAGCTGCCTATGCAGCCCCTATCCACACTCGCTATAGTGTGCGCAGTCCGAGAAACTCTCGGACCCCCCCCCCAACAAGCTTTCGGCTGACCTGAACTGCCTCCTGGTGGCTCAGACCGAGCCTACATAACTCATCCCTTAATCTGCCTTAGTTAGGCACACTTCTAAGCGGATTTTCGCCGCTTGCGCCCTCCTTTCTGCCAAGGAGGGTCGCGTTCGTATACGGATTAGAGATCTCTCATCAGATCAGTAAGCCAATCCATAAAGGCGGTGTTTAGTGGGTAAAAGCCTCCACATAACCACGCAGCCGGCTGCGTGGTATGCTATGAGCATTCACCGCCTCCCTCCCCCGCTTTCCGGAGGGTTGCCCATATTTGCTTCGGGCGCAAAAAAAAAGAAAACTTCATCTACATCTAGAATCAAAATGCAGATGCGTTGTCACCCGTGAGGACTAAGACGGAATGCCTAGTTTACAGTAAAAAGCGAATTCGGTTCCTTATACTTAGCATATGAAACGCAGTAGTGTTAAGCTGCTATTTTACGCTGGTTTTCTGTGAGAGCATGGGTCTTCCCCGGCCGAGCCGACCCATTCGCGCAACCAGTAATATGTGTTTCGCGTGGTAAGTGAAGAGAACTGGAGACCCTTTTTACTGGTTGCGGTGCATTCTACTTTTGTATACAAGGATGACAATGCTTCTGCATTTTGATTGTTAACCGAGAGTAAATGTATGATGACTTATCATAAAGTAAAGTTTGTAATCGCTTGTCACCCTTATTATATAAAATAAATTTAAATAAATAATAATAATAGTGTTGTTACCTCCCACTATATGGATCGACGAGACTTGAGAATTGGAGGAGGATAAGGTGACTGGTTCACATCATCATAAGTATAAATTCATTATTCATTATCCTCTTTTCTTTGAAAAAAGTAACCACCCACTAAGACTTTCTCCTCTATTGTGAAGATAGTTTACCGGATCGTGTGCACGATTCGAACCCGCGGCCTTCAGCCTCGCCGTAACTTATTACTAAACCACGAAGCGTCGAGTTGTGTGAATATGTTTGGTATTTAACCTGCATATTTTCGTAATTTGTTATTATTAAATTCATAATAACGTGCGATTGTTTTATTTACTCATGTGTTACAATCCAAGCCACCAACAGCACTATGAGAAAATTCAATCGATTACGCAAAAATGTGCCAATATATTGAATTATACAAAATGTAACAACATTCTCAGACGTATCACTAGCTGAAATTGAAGTTAGTTAATTAAGATATCCGTTAGTAAGAATTGCTGCTGTTATCAAGTTCATTTGTAATTAATTAAAAATAATGGAAAAATCCGTAGCTTTCTGATTTGATTCTCAGTAGTTACAAGATTTATTTTTGTGAATAACAATTTATTACAGAGCTTATGCCATTGACGATACAACGGAAAAGTTAAGCATAGAAATCAATAATTAAAAATAAGAAAGAGTTAAGAGTGAATAATAAGCAGTGTTGTGATAGATAATCCGTCGCTCCGGTTCTTCACGTGAGTGATGTAAGAGATCGAATGTGCTAAAAAGGTTTTATTGTCATAATAAATGAATATGATGACGATTTACATTAAAGCTCATCACAAATTCACTGCTAAACACATGCCTCTCCCAAGTAATGCCAAAAAGCGTTACCACCTGTATCCATCGACTTCCTGCAGCTCTTACCTAGTCATTATCCGGGCTGCCATACCCTTTGCTTATCACCTAGCAGCCACTCGATATATTTATCTTCCTTCCCCATAATAATACGAAATGCTTCATAGGTTGTATGAAGTATTTCATCTTAGACCTTAGAGGTGACAACGCATCTTTGTTGTAAGTGACCTTGGGCTGCGACAGCTGTACCACTTATTTGGTGGACTGAGCTCTCATGGGCTTCAGTACCTGCTGACCGTTAGGTGGACCGAAAACTCGTTTGTCACTCACGTTGTATAATAAAAATAACCTATAAAACATTTGGACATACGGTAAGTTACAGTCGTTACGTCCTATTGTTGATAGACACAGGGTTATGACGCAATTATCCATGCTACACGAGTGCGTGTTGGTAGACTTCAATGTCCTCAAAATACTATTTATTTTTACACACACGTTTTCCCACGATATTTTCCTTCACCGTTAATAATAGCGGGGATTGAATTCGGTAGGCGGACTGCCTACTATATAATTAACGAGAAGTGCTTAACCTTCGAGCTTTCATGACGATATGATCGTTATCAATCACATTAGGGATGCAATGATTATAGTTAATCAAACCTTATATACTTTAAACGACTTCAAAAAAGTATGAGGTTCTCAATTCGACTATATTTTTATTTTTTCGTGTGTGTATTTTTATATTTCACCTGGGCCTACCTATATAATAACTAATTGAGCGTTGATACAGCTGAAGTGATATATATATATATATATATATATATATATATATATATATAATAAAATCGAAATGTGACTAATGTGGTAATGTAATAATAATTGGCATATACGGATACGGATCATAAAAATTAACAACCCTGAGAAAAGCATTCTTTTTTTTAAACTGTTTTAATCTGAAAAACTCTTGAATTTAATACTTAAATTCTCATCGATCTGTTACAACTGCTTACAGTGTTATTACCCACTTGGATCGGTGGATGAATGAAATTAAATGAAATAATTTGGAAACGCCTTATCAATTTGAATTGAGCGAGTCTTCCTCCGTAGTGATTGCCTTGAGGCAGTGGCGTAAGAAAATCCCTAAACACTTCGTTTGTGCTGTGAGAGGCGATAGTAGGAAATGAAATAAGAGATAGGCAGTAGCATCTTCCTGATAACAACCCAATATTATTAAAAATACTAGACTTGCCAGTTCGATTTCAAGCTTGGTAACTACGGCAAATATCCCACATATCACATATCTATGGAAAAGGCAAGGCAACTCATACTCTACAGTAGACTATTGTGCTGTAATATTAAACAAGGTTATTGCAAAATTAAGCTCTGCTAATTGCAAAATTGGTTTCGTAGACGTATACATGGTAGAGACATGCCACAGCTATATTGTGGTTGTAGCATACATGTGTCGGCTCTACCGGGGAAGTACCACGCTCTAACAAAATACCAGCGTGAAACAGCTGCTTAATACTGCCGTGTTTCGTAAGGTGAGTGTAGGTTTCTCTTTTTGTTGGAAATGAGGCATTCCATCTTAGTCCTCAGGGGGACAACGCATCTGCGTTGGGATTCTTAATCGAGGATAAAGGTAGATGTCTATGGGCCACAGCATCCACTTACCATCGGGTGGACTCTATGCTAGTTTGTGACGTTTATCCTTTAAAACTAAAACATTCCATTTCTGTATAAAATAATGGCAAATGAAATAAGAGGTCAGATTTTTTTTTGTAGAATTAGGTGACAAATGAGCACACAGTCCACCTGACGGTATGTAGATGCTGCCGTAGGTATCTCAATATTAAATTGAGAATCAAAGTGTAGATGCTTTGTAACCCCTGAGGACTAAGATGAAATGCCTCGTATCCAGTAAAAAAGGGTTTCCAGTTCCGGTCCGGGCTTCCCGATAAGAACTCAAAATAATAATACAAAACTGCGCTTGCCGACGTGCTTTCAGCCGTTTTTATGTACAGAAATCAATGCCCAGCAGTAGATATTTGATTTATTTGAAAAACTAAGTTCTGCTAACTGCAAAATTAGGTTCGTCTGAAGAAATATGAAAGTGAAAGCGAAGTTATGTCATAATAACGTTAGCCAGACCGAATTTCGGTCATGGTGGCCAGCTCAAACTAAAGGAGAGCCATCTGCACAGAACAGGATTATAGTGTCAGAGTTTAAGGGTATGCACAGTTGCACTCTCTATTCCTTCACTCTCATAGTCCGGTTCGGTTCTTTACGTGCTTTCTGCTGCGGGTTGTCACAAAACATTTCTTTAAAAAAAACCTAATAACCGATTTTTAGCCTGACTCAGAATTTCAACCCGAGATCTCCAAAGGCAGTCGAAGTTTTGTTATATTTAATAAAAGTAACTGATTATTTATATAAGGTCATTGTTTAACAGTTACGCTGCTGCCCGTCATCGATATTTTAGGTCCGATATTTTTCCAAAATATTATTTCTACCAAGCGCGTGAATAATTATCGTGGTCAGAAAAATACTAAAGTGTTTTTCTGACCACGACTATACAATAACAGTTGCGACGGAGTTCTACTGTATTACGTCGCAGTTACCAATGATAGTAACACACTTCCCATTAATAAAGCCATGAGCAAAACTTGTTATAACAGTATTATGTTTTAATATACTCTTTACTCGTTAATTTTCAAATCTATTGAATGTGGTTACCCATAAACTATTAGTGAACACTAAATTGGGTTTCATTGTTATTATTTAATGAAAGTGCTAATGACGGATAATTTTCTACATTCTCGTATTTAAAACGATATTACCTTGTGCCTTAATGCATAATGTATTGTTGATATAATAATATTAATTTTTTTATAGAATAGTGTGACAAAGTACCACACAGTCCACCTGATAGTAAGTGGTTGCTGTGACCCATAGACATCTACATCTAAAAAGGGTCTTCGGTTCTCTACAGTCACCATACGAAACACAGCAGCATTAAGCTACTATTTTACGATGGTATTCTGTGAGAGCGTGGTCCTTCCCTGGTCGAGTCGACCCATACGTGCTATTAATATAATTGCAGCATGGCTCTACCACGTATAATATTAATTGTTCCTTAATATTATTAATTGTAATTAGGTTGTCTAGAAGAATTCACTTTCAAAATGTTGAGACCGCCTGTTGTGCATATGTACGAGTATGATATTATACTCTTCCGCTTTCTTACTGTATTTTTGGTGTTTGGTAAAGAATAAATAATAGCTGTTATAATATATATATATATATATATATATATATATATATATATATATATGTGTGTGTGTGTGTGTGTGTGTGTGTGTGTGTGTGTGTGTGTGTGTGTGTGTGTGTGTGTTTTTGGGTGTGTGTGTATGTGTACTATGATAGAGGTGCTTGTAGAACTACTTACCTTTTTACATTCAGCGTGATAAATATTTTTTTCTTTTATAGAATGTGGGTGACAAACAAGCACACAGTATACCTGATCTTAAGTGGATACAGGGCTCATAAATATCTACATTTATCATGATTAATAATCAAAATGCAGATGCTATTTTATGCTGGTATTCTGTAGGAGTGTGATCTTTGTATTTTTATGGTGTAATCATACCCTGGTCAAGCCGACCCATTCGTACTACGACCATAATATAGCTGCAGCGTGACTCTACCACGTATAAAAACGTCTTTATTTCTTTTAAACTTCAGTTTTTTAAATAACGTTACATGTTTTTTGTTTTATAGTTTAGCATAAATATATTGTTTTATATTTTATCACTGTTATCTTATATGTAACGACTCTACCACGTACGGAAAATGTATACTTATGTAACTATTTTTTTATTTAGAAAAGGTTTTCTGGAAGAAATTATTTTTTGATTGTAAAATCCGTTTATTGGTTTAATTTAAATATGACATGAAGATGAAGTCCGAGAATTGATAGTCATAAATAGTTTACTATTATACAAAGACCTCAAACCCATAGAGTCGAATCTTTAATAAATCGGTGGTAATTAAGAAAAAACTGTCGATGACCACATTTATATTAGGAATTTTAAAAAGATGTAATCCAAATTAATGTACAAAATACAGCATAAAAACTCAAAGGGCATATCGTTGAAGGTAGATTTCAGAAAATATGGAAAGGTAATAAATCTTTTTAGGCTTACCGTAAGAGCATTAGACGAAAAAGATGTATTGAAATAAAATTCGTTACGCTAAGTGACCACTCCATTTACTGAAATTCATTAATTTTATATTTAATCCCATTAAGGTAGTTTCATTTACTTTTAAGTAAGAGAAACTTTAAATAGAAGTATTCTGTCACTAATTCTTTATCTAGTATTTTTAGCAGAATTCAAAAAAAGGCGGCTTACAATTTGAGTGTATTTTTTTATAAGATCCACCTGATGATAAGTGGTTGCTGTGGCCCATAGACATCTTTATCTATCCTCGATTACGAATCAAAATGCATATGCGTTGTCACCCGTGAGGACTAAGATGAAATGCCTCGTTTCTAATAAAAGTGTCTCAGGTTCTCTACACTTACCATACGAAACACAGCAGCATTAAGCTACTATTTTACGCTGGTATTCTGTGAGAGTGTGGTCCTTCCCCGGTCAAACCGACCCATTCGTGCTACAACTATAATACAAATATATAATAACTAATAACTGCAGCATGGCTCTACAACGTATAAAAACGAGTTACGCGATATCTTTGTCAATTGTGAACCGATTTTTTATGATTATTTTTTTATTAAATGGCTTATAATTCAAATTCCATTCGTAAGGGTGGTAGAATAGGGGATGAAATATGACATTGAGAATGTGACGTCCCTTTGTCCACTCGAAAGAGTAAAAAAGTAATTTATAATAAATAATAAAAGCCTACGTTAAGAAACTAAAAATATTTGAATGATTTTACATTCTGAAGTCAAGGCTTTGATTTCTCTATGCAATATTATGTCTTAGCAATTTATAGTTGTTTTTTTTTTAAATTTGTATTAGCCTACATTAATAGGAAAATATTTTTGGATAAAATATAATGTCACGTTAGCTTTTTTTTATAGAATTGAGTGACAATCGAACACACAATCCACCTGATGGTAAGTGGATGATGTGACCCATAGTCATCTATATTTTCTCTTGATTAAGAAACAAAATGCTAATTCGTTGTTACCCATGGGGACTAAGATGGAATGCCTCGTTTCCAGTAATAAGGATCTTCGGTTCTCTACACTATTTTACAGTGGTATTCTCTGAGAGAGTGGTTCTACCCCGGTCGAGCCGACCCATACGTGTAGCACGTACAAACCACAATATAGCTGAAGCGTGACTCTACCACGTATACATTCAAACGACCCGAGATCGATTCCCACCGGCATCAATAAAATTATTATTTTGAAGTTAAATGCTGATTTTATCCGTGCCTGACGGTGAAGGAAATTATTGAAGAAAACCTGCGTATTCGGATAGTAAAATGTTTTCCATGATACGTGATTTTTGCTCCCTAGCACTCTTTTTAAAGAGAGGAGGCCCGTACCGACAAGTCCGACGAATATTACACGCAACTGTAACTTTAATTTTAAGTTCAATACTAGAATTTTTTAAAGTTTTCTAATAAAACCTTGCTCAGTTTAAGTAAGTAAGTGATAATTAATTGCATAATATAACATTGTAATAAGTATTTATGATCGAAATAATTTAAGACATTTACCATTATGCATTTATTGAAACAGATATATTGTAAGGTGCTCTAGAACTACTTGTAACATATTTTATAACCTGTGGTTTAAAACTGTCCATCAAAATTCAGTTTACTTGTAACATATTTTATAATGCGTCAATTGTAAATAATAAATGAAAAAAAAATAGTCATTTATTTATAAACGTCCTAATTTCAAAAATCAACAAAATATTTGTTTTTATTTTTATTAACTGCCGGTATTGAAATAAAATATAAAGTCATTAAGATTTTTAAACGAATATTACGTCTTTTTTTAAATTTTGTTACGTATTCATAATTTAAAAAACGTAAAACTTATCGAAAGAAATTATTTACCACTGCTTCGGGAAATACCTCCGTACCCTGTTAATGCGTATTCTAAATTATTAAGTCGATAATACGAAAGACCAGCTTAAATAATAATATTTACTGTTAAATAATTTTTGATGAAACAATATACCATGAAGGCAACTCTGATAATTAAAAACAAATAAATGCGCTGGGATTAGTGCTGGCTTTCCCAGAGTTTTTACCGACTTCAAAAAGTAGGAAGTATTCAATTCGACTGTATGTTTTTTTATGCGTGTTACCTCATAACTTTTCTTTGGGTTAACCGATTTTAATGACTGTTTTTTATCTGAAAGCTGGTACTTTTCGTGTGGTCCCATATAAATTTAATCAAGATCTGACCAGTAGATTTTGAGTTATCTTTAATGGGTAATACGTTTTTAATTGACTTCGAATACATTTATACGGTCATAGGTTGAAGTCGGTTGTACAAAATTTTTAACTTTACCACTTGTTAAAGAGTAATATTTTCCAATCATTAATACAAAAAAATAAATAAAAGTGAAGTGCCTGTTTGTAATATCAAAATGAAAGCTTTTTAGTTAATACATATGAAAGTATATACGGTAATTTTAACAAACATCATCTAGAACTAAATAAGAAAAGAACTTAATTGAGTATTTGGTAACATTTTATATTGAATAAAACATAAAAAGCCACTCCCGAGCACAGGAATCCTCTCATTTTTGAGAGGAGAATAGAACTTAATCTATTCCATTTTATACAACGTCCGTGGCGTCATTAGCCGTTTTTTATTATTTTTTCTGAGTTTGTTAATCTTATGACGTTCTCAGAAACAATCCTATGAAGATATAAGTATTGTTTGTTAATGTAAATAAGGCTTAAATTGGAATGTTGAAGCTCATTATCGTTTTCATTCTTTACATTTTTATTCTACAGCGCAAAACACATGTCGATATTTTTGTTTTTCGTTAATGATGACTTTTCTTTATCGAATGTCATATTATTATTATCAAACTTAAAAAAACATTTCAAATGGTTTTGATATTTGCGATGAAATGCCTCTATATTATTATAAACTGGTAAAATTAAAAAAAATGTACAATCAACTTCAATACGACCGGATCAATGTATTCGAATTAATTAAATACGCATTATTAAAGATTACTCAAAAACTACTGGTCAGGTCTTGATCAACACTTGGGACCACACGAGAAGCACCAGCTTTCAGATAAAAAAAGAATCGTCAAAATGTTGTGAGTATGGTTCACCCAAAGAAACGTTATGAGGTAACACACATAAAAAAACCAAAGAAACCATTAGAAACGTTATGAGGTAACACACATAAAAAAACATACAGTCGAATTGAATACCTCCTACTTTTTGAGGTCGGTAAAAAAGTCGAATGTTTTTGATATTAAAAGCATATTGTTGTTATTTCTAAAGGTGGTAGGGCAAATTTAATTATTTAAGTACTAATATTTTATAGGAGTTTGTTTGGGTAAGTACCACTCTGTACCTATATCTGCCACAACAGTACGTGGACGTGGCTGTGTTCCAGTTTGAACGATATAGAGATCCAGTATAATTACAGCTTCTGAGGTTTTTCATCTTAATTCTCGGGTGACAACGCATCTGTAGCCTTCATGGTTAAAAGTTGCCTACTGGTGTTAATTGACTGCAGTTAGGCATCGTTTGTCATTAACTCCAATTTTATATAAGCAGAAGCTGCTTAATATCAGGCTGAAAATAATTTCAATTGTCACTTGAATTTAAAAAAAAACACGAAATAAGAGTTTTTGTGAAACGTTTTTCCAATCAACGTGACTCACCGTTCATCATTTCCCGCCTTATCCGCCGATCGTTCGGATTCCATCACGATACCATTCATCTTAAAGTCAAAACTTTCTCCACAAACTGCACACTATCGAATCTACCAATTTGTTGCACTACTAGAAAATGCGACTTTAAAGCACCTGATATTACACCTTAAAACTTTTTGATATGGACGAATTAAAACACACGGCGTGAATGCGGATAAAAACGAAACTAACATAAACAAAGAAAGAAAAAAGCAACAGACGTCCGCTTACTCAAGACTCCATGCGTTTATGTTTTCTGCCGCGAAGCTTGTACCGTGCCGCATGGATGGAGGCCGCGGACCGAAATGGACATAGAGTAGAGAATGTAGAGTCGACAGTCACACAATGATTGGTATTATCTAGTCTAATGGTAGTAAATGAGGTGATTGTATCTGAGATAGAGAAAAAATTTCATTTCGGGAATTTGGGGAACACTGTAGATTCCACTTAACACCCTATTTTATTTAAAAAAAAAACTCTATTATCTTGTTAGGCGAGTAGACAACTGCAGATTTTAATAATTTTTGGTAATTATCAGGAAAAGCCCGAAAATATAATTTTCAAGCGTAACATTTTTTAATTATTTTAAATATTTTTTGATTATTGGAAAACACAAATCGTAACACAAACACAAAAAAAGAATAAGATAATATAGTTAATATTATCTGTCGATTATTTACTTTTACTACGCCCAGTATTGATTGGGAGTGAATGCTTGAAGGCATCTTTGTAAACACGATTAGAATATATAACAAGAAATAACAAAGACAGTAAGAAATAAATAAAACAAAAACAAATCTTTGCCGCTATAAAACTCTCGGGTAGGCATCATTCAAGCGCTAGATGTTTTATGCCTACTGGTCTCACTATGCGTGAATATTTAATATTCAATGAATAACCAGTTGCTCGGAGAGGAGTGCCCGCGCGAACACATTATAAACAGCAATGCGCACATGTTAAAGGCAGACCTGCAAATAAGATGAGATCTTCTGTGGTAGCCTGAAAACATATTAAGCTACGTACTCTTACGACTTGGAAATGGACTTTTTTAATTCCCGACGTTTGGGGCACTTTCCAACACTTCACTTACAGTGAAACTTCGGAGATTAAAAAAGTTAAAATTGTAGGTAATAGAATCCGTTCAATTGGTTTTATTCCATAAGAAATCAATATATATTCCTATTAAAAGTTATATGTGCATATTTCGTTGAAAAAATGCATGAAATGTGGGTGAATTTTAATATTGAAAACATAATAAGAAAAATAATTATAGGAAAAATAAAATATGTAGTAAATTGAGTAAAAGTCAAAATACAGTATGTCCATAGTCTTGACTCTTCAGCGTGCAGAATGCAGCACGCTGCTGCTAGATTAAGACTTGACGAATGATCAGCTCAACAGACAAAGTTTTGATAAAATACAATGGTGTTTTGTATGAAAATACGAAACACAGCAGTATTTATGATGTAATAAAATAGCAGCATAATGCTCCCTTTGGTTCGAATAGTTTACAACGAGAACCGGAGATAATTTTTAATGTTGACAAGGACTTCCATTTTTGACCTATGAGGTTACCAAGGGCCGCATCTACATACAATTAGGATGAAAAGCGAGCACACAGTCACCTGATGGTAAGTCGATGCCTTGGCCCATAAACATGTAAATTTATATTCGATTAAGAATCAAAATGCAGTTGCGTTGTCACCCCTGAGGACTGAGATGGATACCTCGTTTTAGTAAAAAGGGGCTCTAGTTAGCGTTAAGCTGCTATTTTACGCTGGTGTTAAGTGTAAGAGTGTGGTCTTTCCCCGGTCGAGCCGACTCATTCATACTAAAACCTAAAGCTAAAGCTGCAGCTTGGCTCTACAATGTAATAAATCACGTTTATCACACGATACATTTACAGCGTTTATCTTACGAACATTGTTGAGTTTTTTTATAGGATAGGGTGACAAACGAGCACACAGTCCATCTGATAGTAGGTGGTTGCTGTGGCCCATAGACATCTACATCTATCCTCGATTACGATTCAAAATGCAGATGCGTTGTCACCCGTGAGGACTAAGATGGAATGCCTCGGTAAAAAGGGTCTCCGGTTCTCTACACTCACCATACGAAACACAGCAGCATTAAGCTACTATTTGACGCCGGTATTCTGTGAGAGCGTGGTCCTTCCCCGGTCGAGCCGACCCATTCGTGCTGCTACTATACTACTAATATAACTGCAGCATGGCTCTACCACGTATAAAACCGAGTGATAAATTCCACTACCTCATATAGCTTCATGAGTATCGTAAAAAGCGAAAGAGGGACACAAACCAGGAGATGAGCAGCCTTTCTTTCTAGTAACAAATTAAAGAATAAAAAAACTGCAATTGACAACCCTAAAAAGCAATCGGAATTTGATCATGGTAGAGCCACGTTGCAACATATTAATATAGTTATAGCACGAATGGTTCGGCTCAACCGGGTTTGATTCACGCTCTTACAGAATACCATATTGCAGCTTAATGTTGCTGTGTTCCGCATGATGAGCGTAAAGAACTGGAGACCCTTTTGTTTGAAACGAGGCATTCCATTTTATTCCTCAGGTAACAAGCGTTTGCATTTTGATTCTTAATCGAGAATAAATGAACATGTCTATGGCTCACAGCCTACCCTTACCATCAGGTGGACTGCCTGCTCATTTATCAAACTTATCTTGAAATAAATCTAAGAGAGAGGCCTATATGCAGTAGTGAACTTTTGATAGGCTCCAATGGTATACATTCACACACATAGTTCAAGCAAATCTTAATATATATAAAGTACGTGTCACGTTGTTTGTCCGCGATGGACTCCTAAACTTCTTAACCGATTTTAATCAATTTTGCACACCGTGTGCAGTTTGGTCCAACTTGATAGATAGGATAGTTTTTTCCCCACGAGTAACCCACAAATTTTATTTGCGAATTTAAGGATTTATTTAGGATTTTTTCATAGGACAAAGGGTCGTCGAAAAGGGCAGAACAACGTCTGCCTGGCAAGCTATAAATATATAAAAAACGTTAGCATTAAGATCGATACTGATACATCTTTTGTAGAACAAGGGTGACAAATGAGCATACAGTCCACCTGATGGTAAGTGGATGCTGTGGCCTATAGACATCTACATTTATCCTCTATTAAGTTTCAAAATGCAGGTGCGTTATAAAACTTAACCTAACCTACCTATTTTCTACCGCCCAAAAATTCTTGAGCACCCAGAAATCTCTTCAGTGGAGTTAAGTTAGAAGGCTGTGGCGGAAGCGAAACACGGCGCAGCTTTCTAAATTAAAAAGATAATCCCACAGACCTAATTTCAAATTTTGAGGTTAGGGCAATGGGATTTTCTTTTTAATTTTTCTCGAGAACAGTATATTACCTTTCGTAGACACTCCTCTCTCCCCCACTCTCCCTACTGCTACACGATTCTAAATTTTTATCTGATTGAGATTTAATTAAACTATTTATTTGTAATTCCTTTATGATACCTTTATAAACAATTTTTTAACTTTTAAACAAATTTGACTTTAATTCTTAGTTAAGTTGATTTTCAAAAAGGAAATATGTTTTACGTGTTCACATTTTTTATTTACCCGATCTCGTCATGGCATTCTCATTACCTAGGCACAAAGTATATTCATAAATTATATGCACTGCTAGTAATATATACAACAATGAAATCCCCGAATTCTAAATGCGAAATTATTCTATTTTAGAACTTGAGATGGAATTTTTGATCCAAATTTATAAAGGTCCGCCCGTGAGGCATAATAACCCTTTTAACTTTTGACCGGTGACATGGTTTTTGTGTAACGTAACGTTTTGGCGTGGTTTTTGTGTTACGTAACTGGTGATACAAGGTCTGACAGGCTGTTGCTGTAACTTGTCTTTAACATCTTATATATAAAAAATTATGTTTGTTTGTTCGTGTTTCACACGCTGCCATACCGTTCATCATATTGCAGTAAAACTTCGGCAACTTGTTGCATGCACTTGCGTGAAGGTTGTACTAATGTATTGTTGTACTGATTATTTATTTGAAGGTAATAGATCATACCAATTCAATGGATATTATTCCTAATTAAACAATATAACTCTTCCAAATTTAAAACAATATTTTCACAATTATTTCTTCCGCGGTATCAAAGCGCCGGGTTTGAGCTAATTGTAATTAATATGATAGAATATCCCAGGTCTTGTTTAGAATTAAATGACATATTAAATGATAAATTAAAACAAATTTGTATACTCAAAATATGATATTAAATTATAAACATGCTATTTGCTTTTAAAAAGTCGGTTCGTGATTATCTATTAAAGGCGACGCTTGTTATCATCCATATATACAATATGTAACGTAATTAACGCACACCTTCAGACACCCCAATTAGTATATTATGTTATAATGATAATACATACACTGAATTTTTAGTTAAACATTTTATGCACTGATTATTTATGAAATTAGTTATACTAATTCCGGAAGAATGTTGTGGTCACAGTACAAATCCACGAACGCAAAGACTTTAACGTGCTTGAAATAAAGTTAATTTTTCTTTATTTTTATTGAATGACAGAATTAGTAATAATACAAAAAAAACTGATCTCTTTAAAATCTTATTGCCTTAAGCTACGGTCCATTTCAGTTTGTTTTGACTGTACTGATTTAGTGTTACTGTAATTTACGTAGTTCTAATTATTTTTGGGATAAATAATTACCTATATTAAAAATGATAGGAATCGATTCAGTAAACGATTCTGAACAAACTACCAGATGTGCGTTAATTATTTTACATGCTGTGTATATATATATATATATATATATATATATATATATATATATATATATATATATATATTATACGTGGGTGCGTTCGTGCGTAATTATAAGTTATGAATGGCCCGACCAATTGAAACATGTTTCACGGCATTCGAAAGAATTCTTTTGCTATTAGATTTCATGTGATTTTAAATCAATTCGGCGCGGTAGATTTTGAGAAATCACAGAAATAGCATTTTCAAAACAAATTTTTTTGCGATATCTTTTAGACTAATCTATCGATCGATTTCAAAATCTAATCAGACCTCCAAAACAACATCAATTCCTGCAAACCGCGTCAAAGTCGTTCAAGAGAAATTGTCGTCGTAAAATTTCGACAACGATTTCTCTTGAATTTCTAATAAGTGGATTTTGGAGCGCTTTGCATTTCAATTTAACGGGTAGTTGCAGGGATGGCCTGTAGAGTTAACCGTATTTTATTATTTTAGTTTTACTCTATGATGCTACACCTACTTCATACTCCCACCACTCCATTGGTTGATTGCTCGAAAATACCGCATGGTATTAAGTCCGCCCTTTGTATTCTTTTGTAATATGGAATGATATAAAGAATAAATAAATATATAATAAGTTGTGTAGTCTCTAAAATACAAATATAGAGACTTGTGATCAACAATTATTTATACAGGTAGTTTCAAAAATAGTGTCAAGCGGAAGTGCAGGGATAGAGCAGCCCTTGAAATATCCGAATTATCCCCATGTTTGTTCCGCTATCTTTCATAGTTTTAGAGTTATGGTTTTTGTCAAGTTATAACAGCAATAACTTCAGGTTAGCCTGTATTCTCGTCATTAGCACGCAATGATGCAGTGTAGAAACTAAATATACACTTTTTTACCTTTCTTTAAATCATGAGACTCAAAGTCATTTGATTAGTAAATCCTTAGAGTTTAGATCCCATATCTCTTGCTTAAGACGGCAGAACAACTTTAAGAAGTGTTCTCTCATGTTTTTTTTTATTATTTTTTACTATTCACGCTCTTTACATTCTCTTATGTTTTTTATTATACTACTCACACTCGTCATATAATTTTCGGGGACATTTTTAGTTTCCTTTCGATTCTTCCTATGCCGGTTGTTCATCAATATGACAATCGAAATTAAAAATTGCAATCGATGAAAAATGTTTACTAGTTGGAGCTTGACACAATTATATTTGTCGGTCTGGGACTCCCAACGCTTCTTTTTGGAGGTTCAGAATTAAGTATTGCATGCAATATTTGTAAAAGACGTAATAAATTGACACATTAAAATTACATAAAAGTTGCTTAGTGGTGACATAAGGTCTGGGAGGCCGTTGCAAAACTTTAAATTGTCTTACCTATCGATTTGGATCCAGCTGACGCAGCTTTAAACGGCATTGTTGCTACAAAACTCGAAGCTACACAGGAGCTCAAAAATGGAAAACGCGGAGAAAAGGGGTGATATGATATTTCACTGGTGCCGCTCGATTACGAAAATGTCGTAAAATAAACATACAAAAAATACAGTCACATTGTAAACTTTCTACTTTTTTTGAAGTTGTCAAATAAATGTAGGTCCTGTTATGTTATTCTGGAATAAGACATTAGATGGGACTCATATATGGGCCTATACGTAAAGGTATGGGCTTAAAGCCTAGCATAAGATAACAGATTTTTTTCTTTCGTATTGCGAGGGACGATATCCGAATACCCAATTATAAGAGACGACGTGTTTTATGGTAATCCTCGAGGGTATTATTTATTCAAAATAAAAAGGATTTAGTATGATTAGTACATGGTTAATACATAAATAATAGCAAGGTTACTGACATGGTATTTTGAAAATATAAATGAAGTTTCATTAGTGTTATATATATCTCACCAATATAATAAAATATGTTGAGGTGATAATATTAATAAATAAATAAATATTTATTAAATTTAACTTTTAAACGCATGTGCATATATTTTTAATTATTATTAGTTATTACTTATCAACATTACAAATTTCTGAGTTAATGTTTCCGACTGTTTCATCTTACTAAAATTTTGTTTTACTTTAATGATTGGGAAATGCAATCAGTAAACAGTTCAAGTTTACTATTTTAGGTCATTAGAAGTGAGTGGCAGAGTTGGCAAGGGTTGCCATAGATAGAAGTTTATCGATAAAATTGGTGACATATTACCATAACCGACAATCATATACTAATATGCGTAAATACATGGATATGAAAAAATGAGAGAGGTATGCCAGGTTCATGCCAAATCAAATTTCGTAGTAAGTATATAACAAGTGTATGTAAGAGTTTGTTTTGTTATGTGATACAAAACCTTTTGTTTATTTCTGTTATGAAGTTATTATCGCAAGTACTTCTTATTTTTATTCTATTATTAGGTTTGGAAGTTTGCATTCAGTTACAGTTTACGTGAGAAAACCAATTTCGATTTCCGCTATACTGAAATCATTACATTGCAAGTTTACGTGTCAAGTACCCGGTTGACCGAGCTTTGCTCGGTATTTTTCGCTCGTTTTTTTTTTAATTCGTGCGTTTTGAAAATTATATTTAGATACAAATTACATACTGATGAAATACGTACAAATAATATTTTTTGATCTTAGCGACATAACAGAAAAAACGGAACTGGTTATTTGAATAAAAAATCATGAGTGCAATTATTTTAATTTAAATTTTCGTGTTTTTAAAAAATCTCTCAAAAAAGAAAGGAACTTGAAAAAAAAAATTAAAAAAAGTCGGTCGGTCGGTCTGGGCTCGAACCGGGGTTTTACGATTCTGTGACCGCCCATTATACCAATTAGGCTATTTACAATGATTAACAATCTGTCAAAGTTTACCTCCTTATTCTAACGATATTGTAGCAGTTATTCATTGCCTAAAAACACGGACAAAAATACATTTTCTGAAAATAAATCCTAGCTAGATAGATTTATTACCCCCAAAACTCCCTGGACACTAAATTTTATGAAAATCGTTGGAGCCGTTTCCGAGATCCCGATTGTATATATATATATATATATATATATATATATATATATATATATATATATATATATATATATATACAAGAATTGCTCGTTTAATAGTATAGGATTCAACAGACGACGGCGAAGTGTGACAGCATGTTTTAGTTACTAAAATATGTTGACAGCGTGTAAATCGAAAGGCAAAAGCTTAGCAAATAGACGTTCTCATTAAAACTTTCCACTAATTATTATAATATATAATTATAATTGGGGTATCTATATAATTTTCTCACCTGGTTGGGTTCTATAAATATATAATTCTAAATTAAAATGAAAAGATAAATATACATAAATATCAATAAAATAAAATAAACACAAAAACTACATAAATAAATATGATCCAACCAGATGGAAGCCCTCGGCAGGGGAGACCAAACGGCCGAGGGTTAGG
Organism: Parnassius apollo; assembly: GCA_907164705.1. Lineage (NCBI taxonomy): Eukaryota > Metazoa > Arthropoda > Insecta > Lepidoptera > Papilionidae > Parnassius > Parnassius apollo. Next base: position 8,620,231 of record CAJQZP010001449.1, on the reverse strand, counting down.
GGGAAAGGGAAAGAAACCGGCGGACGATGCGGGCAGTATCGAGGAGCACCGCCTTCTGCATTTGAGCCCGGAGCGGTCCGTCACGGAGTCCCAGTCGCCTCAGATGACCCAAGAGGCTGACTGGGATTAGCCCATTCGCAGAGACGACTACAGGGATAATTTAGGTCGGCAGACCACCCCACATATCGGTCACCTCGTGAGCCAGGTCCAGATATTTTGTTCGTTTCTCTGTTTCGGCTTTCACGAGGTTCTCGTCATACGGAATGGTAAAGTCGATCAAAAATATCCTTGACTATGCCCGGTCCATCAGCACAATATCAGGCTTATTCGCAAGAATAGTCCTGTCTGTGATGATGGCCCGGTTCCAGTAGAGCTTGGCGCGGTCATTTTCGAGCACGGCTTCCGGCAAGTACTTGTAATACGGCAATTTTCGGTCCACGCGACCGTATTTCAGAGCGAGCTCCTGGTGTAGAATTCTGGCTACTAGGTTGTGCCTGTGCAAGTACTCAGAGTTAGAAAGCGCCGAACAACCGGAGATGACATGCCTAAGGGACTCCCTGGGATGGCGAAAAGCTCGACAGACGTCGACAGTGCCATCCTTTAGGATGTATCTCCGATAGTTGTTGGTCTTAATAACCTGATCCTGTATTGCACAGACAAAACCCTCGGTTTCCCCCGAAGAGGTCACCAAAACGTAGCCAGTTGAGGGAGGCGGCTGTATCTACTTGAGGCTCATTTAGAGCCCTGTAGTACCTCTCGTGGAGCTCCTTCTCCTTCCATACGGTCTCCCGGTTGGAAATGCTCTGTACTGCCGGGTCTTGCATTTCTCGTTGGCTAAGGATAGAGGGGTAAGTCCTTTATCACTAGAAATGACGTCATTATAGAATGGATCATCCGATCTCGCCAGGAAGTAATGACGGAGGCTGCACACTTCGCGATTATGCATGGTGAGCGCGCTCAGAAAGCCACGCCCACCATGCTTTCGCGGCAAGTACAGCCTCATTACCGACGATCTCGGATGATGCATCCCATGGGACGTCATTTTAGTGCGGACTTTTTTATCCAGGGCGTTAAGTTCAGTCTGACTTCACCTGAGTATGCCAAAGGTATACATGAGGACAGGCATGACCCAACCGTTATATGCAAGTGTCTTATTCACACCGGACAAAAGGCTGTTAAGCACTTTGGTCAAGCGTGCATAAAACACGTCGCAAACTGATTGTTTCATACCAGCCTCATCGATACCGATGTTCTGTGACATACCCAGGTTTTTTTGCGCGGACCCTTAAGTTGACGGGCATAGATAAGTCTTGCCCTCAGAGTTAGCAACCCTTCCCCCTTAATTATAATTAATTATTATTATTATTTATTCTCGTTTCTCTGACAACATATTTCCATACCTTTAAATTTCCCAGTATAATTAAATTTATATTCACTCGTTTTATTAGAAGTAAGGGTGGTAAACGTGAACACAGTCGGCCGGAAGGTAACAGAATGTAGCCTATAGACATCTACATCTATCAACGAATAATAATAAGAATATAAATGCGTTGTCATCCCCGAGAATTAAGATAGATATTATGATATTATATTTAGATTATACGTGGTAGAGCCATGCTACTACACCATTATATAGCTATATTATGGTTGTAGTACGAACACTTACCATCAGCTGGACTATGTGCTCGTTTGTCACCGTTATTCTATAAAAAAGAAGAGAAAGAAAGAAAGAAAGAAAGAAGAAGAGAAAACAGATTAGGAGAAATTACCAGTAAAAATGTACCCGTTTTACGTCACTCACCATACGAAACAATGTAGTATTATGCTGCTATTTAACCTTTAGCTGCCGACCTAGTCCAAACGTAGTACTTACGCCGACGTGATGACTGAGAGACCTCAATCTACATTTTTCTATTTTATACATTAAAAAGATTGGTGTTTGAGCTATACTGGAACTATACCCTGCAGATAGGAACGTGGTAGGACACGAGCTGCCATTTGGTAGCAAAAATAGGTAGCTACCCACATGCACTATAACCTTTTTTGTTTGAAGTTGATTGAAGTTTCCCATTGGCTGCAGAAGTCACGTACCATCGGGTGGACAATAAATACCCTTATTATTTCAATAAAAAAAAACTCACATTTCTTTTTTAAATTGAAATAACATGCGGCAATTCTTTCCTGCTCCATAACCCCTTCAGAAAACTTAAGTGCCCTTGTTGTTTCAATTTAAAAACAAACTCATCTTTCTTTTTTAAATCAAAATAACAAGCGGCAACTATTTCCTGCTCAATAACTCCTTTAGCAAACTTTTAAATATAGGCAATATTTAACTTATATAACTCTGCTTTATACATATTTTATCGACTGTTCGATCAGAGCCATGAACTTTTAAGTTTCTTAAATTTTTGGATTTCTTCGTGCATTTTCAAAAGGGAAAATTGATGGAAATACTTTTAAGCAAATATTCTGTGAATTTTTATAAAACGGGTAAATGGAATTGCATGTGTTTAAAACTGAAATATTATTTTACTTTAACGCTCGTTTACATTAAATGTAATGAAGTTTGATTGGAGAATAAGAAGAAACTGTCAACAATCCGGGACATTTTATAGTAGAAGGAGCCGTGATAGCTCAGTTGCCACGCTCGCCATTAGCAACCCGGGTTTGATCGTTGAAGGCACCAATGAAATTGGTGAATAATTTTATTTTTAAGTTCTGATTTAGCACGTGTTTCACTCTGAAGAAAACATCTTGACGAAACCTTCTTCTTGCAGTATACAATTTATCTTTAGAAAAAATAAGTAAGATAATCACTTATAAAGGAGTAGTGCTTTATGCCTAAGAGGGGTAGACATTAATAAGCTGTTGATACGTGATATGAAATGATTTAATTTTTATGAAGAACCTCTATAGGCGGCAGATTTCCTTTTTTGCCAAGGAATCCATCAGATTTTGAGGCATTTCATCTTAGTCCTGAGGACTCTGTCAGAAGTCTGTCCGGACTAAGATGGAACGTAATGACAGCGCAGCTGCAGCCATCTTTGCTTTAAAGTTGGTTGCTGTTTTCCATAGGATGGAGTAACCGTCTACTATCAGGTGGATTGTAAGTTCCTTTCTCACTTTAGTTTAAAAAAAGAAAACTGTCAAGGCGAGGGCTTTTTCCCTGAGCTACTACGATTCTAATATTATTTACCTATCGTAGAAATAAATATTATAATTGTGTGGTTAATGGCTACGTTTTATTTTCCATCCTTGGCAGGTTACCCAGCGAATGCAAATCGAGATATATAAGATATCATGGCTTTGTATAGGTGTATTTGTTTTGTTTATTTAAATATTATTTCCAATAAGTACAAAGACATATTGAGGTATTTCTCTTTATTGTTAGTTCAAAAGAATGCTGAAAATATAGTTCGGTGACAGGAGCAGCGTTAAAAATGTAAGCAGTGTGGTTCCACGATCGGTAATTTCGCCAAACAAGTGTGGAGTTTAGGGCGAATGCCCCATACAACGAGAGATTCATGTATTGACTTACAGCTACTGAAGAATAAGACGAAAAGAGCCTGTAGGATAGGTTGTCCTTTACAGAAGTTGGAGTTAGGAGGAGTTAATACAAACCTTAGAAATTAAAAAATATATAATTTTCGTAGTAATTTTGTTCGCTTTTAAGGCACCCCATTGAGTGAGTTACGGTTTTGTAGTATTCATTTTAATCATGTTATATTCTTAAGAATTAACTTAAGCAGATTTTACGGATGATAGGCGAAATTTCATATAATTTATACGTGGAACTACTTACTGACAATGTGCGTATAGGACAAATGAGCTGCCACGAATGAGATAGATATACGCTCGTACGACATACCAGCGTGAAAATGCAGCAAAATGCTGCTATTTCGTAGGCGAGTGACAAAAACTAACGACCCTTTCCACTGGTAATGAGGCATTTAATCTTAGTCCGCAGGGGTGAAAACGTATCTGCATATCGACTCATAACTGAGGGTAAATACTTTTCGGCTTCAGGATCTACAATATTACACCATATATTACCCATGCTTTTATAATAATATATTGTAAAAAATAATAATATAATGAAGAATATTAATTGAAAAGTATTATTATGTCGAATGGAAAACCAAATTACTTGTAAAAACCTTTTTTTAAAACGACTTTCAACAACTGTTTATTCCGCGATAAATGTACACAAACCTGATTTACGACCGTACAAAATTCAGATATGAAAAGAATACCTTATCGGGATCGGATGGCTTTTGTTGAATTTATAAACTGCGGTGAAACAGCGATACCGGGATTACAGAAAAGTTTTTATCAAAGAAAGAATTTTCAGCCTTTGTGAATCAACCTTTGAAGTGTCGTACCGCTTTTAAAATGTAAATTGGTATTAAACAAAGCTTCACGCCTGCAAACCCCAAGGGGGTTAGCAGAGTCCAAATAGCAGGAAGCAACTCAGATCACCATTATATTTAAGCCAACAATAAATATGGGATTAGACAGAAAATTATAAAAGAAGTAACAATAAATCTCAAATATTCCATTTATTGCCTTTTGCGACATCCTCCGCAAGTAACCTCCGCAGTTGGCACCATTGAGTTATACAAGGTTTTTCAACAAGAACTTTGTTTTCTAAAACAAAATAAAACAAAGAGTTTAGATGAAGATGATTCAAATTTTTATTGTAAGAGAAAAGTTTGGCAATTATGAATGAAAAATGATATCTGGTAAATGTCCACCACGACCACGCTGACAGATGTCGATTCTTTCATCAACGTTTTTAATGACTTTTTGGCAAAATGGCGGGTCTATTTCGTTAATCACGTCACGGATTTTGAGTTTTAAGGCCGCGATCGATTCGATTGGCTCCGTATAGACTATGTCCTTAACATAGCCCCACAAAAAATAATCCAGTGGTGTTAAATAACACGATCTGGCTGGCCATTTAACAGCTGAATTTCGTGAAATTATGCGATCGGGAAATTTGGTTTGCAATAAATTGATCGTTTCGTTGGCTGTGTGACATGTGGCACCGTCCTGTTGAAACCACATGTTTGTGATATCGATGTCATCAATAATAGGCCAAAATTGAGATGTTAACATCTCGCGATAGCGTGATCCATTGACCGTTACCGCATTTCCAGCCTCATCTTCGAAAAAAAACGGCCCAATCACGCCTCCAGACCACATAGCGCACCATACAGTGACACGTTGAGCATGCAAAGGCTTCTCAATAATCGCTTTAGGATTTTCAGAAGCCCAAATGAGGCAATTTTGCTTGTTGACGTATCCTATTGAAAAACAAAGTTGTTGAAAAACCCGTTATGTACTAGAGAAGCTATTGCAAACGAAAAATGGGCACTATTCTGTATCCGCACATGCGCGGGAAACTGTAGAGTCGCGCATGCGCAGTTGATATAACCGCGCGAAAATTTTCATAATAAATAATTGTTTATTTAGATTGTATTGTTAATAGAGTACATTTTTTAAAATTTTCGTTTATTTTGCATTTGTGCTAATTTAATATAAAATTATCATGCGCCGCTCCGCACTGCATGAATATCGAAGCCACAATAACAGGTGTACGGATTGCAGTACAGTTCAGTTCAAGATGTGAGTGTTCGAAATATCATATCTAGTGCGTATTACATATATATCGATGGTTGGCAAATTTTCTTTTTGTTATAAGGCGAACACATATATAGGACCTATATGTATATATAAGCAGCCTGCTATATATGTATATATAGCAGGGCACCTTGATGTTATTGTCTGAAACCATTCAGACAATAACACCAAGGTGCAAGATTTGCTATTTGGCGACATAGAGAGCCATAAGAGGCTGTGAGTCATTTCATCTAAGTTCTCAGAGGTGACGACGGATCTGTAGCCTTTTTTGTTTGATGTTGGCTGCAGATTTCCATAGACTCACTGACTCTAGTAGCCATTTACCTTTAGGTAGAGACTGTGGGTTTATCATTTCAGTTTTATAAAGAAAAAGGAAAACAAAAAAAACTGTTGGCCATGATGGTCCCGGGTACGAATCAGAGGTTGAGTCAAAATGGCTCACAAATCTGTAGCCAAATTCTTTACCGCTACACTATTAACGCTTTGTAGATTAAATTTTAAACGACACAGAATGTATTTTTCATGGACAAATCGCAGTAGTCCACTTGTTCGCTTCGTCTCTTTGAGGATAAGGCGTGACAATGTTCCCTTCGCCGATTCTAGTCTGGTTTTTGATGATGTAATTGCTGTTGGCTTTTACAGCTTCATAGTTCTCAGTGCCCGCGGCCTGAAAAAGGGTAATTTTGAAACAGGCTGCGAGCTGTGAAAGGGTAAAATTAAAAAACATTCCGCATCATTAATTGCGTAACGATGTAACGGTGTAACGGGTGAAGGGCCCCGGCTTTGTCGGCTAACTCGTATCGCAGTATCCCAACCGTTATCCTAACATTGTTTGCACTAGGTGAATGTATAGTGTCTGTGTGTGACGAGCCGGTGAAAAGTGGATCGTCGGAAGCTATCGGAAAGCTTTCGCCGAATCGAATCAAGGAAAATATTTTCAGATGCTGTCAGTTGCGACTTTATTTTTTTCTTTTTTGACCAAAAAGAAAAAAAAATTAAGGTAAAGGTCCGCAGCTAGATATGGGTCCAAATGAGGTCCAATAATCTTCCGCTCACCAGATATCACTAATTGACACTGAGGTGAAGTTTTTTCTTGTCATGTCATTTATTTGAGACGTTAGATTTAAATAAAAGTTTATCAGTTTTTAGAGTATTATATAAATACACAAAATAATGTCTCAGTAGTTTGCTCTTTAATTTTTTTTGCACATTTTAACTTTTTTTTTAATTATTGTATTTTTATGAATATCCGTGGTTTGGTTTATTTGTTTTTAATCTAATTAATAAAAATATAACTAATATTACAGAAAGAAATATTAATGATTACATTTTTCGAACAAGTTAACTTCCCCGTTATGATATCTGTCAAATATTATGCCTCATATTTAAATAGCGCCGCCCTGGTGACAGAAAAAGTCGTGAGTACCCTTAATGTAAGGAGAGTTTACCTTAATTATCACACTTGTAGGGTGTATTGCCGAAACCTGTGCCAGAAGACTTGATTTTGACGCTACTGCTGGTCTTGTGAGATGGTTATACCGTCATCTATTGAAAGCTATAACAAGTTTCTGGAATTTTCCATAGTCATCTCTTAATAAACCTACAAGATAAAAATAGAGATTCTCTTAAGCCGCCATCAGACGCTAAAGGCTTCACTAGACACACTTCACATGCACTAGAATTTGCTTATTCTTACGTAGGCGTCTTTCTCAATAATGAAAAAAGGCCTGTGCCCACTGTGGGACGTATAATGGCTCTACCTTTTTGTTTGTGTGTGCAGCCATGCCATTCTTAAAAGACCAGTATCATTGCGACCAGTAAGATCTATTGCGATCGCTGTTATGGCTATAGTTAACTGCTAAGCTCTATATCTTCAATGACTTGAAACAGTTGCTTAGCTGTAAAAAGCTGTATCTTTAAATTTACTTTGAAGTAGCTGTCTTAGTAACTAATGCGCCACGATATGGGATATACTATTCGTGTTTGTACACAGAATACGATTATTCCTTGTGAAGTGACCAGCGTCTCAGTTGTTAAATATTATAATAATACAGTAGAAACAATCGACGTTTACTTAACATAACGTTGTATGAATCCATTGTTATGTTGATTAAAACAAAACGTTTTAAGTGTCTCTTTAGAAAAGCATAATATTTTGAGAACATCGAAGTGTGAGACTTATATATTGTTAATATTCAACGCGTTCTATTCAACAGCTTTGGCATCTTCAAAGAGATATTTTAAACAAGTAAAGGCCGATTTTTTTAATTTAAACTTAAAAGTTATCCATCTAATTTATCATACAGTTATAATCATATGCGTGGTAGAGCCACGCTGCACGTTAAAGCACGAATGGGTCTGCTCACCTGAGGTAGGACCACGCTCTCACAAAATAACAATGTAAAATAGTAGCTTCATGCTGCTGTGTTACGTACGGTGAGTGTAGAGAACCTGAGACAATTTTATTGGAAACGATTCATTCCATGTAAGTAATGAAGAGTATCCTCATCTGCATTTTAATTCTTAATTAATGATAAATGTAGATGTCGACATATCGAGTGACGAGCAGTTTCGTGGTCACTTGGAAGAGAAGGCCAAATTGGCCTCTAAAAAGCTTGGCATGCTAAGCAGAGCGGGACAGTATTTCATGCCAGCACACGGTCTGCAATTTTACAAGGCGCAGGTTCGGCCGCACATGTTCCTATCTCTGGGCTGGAGCTCCCTAGTACCAGCTCCTTCCACTTGACCGCATCCAGCGCACAGCGGCTCTAATCGTCGACGATCGAGTGCTTTCCGATCGGCTTGATTCACTGGCGCTGCGAAGAGATGTTGCATCTATTTGCATTTTCTTTGGCATATAACCATGGGAAGTGCTCCGAGGAATTCTTCGGATTAATCCCAGCCGCCAAATTTCGTGAACGCACTACGCGGCAAACGTCCCGATACCATCCACACCATCTGGATGCTTGACGGTCCACCACTGTACGTTTCACAAGGAGTTTTTTTCCGCGTACGATCTCTCTGTGGAATAGTTTACCACCTGCGATTTTTCCGGACCGATATGACCTGTTTACCTTCAAGAAAAGATTTATCCTTTCTAAAGGGCCGGCAACGCACCTGCAATTCCCCTGGTGTTGCGGTTGATCAGGTGAGCCGCATGCTCGTTTGCCCCCTCTTCTATAAAAAAATGTCTATAGGCAAAAAGATCCACTTACAGTCAGGCGGAATGTGTGCTCATTCAATACTCTTATTCTATATAAAAAATTATAACCTCAATGAATATAAAAGTAATAAAATTGAACTATTTTAGTCATATAACATTAAAAAAAAGTAAAGTTACAGCCTATATACGTCCCACTGCTGGGCTCAGGCCTCCCCCTCATTTCTGAGAGGGTTTAGGGCAAGGAAGTGTCCGCCGCGCTGCCCAAATGCGTGTTGACGAACTTCACATGTCTTCGAAATATTTTTCTTATTCCTCAGACATGCAGGTTTCCTCACGATGTTTTCCTTCACCGCCGAGCACGTGGTAAATCTGCACTTAAAATTGCAATTAACAATTTCATTGGTGCCGGCGGGGATTGAACCCGGGTTACTCTCGCGTTCTTTTAACAGAAAAAAAAGTGTGTTCATATAACAGTAATTTATATTTATTATTAATTTTGCAGTTTATCCCATGAATAACTTTTATCTTATGATTGAAAAATCTGGACTAAACCTAATAAACGCGCACACAGTCTACATTATGGTCAGTAGCTTCAGCCTATAGACATCCTATTTATAGAAGAGTATTTATGGAAATTGTATAGAATTTTCTCGTGCACACGATACGCCCGATGGTAAGTTATTAGTTATCAGCCCCTGAACATCTGCAAGGAAATCATCAGAAAGGAGTAGGTCTTTTTCTTAAAGGTTCCTAAGTCGTATATGTTCCTAATAATCGCAGAAATTGCTATTAGAGCGCGTTTTGGTGGACTGCCAATGGATGTATCTGGTATAAACCTACATCTATCCTCGTTTGTATATGCATTCGACCAACCGAGGAAAGAGGGCGAAGAGTAACAGCTTAATGATGAAATGTGTCATAAGGTAAGAAAAGTAGACTCTATAAACTGGTAACGTTGCATTCCATCTAGTCCTCAGACGTAATACCGTTTTGATTATGAATGGATACTAAAAATGTAGGTGTCTATAGACAACAACAAACACCTCATAAAGAAACAAACGGATTGTACATCTCTCTCATCTTTAATTATACATAATAATCGGTGATGAGTTTACCTAAAATATGAGACTCGAGGACAATCACAAAAATTTTGATCATGAATAACTTTAACTGAAATATGGGAGCACGCATACAGCACTTCTTATTATGACTGCGAATTAAATTTTGGACTAACAACTTTGTATTCTTTAGGTAGGTTACCATCAATAATCCACGCGATTGTATTGTAGTTCATGAGCAGTTGTCTGGATGTAAATTTACTCAACTAGTAGTTGTGTTTGAATTAATAAATCAATTAATGAATAATTAATGTGTTGCGCACATTATGCTGTAGCAGTGTTGCCACAACCACAGCGCTGTTATTCTATCTATTGTTGTCAGTTGACTGGTAATAGTTTATTGGGTTTTACTGTCAAGAAATTCTTCGTAACAGTCCGGTCAGGAACTTGGCGGTATATCATCCCCGTGGTTCGGAAAGCATGTAAAGCCGTTGGTGCTGTCCCTAATTTCTATACAGTCGCGTTAAAATGCCGTGCGATTGGACTACGAGAGTGAGGAATTACAAAATGTATCCGTGTTTGCGCAAACACTAGTGAACTACGAGTATAATATTGTGCTGCAAAGATGGTTAGCCCGCGTTAAGATTGTCTGCCTGTTCAAAATTCGGTTTGGAGGACATTATTCTGTCCGTGTCTCGCCACGTTAAAAAAAGCCCTCCAGACCAGAGTCTCAACGGGGACTAGCCAATTGCGCAGATCAGTATTATAGTGCCCAAGTGTATGCGCAAGCACAGGTGCACTCTCTATTACTTTACCCTCATAGTGTGATGGGACGGTAAACCGACACAACCGGAGAGAGATCAGGCGCAGGAACAACGGGTTTACATGCTTTCCGAGGCACGGGGGTGAGACACCACCAACTTCCTTACTCCGGGCAGCTACTGAGAATTTCTTGATGGAAACACTCAATAACTGAATTTTTCGGCCTGACTCGGTATTCGAACCCGGGATCTCATGATCACCAGTCGCACTTTACAACCATTAGACCAACGAGGCAGTCATATTTACCGAGCAGTTGTCAAACAAATTTTTGTGTTTCTTATCACCTTCACTGAAGGAGCTTTAAGTGTAGCGTGCCGTAAGTAACGCTAGCTAAAGATTTAACCAATCCTATACTATTAAACGAGCAATTCTTGTATATATATATACATATATATATATATAATCGGGATCTCGGAAACGGCTCCAACGATTTTCATAAAATTTACTGTCCTGGGAGTTTCGGGGATAATAAATCGATCTAGCTAGGTTTTATTTTTAGAAAATGTATTTTTGTCCGTGTTTTTAGGCAATGAAAAATTGCTACAATATCGTTAGAACAAGAAGGTAAATTTTGACCGTTTCTTAATGATTAGAAATAGCTTAATTGGTATAATGGGCGGTCACAGAATCGTAAAACCCCGGTTCGAGCCCAGACCGACTGACCGACTTTTTTAATTTTTTTTTTCAAGTTCCTTTCTTTTTTTAGAAAATCTATTTTTTCGAGCCCTTTTTTTAGTATTTTTTAAAAACACGAAAATTTAAATTAAAATAATTGCACTCATGATTTTTTATTCAAATAACCAGTTCCGTTTTTTCTGTTATGTCGCTAAGATCAAAAAATATCATTTATATTGCATCAGTATGTAATTTGTATCTAAATATAATTTCCAAAACACACGAATTAAAAAAAAATCGAGCGAAAAATACCGAGCAAAGCTCGGTCAACCAGGTACTTTGGCTAATACTCGTATTACCCGTATCCGGCGAGTTACGAATTTATCGGAAAATTTGTTTTACTATTGGCTGTCATTGTAAGGTTGCACTAAAATTGATTCATTTTTTATTTTGAAATTGATTGATTTTTTGATTGTCAGAATAAGCGGTTCATTCAATAAATAACCAAATTGTTTCAGAAAGGGCATGAATGTCTTTATTAAGAAATATGCACAGAAATGGAATGAAATACTTTATAAAGAAATATGAAAATGAAATTTTTCGTTGCGTTGTAGCGTCTCAAAAGCAATGCTGGAATTTAATACGAATATTTTTTTAATTTGAAATAAGGTTTCATTTACAGATTATTTTGTATTATAGCATTCCGTAGCAAATTTATCTAAACGGAACTATGGAGTCACCTTTGTGTCTGATTATTAATAGTCAAAGAGAATTAAGTCTGTGAGTGCATTACGTAATTAATAAAATTTGGAATAGTCATAATATAATGCTTACAATTTTTTTAAGGATAGGGTGACAAACGAGCACACAGTCCACCTGATGGTAAATGGTTGCTGTGGCCCATCCATATCTATCCTCGATTACGAATCAAAATGCAGATGCGTTGTCACCCGTGAGGACTAAGATGGAATGCCTCGTTTCCAGTAAAAAGGGTCTCCAGTTCTCTACACTCACCAGACGAAACACAACAGCATTAAGCTGCTATTTTACGCTGGTATTTTATGAGAGCGTGGTCCTTCCCCGGTCGAGCCGACCCATTTTTGTTACAAATATACTACTACTACACCTGTAGCATGGTACTACTATCGTACTTGCATGCGCAGTGTTGTGCGATCTTCCACATGACTGAGTGACGACTTGATGAAACATACAGGATTTATAGGAGAGACCTACGTTCAGTAGTGGATTTGGGACGCTGTAAAGATAATGATGATGACCAAAAAGAGTTCCAAAATAAATAGGGTTTAGTACATAGGCCGTAACTGTGTGCCAGTGTAGGAATATTCACTACCTCATATCTTCCCGAGAGATGTTGTTAGTGGCGATAGAGGGAATCAAAGCTCTCCAACGTCTCCAAAAAATCAGGAGTTGGAGCAGCGCCTTCCTTATAACAACAAAAGCAATCTACGGTTGTGAACTTGCCCGCTAAGCGTGGCAATTATGGCAACTATGGCAAATATCACCTTTATGAGGCTTATGTTTAACATTGTACTTTTGATAGGCTATAACAGTAATGGTATATAGGCAATGAACACTTTTATATTAAAATGGGCTTACTTTGTAAACTACTGTTGTTGGAGAGTTGCGGATGCTTATTAACATGAAACCACGCTGAGAGAAATCTTAATGAACCTCATATACGTCAACTACCTAAGAAGTTTGCAACGAGCAGTACGAAATAGAAAAAAAAAAACCTAAGTATATAACCTTAGTGGAGGCAATTGTTATTTTTGCTTATTAAAAAATGAGAGTGTAGTGTTTAAAAATATTTTTGTTAAGTATTAACCTATATTACGTGTCACTGCTGGGTACATGGCTCCTCTCATTTCTGAAAGGACTATGGAGCAATTTGTCTGTCACTAGTAACTGTATAAGAAATTGGAACGTGTATAGAATAGCTGACACAAAATATTAAGTAAGTTATAAATCAAGAAAAAAGCAGCAGCGTCTTCTTAACAACTAAAAGTAAAAAACTGCGGCTGCCAACCTCTTGCCAAGCGTGCCAACTATGGCAAATATTTGGCAGTGGACCTTCATAGGCTGTAACGTTATGAAAATCTATGCAAATAACTTAAATAATAATAAATGTAGGCGAATATTTCTTTACCACGTTAACCCATTTCGATAATTACATTTTTATTAGTTTTATGGAGTCGCTTTTTATATTTTAAAAAGTTTAATTATTTATGTTAATTACAATATAATACTCAAGTGAGTGTAGAGTATACTTTATACTGTATTAGAAGTAGTCGATGTCTATAATTTGTCAGATTTCTTGCATATTTAAATTTATGTATCTAATATATTTAAATATGTGATAATCTTATATGAAAGAAGCTAAAATTGGATAGCTAATTCGACTTTATAAATTTATTATTAATTTATTAGCTATCATTTAACAAATAAACTTAATGTCTATATAATTTTGAAAACCGGGTTTTTAGGGTTCCGTAGTCAACTAGGAACCCTTATAGTCTGTCTGTCCGTCTATCCGTCCTCGCTTAATCTCTGTGATCGTTAGCACTAGAAAGCTGAAATTTGGTACCAATATGTGTATCAATCACGTCGACAAAGTGGTAAAATAAAAATTGGAAAAAAATGTTTTATTAGAGTAGCCCCCCTATATGTAAAGTGGGAAGTGATTTTTTTTTTAATTTCAACCCTAACGTATGATATATTGTTGGAAAGGTATTTAAAAATGAATAGGTGTTTACTAAAATCATTTTTTGATAATGTCAATAATTTCGGAAATAATCGCTCCAAAAGTAAAAAACAATGTGTCCCCCCCCTCTAACTTTTGAACCATAAGTTTTGAAAATATGAAAAAAATCTGAATAGTAGAACTTTATAAGGACTTTCTAGGAAAATCATTTTGAACTTGGGTGGAAACAACAGCACCCACTACCGGGAGCAGTTGCAGGAGCGCGGAGCGCTGCTGGAGCGCGAACATAATGGATACCTACCTTTAAATTCATAAGTGGCAACACTTATTAGACGGACGGGAAACTACGGAACCCTACATTGAGCGTGGACCGACACGCTCTTGGCCGGTTTTTAAAAGTGAAATGATTTTGTACGAGGGGAACACTGAAATGATCGGGAATAGAATATTTTGGATTGAGTTACAATAAAACCTTTTTTAGAATTTGAATGCTGGCCTCTTAGAATCTTAATGACATTCAAACAATAAAAAAATTAAAAACAATAAATATGTTGGTTTAAAGTTGACAAGTCGTTAACATAAATGAAGCTCACTCGTGAACATTTCCGTGCCATAATTTATCAGTTTTTGTTGCGGCATATCTCAAGATAAATGCCTCAGCGAACTTGTTTCGATTTATGATGTTAAAGCACCGAGTCAAACGACAATATACCGCTGGTATCCGAGTTCCGACGCGGTCGTGTGTCGCTCAGCACTCAGCACAGAAAAAGGGGCACGTTGCTACAATTCCTTTACAGGAACGCAGAACGGTCACCACTGAGTGGTGTATCACGGTTTGTTTTCCAGAAATGATAACTGAACTCCGAAAAAATAACCCGAAACGTCGCATCATTTTACATCACGATAACGCGGCTCCCATACGTCTCGGAAGACAAATGATTTTTCAAGCAGGAAAACTTTGAGCTGATGAGGCATCCTCCGTGCAGTCCTGACCTGAGCCCAAATGATTTCTTTACATTCTCTAGAATGAAAAATTTATTACGCGGTCAACGGTTTGAAGACCCTGAATAGCTGTGGAATCGTTTAAATCAGCCATTTCGTCAACATGAACTTCAGACTGGAATTACTGTTTTAATGATTGGTTTACACGTATGGAAAAGTGCATTAATTTGAACGGTAGTACTTCAAAAAACAATAAAATACAATTTAGCCAAACCGTGCATGTAGTTTTTCTTATTCCCGATCATTGCAATGTGCCCTCGTATATACTCGTATATGTAACGCATACATTTTTCTGGGTTCGCTTATTTCAATAAGAAAAAAATTCTTGTATCAATATAGTGAGTTAAAGAAAAATATCGCAATTGTGTTGAATAATTAGCTTGTGAGAGCTTCCTACTTTTACATTTTTTATTAAGTTAACGCTTAATAAGTTCTGTTTCTACAAAGCCAATTTTAGTTAGTAACCTTTAATTCTTTTTTTTTTTTGAAAATATTGCTATTGCCGCATGTTCTTTCTCGGTGCAAGTGCAATGGTGGGATCGAATTCTATTTTCAGATGTTTCTTTAGACTGATTCTGAGAAACAAATAGGCTTTAATATGCTGTCACCATTTTTCTATGTAGCCTACTCAATCTCAATAATAAAATAGTAGAAAATACTATTTGATAAATATGTACTTATTTATTGACATCAAACATAATATTATCTGCAGTAAATTCGCACGTTGAGGAGTTGATGTTGTACATGCAGATGTCAACGAATCAGTAATAGTGGCATCGTAAGATGATAGTCTGTCATCTGGTAGAGTAAATGCTAAATGATGGCTCTGGAAAATAAGATTTAACATAGTATATTTTTGAAGTGGAGAAATCTGAGCTTCATTTCACAACTACGTCTAGTCTACATTACACTATACTACATATTCCACATTTTATAGGTGGCACGCGCATTAGATCTTAGTCTTCAAGGTTGGATTTGTTGACCTTGAGATCGTAAATATCTATGGGCCACAGTTTACGTTCCATCAGATTGACTGTACGCTAGTTTAACTTCTCCATGATACAAAAAGCTTATGGAACAAATACAGTGTGGTATTAAAGATGCCTTGATGCCCTCGACCAATCACCTTCTATTAATTATTATTTGCAAACGCTTGAAGTCAGAGGTCTGGAAATTATCTGAGCAAATCACAATGTTTCTTATGGGAAGTCAGGTAAGCCTGTTATTACAAAAGTTCTTCCTTATATCCATTAAACTTTGATCTTTAGGAAACCTAAGTATAAATAAAAAACCAATATATAATAGTAATTTAATTATAAAGTGCTAACACTCGTAAGTATTTTATAATATTTTTAATTTAATACAATTTTAATATTTCAATAAAGCTCACAATATATAATTATATATATGAATACACAGCTCTATATATATATATATATATATATAAAACAGAACACAAAATCTCAAAAATGATTATATACCCGAAAGGCATGGCTCAACGACTACACAGCCCGAATAGAGGTTCCCTGTACAATAAAATAGTGCGGAAATAGTAACCAAATGTGTAATTTCAAAAAAAAAATGCCATCACTTTTCATAGATAAGTTAAATTTATTTTCCAAATTCATTAATTAAAATTAAATCAGAGCTCAACCTATATTTGTCACATGCAACTCGCGTTGATTTATTCGGACATATTCGGTTATTTTCGGACTATGCATCCCTTTCTTTTCAATGCAGTTTATTGTTGCTATACTTTTCTATAATTACCGGCACGTGTAACTAGTGCTGTACCAGTTAAACTATAATATTGGTACAAGGAAATATTATGCATGTTATCGTGAATGTTTTACAGACTTATACTATAAGCGACAGGTGTAAGCCGAATTTTTTTAGTGAATTAATAATTAATTACGTTAATAATTATCAAAACTTCTTAAAAAATTTATAATAAAGTTGATATAATTTTTACGGCACTCCGCTCTCTTTACTGCTAAGACGCCATGTCAAGACAAGTAGGAAACGGAAGTGAACTTGACAGTTTAACAATAACTGTTGATATTTTATTTTTAATAGTATTCTTTTATTATTTCAATATTGTAAAGAAAGCTTGTTTTAATAAAAATTATTCTTTAAAACAAAAAATTATAGGTATTTTACTAAATACGATAATACTTAAAAATAAAACTTCTTTTGTTTTTTTTTTATTTTGTACAAATTTATAGTAGAACATAATTCTGGTACTGATTAAGTAGACGTAGTACCAAATTTATTTGTTAAAGTTCCCATCACTATTTGCTTATTAGCAAGTGTCGCTCTTGATTTTAACCAATTAGCGTGCATTTCAACCCGCCTCCCCCCGTACCGCTTACCTCAGACTTTTGACAGACAGGTTTGGATGCAGAAGTATGTATGTATGTATGAATGTATGTAACATTAGGCGTCTATTCGGGCTGTGTAGTCGTTGGCATGGCTATATAGACCATTTTTGACATTTTCCATTTTTATCGATAACTATTTGTGGTGTTTTAAAAAAAACGGGTAGGGAAATAATTAGTTTTTAGAATTTTTGTCTCTCCATCTGTCTATCTGCGTATTTACGATTCACGCAAAAAAATACTAAACAGATTTCCATGAAATTTTGTGTGTAGTTAGAGACCAAAGGCAGCTTATAAGCTAATTATTATCTGATTACGGAACTTCAAAAAAGGAGGGTTAAGTATTTTCCTTCCTTTAACACAGTAACATCTAAATGATAATTTTTCTATTTTATACGATTATTGTGTTTTTTTCTAATAAATTAAGAAACATAAAGCCTAAAATTACTTTAACCGTTGCGTATTAAATTAAAGTACGCCGGAAATCTATGTTTCACTTTTTCAAGACAATGCTATCTAACGTTAAATACAAAAAGTAGTGACATTTTGCCTCCAGTTACTAATAAATTAAATAATATTATATAACTTACATTTATAAGGTTATCTAATTAAATTTATAATTGATTTGAAAATTCTGATTTATTTATTTATTTATTTTCCTCCTGTTAATGAATTCATTTCTTCTGACACGTTCACCGTGAATAGGAACTACATTTATCAAATTTTGAAATCTACTCGAACGTAAAAAAAAGTACTGGCATGTATTTTATGGTGCTAATCAATATTCAATGGGGCAAATATTAATAAAGACCATGAAATTCAACATTTTTTCGTCAAAGCTATATCAACTTTAATCATGAATATTATGTAAATAACGCATTTCTGATCCCAGGGCAATTTTTCCTTCATAAAGACACATCGGAAGACGTGACCGATATAAAAAGGTGTTGCTAGACATATGATATTAATTCTGTATATTCTGATAAACTGGCTTACGTATATCTATAGCATATAATATTGTCAA
This sequence comes from Parnassius apollo, assembly GCA_907164705.1. NCBI lineage: Eukaryota > Metazoa > Arthropoda > Insecta > Lepidoptera > Papilionidae > Parnassius > Parnassius apollo. Next base: position 8,601,804 of record CAJQZP010001449.1, on the reverse strand, counting down.
ATTTCAATCATTTCTTACGTTCGTTATATACGCAGATAGCGAGGTGGCTCTGCAAGTGTTTCAGTTTTCCTAATTTTAGTTAGTCATTAAAAAAATGTCTATCTTCGGAACAGCTGAAACGATGGTGATGAAACTTTACGAACAGCAATGTCGCGAGTTCTAGGTTACATTTCATCGGAAAAACCTGTAGATGTTTGACAAATCGAAAAATTTATAAAATATGATATGGTCTTTGATGATTATCTTCAATCTGAATAAAGCCACATTAATAGATCTTCATACTAGATTCTCATACGTGGTAGACCCACGCTGCAGCTATATTACGTTGTAGTCGTAGTGGGTCGACTCGACCGGGGAAGGATATCCACCAGCGTAAAATATCAGCTTAATACCGCTGTTTCGTATGGTGAGTGTAGTGAGCCAGAGACACTTTTTTACTGGAAACGAGGCATTCCATCTTAGTCCTCAGGGGTGACGACGCATCTGTGTTTTGATTCTTAATCAAAGATAAATGTAGTTGTCGATGGACCACAGCATCCACTTACCATCAGGTGGAATGTGTGCTCGTTTGTCACCCTTATTCTATTAAAAAAGATCCCGTCTAGGCGAAAGCAGGACGACTCAAACACTGTAATTTTCTTCCGTATCATAACTATGTGATGCAGTTTACAAACTTAAATTGCACTAACAAATATCGTTACGAGCGGGATTCGAACCCGTAGCCCTCACTACCGCAATTTCATGCCAAACCTCTGCGCAATAACGATCGTTTTTTAGTTCGGGAACATTACATGTTTCAAACGAAGAAGTACCCAAAGATATTTTTTGTGTTGTCGTTATTAAATTTGTCCCTCAAAGTTCTTTGTATACAACTGAAAATCTCTCGTAAGTAATTGCTACACACAGTACACATACATAGTGGTCTTACGACATACCCTGATGACTTTTAAACTTAAATTGATATTGATTGAGATTTTTTTTACAGAATAAAGGATAACAAACAATGCTGTAGATATGGGCTGCATGTTATAATCACATAAATAAATTTTATGATATTCAGTACTTTCATTACATTTCATTTATAAACAATGGAAGAAACTTTTCTATGACTGATAAATGAACTCGGAAGTAATTAAAGAGTCTATTAAATTAAAATGCGAACAGAACATCTTTTAGGGATAACCTTGTTGAATTTATAAACAGCGATCCGTCGTCTTACTGAAAGTTTGATCAAAGAGCCTTAGGATACTGGCGGGTAAAAGAGGTTTCAGATCGTGAACATCTGTATATATAAAAATCTCGTATCGCGATGTTTGTTTACGCGAATCTCCGAAACCGCTCAAACAATTTTAATGAAATTTTGCAAACACGCAATACCTTCTCCAACTTGAGAGTTACAATTTTTTTATCCCGATAAGTGTTTTCAATATTTTTATTGTGAATTTAAGGAAAGAATATCTGCCCAACAAGCTAGTTAGTTCATAAATATATGGAGCTAGTCTAGTTTCAGACTATGAGGTAGACATATGTCAATCATTCTTTTCTCGTGACCGAATCAATCTAGTACATTTCGTCACGCGTACCGGTACATTCGAATCGATCATTCAAATGCATCATTTCGGGCTCCAGTACCCTACACTAAAAACAATTCATTCAAATCGTTCAGGATTTGGTCGATTTTCGATTCATTCACAATTCACACCAATCACAAGTATAAAAATTCCGTCCATTGTTTGTGATTGGTTGTAGGTACCACAACATTTAAAAACAGGAGATTGAACCGTCAATACTTTTAAAGGGAAATATTAAAAATACTACCTCAAATGGCTTAGCAAGAATCTCCGTTATGCCAAACATACTGCAGCATTAATTTTGAAATAAATACATGGTAAAGTTGAGAATTAATGTTAAGTACTATGTTAGACGAAAACACGATTCCGTAAAATTTTCTCGATAGAAAAAAATCCAAAGTTACCTCCAAACCGAACAATAAGCCGCTGTTATTCATAAAATACTTTAAATTAGATCATGGAACTTTGCATACTAACTGAACTAACTATAAAGTAGGGCTTATGTTTTTTATTTATTTTTATTACCATTATTTTCACTGTAAAAAAATTACCTAAACTATTGGCGTCTTGAAGCTTGTTTCCTGCCGCCCGATCAGTCTACATCAGTCTTGCTTCGACTTTCGAAGGGTGAAGCTGTGTCGCTTACAATCATAATACACATTACGCAACAGGACGACGTAAAATTAAAATAGTAAATAACCGTAATAAAAATAAGAAGCGACTGGGTTGGCGTAAAGAAACAGGCATAAATATGATAAACTTAATGAAATAAGTATCTAACGACCTATCTACTTACAGTATTAGTGTAGAAGTGGGGGCGAATTTAAAATTTGAGCTGACTTTCTACATCCCCTTAAGTGTACCAGCTCCAACGAACGAATCATTAACGATTGACACACGTCTACTGTGAGGCATTCGTTCCATTTTACACTTTAGAGTTGACAATGAATCTGTAATCTCCTTTGTTTGAAATTAGCTACATGGACGGCAGTAACCAAGTACATGTATATTCGCTTGTCACTCTGATTTTATAAAAAAAAAAAGTTTTATATCTGTGTATTGTTTTACGGCTGCTCTCTCGCTCTCTTGGCGATAGACCTTGAACGACTAATTAATGACCTCTGCTTTGCAAACTTTACTTTGAACTGAGACATGACGAGTACAACGTCGTAATTTCTTTGGAATTTATAAGCTTAGAATGCGGGCACAGTTTTCAGCAGAAAATTTTCTTAAAGATTTTGTGGCGTTGGCGTGCTTTCAGATTATCAGATTAAATATTAATTAGAATGTGGGGTCCACTTAATAATTAGCTTCTAATGATCTTTTGATTTTATTCATCATCTTCAAAGCGCAGTCCTAGAACACCTGCAAACATCAACTTTTTTTAGGCCATATTCATTTAATGCTAACACTGACATAACATTGCACTAATTCGACAGTCGTTTCTTCGATTTATATGGCCCCTTTTGGATGCGTTGTCGATTACTAATCTAATTCGAATTCTTCATCTTCTGTTCTATCATGCAAAAAAACTTTAGATCATAATATTTTCATATCTATTATACAAAAATTAATATTTGTTTGTTCGTATTTTATGCGCTGCCATACCGTTCATCAGATTGCGGTAAAACTTTGTTAACTTATTGCTTCTACCTGTGCGAACGTTATAGGCATAGTACAATGAACTTACAGTAGGTGGCGCCCGTATCATACCAACAAATTTATTTGAAAGTTGTATATTATTCAACTTCAATGAATGTATTATCACTCCAAATTGAACAATATACCTCTTCCAAAATTAAAACGATATTTTGAATGTGATTTCTTCTGCAGCTGCAACGTGCCGGGTACCAGCTAGTGTTTGATATAATTACAAAAGTAAAGTTTAGTTTATTTTATAACAGGCCTGTTAAGAAACTTTATCATAAAATAAGACGTGACTGCCAATGAATTCATCGTTCTTAGTTGTGTGATGTTTTTCCAATTGTTTTTATGTAGCTTTATATATATAAATATATAAAACGAGATAAACCATCTTAGTCTTCAGGGGTGACAACGCATCTGCATTTTGGTTCTTAATCGAGGAAAAATGCTGCCAAAACTAAGTTACAGGAACTTTAAAGAATACAAAATAAAATAATTAAAATACTTTTTCACTTTCCCTATTTAACAGCAACTTCTAAAATGTTCAAAGAAACAAAACTTATGAAAGTTCAACAACTACATGTATAAAATACTTGCATTATAATTAGGAAAATACTAGAGAAAACCATCCATACTACAAGTTAGTATGGATGGTTTTATCTAGTATTCTTTTGTAAAAAAAATCACAAATTTAGCTTACTTGTACTATCAAAGGTACGAACAAACTACGCAAATAAAAGCATTACCTTTGAAGGAGCACAGATGTATCTATAATAAATTGCCTTGTAATATAAAAAATGTAAGCTCATTTAGTAGTTTTAAGTCTCAGCTATCATAATACGTAATCGAAAAATTTTCACCATTAAATTGAGGCTACGAAGTTACTGACTGAGTGTTCGGCGACCATTAGAATAAGTATACTAAAATGTAATTATTATTTTCAAGTAAGTGGCATTGTATGTCTTTCTTGAAAATAAAATTTCTTTAAACTCAATTGTAGATGTCTACGGATCACAGCAACCACTTACCATCAGGTGGACTATGTGCTCGTTTGTCACCCTTATTATATAAAAAATGCAAAATCTCTCACGCCTACCCAGTGAGATAAACAGAGAATGCAAACTTCCATTAGGCATGATTCTCACACATCTATCTTGCTTCTTTGACATCTATACACAACCGATGAGCGATAAAGGATACTTTTAATTCCATCCTCAATATCTTCTTTTTGTGCGTGGCTCTATCATATACAAATTACTCAAACTAGCGATGAGGAGTACAGTTAAGGGTCAAGCATCTGGTACTACCACCGTCAATACTTATTCCAAGCGAGGTTCCTATAAAGGAGGAGGTGCATGTCCAGCAATTGACTCTTTTGGAAAATGAACAATGATTACTTCGTTTACTAAGCAGATGCTGTGTTCCAGTCGGAAAGGTACAGAAAGCCAGTATACTGGTTATGAGACATCACATCATAGTCCTTAGTGGTCACAACACATCTGTTCCTTACTTGAAGTTGGATAAAGGTTTACATGCTGCAGTAACCACTTAAAATTAGGAGGATTGTCAGTTCATTGCCACTTCAATTTCATATAAAAGAGAGTAGGGTTGTAAAATTAAATGTAGGTAAAATGCATAACATAACATATGTTATAAACATAAGTGAACGTTTTAAATGATGTTAAATTAAATCCCGCGTGGAGGCAGAGAAGTTGTACGTTACGAGCTAGGAAACTTATAACGAGGATCATAAACTTTTATTAAAAACATTTGAACGGTTTGAAAGAAAACATAAAATTAAATGCTGTGAATGTGAAAATGTACACATACTTCTTGGATTCTCAGGTAACTTTGAGAACCGTTTTTTGTATAACAACTAGAAGATAAATTAGCTCAATTGTAAATTGTCTCCAAATAATAAGTAGCTGTTGCAGCTCATAGATATCTGTAACTTTTATTGTAGATTAAGGGTGACAAACGAGTACGTATTCCACCTGACGTGAATGCATGGCCTATAGATATTTATCGTCCATTAACAAGTGTTCAACAAGGCTACGTGCTATCACCAACGCTGTTTCTTTTGCACATGAATGATATGTTGCAAAACAGCAATATTCATTGCAGATGACAACACTGATGATGCTCTGTACACGGGCGGTGCCTATATTTCTCGGGAAAACGTCTCCGAGTACCGGGACCAACTTGTATCTGAAGTCGTGACTTTGCTGAACAAAGTCTCGGATTGGGGGCGACTAAATTTAGTTTAATTTAACCCTCAGATGACAAAAGTTTGCGCGCTAACCGCTAAAAAGGACCCCTTTGTCGTATCTCCTCAGTTTCAAGGCACTCTCCTTGTTGTCTTAGCCAATATCGAAATCCTCGGTGTCGACATATCGAGTGACGTGCAGTTTCGTGATCAGCAGACTGTGACAGTATTTCATGTCGGCACACCGTCTACAACTTTATAAGGCGCAGTTTTGGCCGCATATTACGTGGTAGAGCCATGCTGCAGTTATATTAGTAGTATAGTTGTAGCACGAATGGGTCGGCTCGACCGGGGAAGGACCACGCTCTCACAGAATACCAGCGTGAAATAGTAGCTTAATGCTGCTGTATTTCGTATGGTGAGTGTAGAGAACCGGAGACCCTTTTTACTGGAAACGAGGCATTCCATCTCAGTCCTCACGGGTGACAACGCATCTGCATTTTAATTTTTAATGGAGGATAGATGTAGATGTCTATGGGCCGCAGCAACCACTTACCATCAGGTGGACTGTGTGCTCGTTTGTCACCCTATTCTATAAAAAAAAAATATGGAATGCTGTTCCCATCCGGGCTGGGGCTCCCCGGTGCCAGCTCCATCCATTTGATCGCATCAGCGCAGAACTCTTCGAATCGTTGGCGATCGCGCTCTTTCCGATGAGCTTGACTCACTGGTACTGCGAAGATGTTGCATTTCTTTGCATATTTTTCGCATTTACCACGGGGAGTACTCTGAGGAATTGTTTGGACTATTTCCAGCCGCACAATTGCATCATCGCACATCGCGACTAAACTCGCGTTACCATCCATACCATCTGGATGACTGGCGGTTCACAACTGTGCGATTTAAAATAATTTTTCTTCCTTGTACAACTTCCTTGTAAAATCGACTACCACCAGAGATTTTTTGGTCCGATACGACTTAGGGACCTTCGAGAAAGGAGCCTACTCCTTTTCAAAAGGCCGGCAACGCATCTGCAATTCCCCTGGTGCTGCAGTTGTTCATGGGCGGCGGTAATCACTTACCATCATGCGAGCCCTATGCTTGTTTGCCCCCTTTTCTATAAAAAATCATCATCATAGTCTATGGGTATATTATGGCAACCCTGGTGATATGTTGTAAAAGTAATTGGTCCCGAAAAGTTATATTAATTTAAATATTTACAATATCCACCTCAATTTCATGTTATAGTTAGTAGTTACTGTCGCTTTGTATTCATTGTTTAAAAAAGTCGGTAAGATCAATATTATAACAACATTTTTGTGTTTGAAAAAAAAAAAGTGACAGGTAGAGAACATTGTTTAAATTCAACGTAATTCTTATTTCATATCATTTCTTTTATTAGTCAAAGGTCTAGTCTACATATTTCTCGGATTATTATATTCTTTGCGGGTTTCTTTTCGAATTATTCTAAGGATAATTTTATTTGAGATTTGTACATAATAATAAAAAAAAACTCGACATTAGCTTACTCTGCCCCTTTTGTTTTCGATCTTTGTTTTCATTTATTACTTACAATAAATAGTAAAACAAATACTCGAAACGCCAAGACGCGGCAGATGGAGAACCAACTCCAGCTTGCGCTCCAAGAACTTAAGGCTGGACGCCAGGAGCAGTGTGAACTGTTGCTTAAGGAAAGGGATGATAATGAAAAGGAAGTAGTTAGCATAATTGCCAAAATACACAATTAAAATGTGACATGGTTAAGTTACACACTGATTACACTAGTTTTATAAAAGAAAGAGATCAGCTACAGGGAATGGTTAATGAGTTTGACCAATGCAGCAAGGAATATGAGGAAGCTCTCAGGTTTATTGCTGCATTGAAGTTACAGTTGAATGAGGCTAATGAGCAAATAGCACAACTTATCGAAGTCTACTACTGAACAGAAGCCACCCCATAGATAGTTACCGCGATTAGCAGGCGGAAACAGCCGTTATTTTACTGTTTTGAATTGTTCTTAGAAATATTCTGTTGCCCATCTCCTGCTTTACGACACCCGCGAGATAATATTAAAAAAATATTATTTTACACTGTCACTAGGAAAGCAGTATTACTAATGCGAGGTCAATTGCATTGCGCTTATGAAACCACTTTGCCTACTCAATATTTTTCTACTTGATACCGTTTGTGTTGAGCTTATTGATTTTTCGTGAGGTCGTGAAGGTGATTAAGTTTAACCATGATATACTGAGGTATTGTAATATCAGTTTGTTTGAACAAAGTTCAAAAATGTTATTAAACTAAGTTTGTATAAAAAGAGTTATTATAATATTAAGGAATTTATGGATGATAATAACCCCTGGGAAGGCTGATCGCTATCAAGCTACTTCTAATTTGTCTTATTTGTTAATTGTAAACATGATTGTAAGCTATTATTGGAAAAAATAGTCCCGCTGGGTTTCTTGCTGGTTCTTCCCAGGACAGAGATTTTTTTTGCTAACCAGGTAAATGAAAAAAGTAACTTACAATAAGTATTGTTATAATCTACATTGAATAAAAAAGTTTCTGTTTCTGTTTAAGTATGATTATCGATCGATACTAAAATATTTCTGACTGAAATCGGATCAGATACAATTTGATATATCGGACGCATGTTTTTATGTTCGCGGTTTGTAACGGTAATCATAAGTGTCAGTCACGTACTATAAATGTTATAATAATAATATACTCCATAGTAAATTTCTGTTGCGGGTTACGACGGCCAGCCTCAACGGATGCTAGTCATCTGCGCGCGACTGGATTGTATTGCACAAGTGTATGCGAAAACACAGTTGCATTCCCTCCCTCTTATAGTCCAATGAGATAGTATATGAATGGAAAAAAAGTTTTACGTGTTTTCCGAGGCACGGGGCTGAAACACCGCCAACTTGCTGACTCCGGGTTACTACTATTTCTACGATAATTTCTCAACAGAAACAATAAATAACAGATTTTTTGACCCAACTTATTAATAATAGTATTCCGGCTATCATAGGTGGTATTACTATTATTTTGTTGATATGGATTTGGGTAAAATAAAATGGATAAAGTGGAAATATGGGTTTTGAAGTGGCCATGAGCTGGCCATATCGCTCGTTGAACCGTAAACTGATTGAGAAGAGAGGTTCTCGAGTGGCAGCCTCGCACTGGTAAGCTAAGTGTAGAGTTGGTAAGACTTCATGAAGTTGATGGATGCGGGTGACTCAGGGCCCAGTTTTGTAGCATTCCATGGGAAAGGCGATTGTTCAGCAGTGGACTTGTGAAGGGCTGTAATGATGATGATGATAACAACCTCATGGTCAGCAGTAGCGAATACGACTTCCAGACTAACAAGGCATCCACCTACTATAATGTGGTCAAATATAATAATAAATACCGCAATGGATACATCTGGTTGTGGACTTATTGTAAAGCTGCAGGCAAAGGAAATATATCAACCGATTAATCAACTAAATGAAATAATATCTTCAGTAACAGCATTAAAGATAAAAATACAAAGACGACAGCCCAAAATTGAGGGAAAGTAAAATACAGGCGAATACTTTTTACAAATGATTTTAATTAAGTACATTTTTGATATTGTAGCTGTTCTTTGAAGTGGAAAGAAATTTCCTATCCGAAGTATTTAATTCACAAAGTTGGAAGAATATTTTCAATATGGAAAATGAAATTCTTTTAATGATTTCTTATATTTACAAGAACACTAAACATTGAATAATATTGCGGGCATTTGAGCCGAAGCACCGAAAGCCGCAGGGTTTCTTGCTGGTTCTTTCCAGGACAGAAGATTTTTTTCCGAAACAGTGGTAAATTTAAAAAGAAGTGACCCTCAATACGTTTTATTTATAATCTATATTGAACGAAAAGTTTCTGTTTCTATACGCAAATTTTTATATTGCACTCTACGCTGCTACAACATTATGTAATACAATATGAGTCCTCAAATAATCACAAAAGAAGGAAATATGTAGTTTGTCACAGGAAGTGAAAGACATAATTTTTCACATAGATTGTTTTGCTTCCTGGAAGTTTATCTTTATAATAAATTGAATAAAGTTTTGTCTATTTACTCTCTAACATTCTTGTAAACAAGAACTATAGAATCGTTGATAAATATAGATTAGGCATGCACGCACGCACGCACATGCATGAGCGTTTATTTATCTTGTAGTATATTTGGATATATAAATATGTCCAATCCGTTAGGGTGAGGGTCTGGTGAACTATAACACGGGGATTACCCTAGCATGGACACACCTCTCTCACAAAGATCACAGATTTAGGTAGTTATGTGAAATTTTATACTTTTGTGAAGAGGAAAATAAAAATAATTTTTACTATTATGTTAAGGTATTCCTAGAGTATTCTCATCTGATTGAGCTGAATAAATATATAAAAGAAAATGATAACTATATACACATTAAATATACGAACATAAATATATAAATAATACATAAATCAATAAAAAGCGCACTAGATGGAAGCCCTTGGCAGTAAGCAGAAAGAAAAAGAAACATTATTTATATGTGGTAGAGCCATGCTGCAATTATATTAGTAGTTGTAGCACGAATGGGTCGGCTCGACCGGGAAGGACCACGCCTCACAAAATACTAGCGTAAAATAGCAGCTTAATGCTGCTGTTATTCCTATGGTAATAGTAATAGTGTAATGGTAATAGTGTAGAGAACCGGAGACCCTTTTTAAGGAAACGAGGCATTTCATCTTCGTCCTCACAGGTAAAAACGCATATGCATTTTCATTCGTAATCGAAGATAGATGTAGATGTCTATGGGCCACAGCAACCACTCACAAGCAAATGAACTGTGTGCTCGTTTGTCACCCTATCTTATATAAAAAAAAGAAACCGGCGGATGATGCTGACGTAATCGAGGAGCACCACCTTATGCATTTGAGCCCGGAGCGGCCATTACGAAGTCCTGACCCGATAGGCTGACCGGGATTAACCTGTTCACAGAGACGACTACCCGAATAATTTCGGTCAGCAGACCATACCACATGTCAGTCACCTCGTGAGCCAGGTCTGTTGAGCAAGAATAGTATTGTCTATGATGATGATCCGGTTCCAGTAGAGCCTGGCGCGATCATTTTCGATCACGGCTTTCGGCAATGTACTTATAAGGCAGTTTCCGATACACGAGACCGTTTTTCGAGCTCCTGGTATAAAATCCTGGCTACTAGGTTGTGCCTGTGCAAGTAATCAGAGTTAGAAAGCGCCGAATAACCAGAAATGACACGCCTAAGTGACTCACCGGGATGGCGACAAGCTCGACAGATGGCAACAGTGCGATCCTTTAAGATGTATCTAAGATAATTGTTATTCTTAATAACCTGTTATTATTATTAAAAATTTAATACAATCTAAATAAATTACGCCTATTAATGTCGGATTAATGTTATAAATAATTTCGGTTTAAAGATCTTTATTTCTTTTCTTTATTTTTATATGTAGAAGAGGGGCAAAACGAGCATGCGGCTCACCTGATGTTAAGTGACTACCGCCGCCCATGATCAACCGCAACACCAGGGGAATTGCAGGTGCGTTGCCGGTCCTTTAGAAAGGAGTACGCTCTTTTCTTGAAGGTCCCCAGGTCGTATCGTTCCGAAAAAATCGCTGGTGGTAAACTATTCAACAGAGAGGTTGTACGCGGAAGAAAACTCCTCTTGAAACGTACAGTGGTGGACCGCCAAGCATCCAGATGGTGTGGATAGTATCGGGACGTTTGCCGCGTAGTGCGTTCACGAAATTTGGCGGCTGGGATTAATGCGAACATTTCCTCAGAGCACTCTCCATGGTATATGCGAAAGAAAATTCTCAATAAGACAATCGTCACTTACATGAGAATAATAACTATATAAACTTAGTAAACAATTTTTAGTGCGGGTATAAATAACTTTGTTGGATGATATCTTTGCTGCTTATTCAATTTATAAGGTAATAATGATTAAGGTTAGGTATTTAGCTGTTGTGAATATAGGTAGGCAAGTAACTTCTGTTTGAAAGCATTCAAAGATTTCGCCTCCTTTACAAATTTAGGTAGTTTGTTGTATAACTGTGCTCCTTTATACGTAATTTTATTTTTACCATAGTTTGTTCTTATAGGCGGCAATACAAGGTGACTAGCTCGGCGTGTTATATATTTGTTTGTTTGCTTCTTTGTTAAAAAAGTGAGTTGTGTGTGGATTTATTTATGTTTTATTTTATATATTAGTATGCATGTGGTATGTGTATAAAGTTGAGTAACGTACAACGGTTTAGTTTCCTTATATATTGTTTTAGTTGGTGTTAAAAAGTCATAGTTATACAAAATTTTTATGATACGGTTTTGTAGCACTTGGAGAGGTTTAAGATTGGTTTTGGCTGCATTACCCCATACCTCTACAAGGTAAATTAAGTGAGGTTTTACTAGAGAGTTATATATTAGGATTCGGACTTTTTTCGGAATACATCCAACTATTTTGTAAATGCGGCCAACGAGAGAGAAAATAATTAATTTTTGATTAATAATTTTTAATTTGAAACTGTAAAACTTTCGTCGAAATATTAGTGCTATCCTTTAGGATGTATCTTAGATAGTTGTTATTACTAATAACCTGTTATTATTTTAAAATATTTAATATGATCTAAACAAATTATCTCAATAAATTACATATGCAAAGTCCGATCAATTGTTATCAATAATTTTTGATTTGCGACGGTAAATTTTCTACCGTTTGCATACTTTATTGAAATATTATTTTTTCTTATTTTATAACGTTTATTCTTGATAGGGAAAATGAAATTATCATTATAATATAACCTGGCGCATACTTATAATATGAATCGTTATAATTAACTAATGATACTTGACTACGGTGTGGTTTCGAGATTGTCAATCAGCACTACAACCTTTGCTGAAATAAGGGCTAAAAATGGGCTGTAAATATGGGCGGTACATATCATCGTTGGAGCCACACTCAAGTGTGAGTAACGATCCAAGAACAAGTCCGATGATATCCCGGACGTCAGTCTGAGCGAGATTAGAATGGCTCTCCACCACCTTCAAAACGGCAAGGCCCCGGGCGAGGATGGAATTACAGCGGAGCTTCTGAAAGCGGGTGGAACACCGGTACTTGAATTCCTTCAAAAGCTCTTCAATTCTATCCTCCATGGTGGCACTACTCCGGAGGCGTGGAGCAGAAGCGCGGTGGTCTTGTTCTTTGAGAAAGGCGACAACGCTCTCTTGAAGAACTACAGACCGATTTCCCTTCTGAGCCGCGTCTACGTGCTGTTTTCGAGAGTCATTACGAATCGTCTCGCACGCAGACTCGATGACTTCCAGCCTCCCGAACAAGCCGGTTTCCGAAAAGGCTTCAGTACCATAGACCACATACATACCCTGCGGCAGATTGTACAGAAGACCGAAGAGTACAATCTGCCGACTTTGCCTGGCGTATGTGGACTATGAGAAAGCCTTTGATTCCGTCGAAATTTGGGCGGTGCTGCAGTCTCTTCAGCGGTGTCAAGTTGACTGTCGGTATATCTAGGTGCTGAAGTGTTTGTACAGAAGGGCTACGATGGCTATCCGACTACAGAACCAGAGTTCGAAACCTATCCAACTGCAGAGAGGTGTAAGACAGGGTGATGTTATATCCCCGAAACTCTTCACCGCTGCGTTGGAAGACGTTTTCTTGCTACTGGACTGGAAAGGATACGGTATTAACATTGTGGCCATGGAAGGAAAAAGGGAGATCTCCTGCCGGGCAAGGTGTTCTGCCCGGGGAGCGGCCAGCACCCCAAGTGATAGTTCGGAGAAGTTCTATATATACTGTCTATGATTCGGAATGTTAATAGCGCGATTTAGGCTTCGGTGTGTTTCGGTGTGCTAGTGGCGCGACGACAGCTCCGCTACATCAACCCCCTGCTCAGACCGGAGGTCGATAGTGAAGTCTCGTTGTCGACGAGTGTGCAAGTGCCAGGAGATTTGCCTTCCCCCCCGAACGGGTTCCAGTCTTGTCGTGGCGGGGGGGGGCTTAGAAGCCGTGGCTTGGTCACCCACGGCGAAACAAAGAGGAACCCATATGGCTGGTCCGAGGTGGAGGGCCGGCCCGAGGTGGCCACTCCGAGTGGGCTTGGGAAGCCCACTTTGGATGTGTGTTGGTGGACTGCGGTGAGAGGTGTGTCCTCCCCACCTACCGCTGCAGCCGAGGTGGAGTCGCGGAGGAAGAGGAGTGTTGGTATGGCGATGCGCCACTCGCCCTATCCTCCGCGACTCAAACGGGGCCGCACCGTTGATGCGGTGGTGGTGGGGCTGCGGGGGGAGAGGATTGTCGGTATTGCGAGGCGCCGCTCTCCCTCCCTCCGAGCGAATTTGGATACAGATCGCTGGGGTGGGAAGGAGTACTTCTAAGTGCTGTTTTCCTGGCCTGGTTTGTGCATGGGACGCGGGGGCGTCTGTTGCACATACGTAATTGGAGGCCGTGGAGGAAGGCGCGCCATGTGTTCTGGTGCGCCTTACCTAGAAGGAGAACGGGGAGGAATTTTCCTCTCCCGAGGAGGTGCTGCCATGGGGCGGCAGTCGCTGGTAGGGCCGCGGAAGTGTGCGAAAGCGTTCCCGTAGCCCTGCCAATATGCGACAAAGGTGGAACACCATGGGGTTTTAGTCGGTGCGAGTCCGACATAACCCGTCCTTGCCCCCCGCGAGGCGGGTATGCGGAGGCATTTCCCCATGTAACAAAAAAAAAAAGGAGATTTGCCTTGTAGCCTCCGGTGAGTCGAGAAGAATTCAAATAATCTGCGAGAGTGCCGTGAAGCAGAGGCGAGCAGTAAGGCTCAGAGCCGTGCCGTACACTGTATGGCGCAGAGAGTAGCTTGAAGGAACAGGAAGCGTTATTATTCCAGTGCTGCGATGAACCTTGTGAAGCTAGATGGCTTGCAGGATATGAAGACTGCAGACGATATCTGCTCGGGAGCAAATGGGTGGGGTATTCTATGACGATGATGAAGCTTGAAGTTTCCGAAGGTTGTTGGTTGCGTGTTCAGATCACGTCGGGGTCACCACTGTGGCCGTAGAAGGAAAAGGGGAGATCTCCCGCCGGGCAAGGTGTTCTGCCCGGGGAGCGGCCACCACTCCGTGTGATAGTTCGGAGAAGTTCTATATATACTGTCTATGATTCGGAATGTTAATAGCGCGATTTAGGCTTCGGTGTGTTTCGGTGTGCTAGTGGCGCGACGACAGCGCCGCTACAACATCAATGGTGAGTACATCACTCATCTTCGATTTGCCGACGATATAGTCCTTATGGCAGAATCGCTGGAGGACCTTAGCATTATGCTCAATGACCTCAATGGTGTCTCCCAACGGATAGGTCTTAAGATGAACATGGACAAAACAAAGATCATGTTTAATGTCCATGTCACACCTATGCCGGTAGTTGTTGGAAGCACTATGCTCGAAGTTGTTGACGAGTACGTTTACCTGGGACAAATAGTCCGACTAGGTAAGTCCAACTTCGACCGAGAGATCAATCGACGGATTCAACTCGGCTGGGCAGCGTTCGGGAAATTACGACACATCTTCTCGTCAGGTATACCTCGATCTCTGAAAACTAAAGTGTATAACCAGTGCGTATTGCCAGTGATGACTTACGGATCTGAGACGTGGTCCTTCACTGCTGGCCGTTTGAGGACGCTCAAGGTTGCTCAGCGAGCTATGGAGAGGGCTATGCTCGGAGTTTCTCTGCGTGATAGACTCAGAAATAAAACTAGAGTGACCGATATAGCCCAACGGACTAGTAAGCTGAAGTGGCAATGGTCCGGCCATATAGCTCGAAGAACCGATAACTGATGGGGAAGAAAGGTTCTCGAGTGGCAGCCTCGTACCGGTAGGCGTAGTGTAGGGCGACCCCCCACTAGATGGAGTGACGACCTGGTAAGATATGCAGGAAGTCGATGGATGCAGGTGGCTCAGGACCATGCTTTGTGGCATTACTTGGGGGAGGCCTATGTTCAGCAGTGGACTTGTGAAGGGCTGTATTGATGATGATGATGATAATCTTAAGATGAATTTCTAATAAGTCTTCATGAGAATACATTAGTTATTAAGGGGCTCTTTTTAACACACTTTAAGAACTTTGTGTGTATCTGTCTATCTACGTAACGGAATATTTTAATGTAATTTTCACCTACTTGTAGATGGCAGGTTGATTTGAAAATTTGTACTGATGAAGATGCACTGATATCTTATCTTAATATATATATATATATATTTTATATATATATATATATATATATATATATATATATATATATATATATAAATAACGTGTCACGTTGTTTGTCTGCGATGGACTCCTGAACTACTTATCCGATTTTAATCAAATTTGCACACCATGTCCATTTTGGTCCAACTTAAGAGATTTTTGCCCATGAGTGACCCACAATTTTTTTAGCTAATTTAAGGAATTTTTAATAGGACATGACAAAGGGTCGTCGAAATGGGCAGAACAACGTCTGCCTGGCAAGCTACTCTCTCTCTTTACTCTCTCTCTCTTATATATATATATATATATATATAGAGAGAGAGAGAGAGAGAGAGAGAGAGAGAGAGAGAGTAGAACCAGACTAGCCCAACGGTAAGATGAAGTGGCAATGGGCCGGCCATATAGCTCGAAGAACCGATAACCGATGGGGAAGAAAGGTTCTCGAGTAGCAGCCTCGTACCGGTAGGCGTAGTGTAGGGCGACCCCCCACTAGATGGAGTGACGACCTGGTAAGATATGCAGGAAGTCGATGGATGCAGGTGGCTCAGGACCGTGCTTTGTGGCATTACTTGGGGGAGGCCTATGTTCAGCAGTGGGCTTGTGAAGGGCTGTAATGATGAAATGAATGATATATATATATATATATATATATATATATATATATATACTGCTGGGTGCGAGCCTCCTTTTATTGAATTGAAATTCACTGTATCGAGTTTCACACTGTTATTTACCTCGAAAGTATTTGTTTACGTTACTAAGCCTTCTGCAGAGCGAAGCCTCAGGTTTCCTGTGAAAAACGTGCGCGATCCGAATGAAGAAAGTTTGTCACACACAACCCTACAACTATCATAAAGAATAATTAATATATTTAATATTAATATAATATAAAAATTCACTATATTAGTTTAATAAATAAATTTTTATAGATAAAATACTCGAGAATGATTAGAATTTCATTGATATTATATATATTTTAATTTTTTATACGTGGTAGAGCCACGCTACAGCTATATTACAGTTGTATCTTTATCTTTTTGACTTTTTGATTCCTAAAGGAAGATAAATGTGGATGTCTATGGGCAACAGCAACCACTAACAATCAGGTGGACTGTGTGCTCGTTTGTCGCCCAATGCCATAAAATAATTGTCTTCGAAATTAAAAATAAAGTTCTCAAAATAGATTTATAATAAACAGTAGTACCAGCTTAAACGGAACTAGGTCAAAAAGACCGCTACAAATGATATTCAAACAGTGTAAAGCAAACAATTGGATTTGCCGTGATTTAAATGAATTTTATATTCTATTGAATTCGATTAAGTTTGATTGAATATTCAAGTTCGTTTACTGCATTATATATTCAATAGTGTTATTAACTGGAAAATTAATTGTTCAAAGCTGTTTCTTATGTGGTATGTAGGTATATGTGACTGACTGAAAAAATGAGTAACTCGATTTGTCAGTCAAATATTTTCACTGGTCGCCCGAAGTCAAAGCCTTGAAAAATGCCCTACAATCCATGTCTAGTGCGAGGTCCGTTCAATTAGCGGACTGCTGACATAAGTGAAGAAGCAATAACTATTAATGTTTAATATTTGAGCTGTGTCAGCTCATTGGCTAAGCGCTCATTGTATTTGTAACTTTTATTAGTACGCAAGCAACTTGGGTTCGATCACAGGCACCAATGAAATACTTAATAACACTGCCACCGTTTATATTTACTGTTATTAGCGATTTGCCCCCGTTTTGCACTGAAGATTTCTGAATTTCGCAAACCGGGCCCTAATATAGCTAAATACCATCCAGGTGACGTCTCCAACCACAAAAGTTCCATCAAAATTTGTTAAAAAAGGAGAAGAATTACGAACATAAGCACACACACACACACACACACACATATATATATATATATATATATATATATATATATATATATATATATATAAATGTGTGCTATTGTAATATGTGTGCAATCAAGAATAAAAAAGAGTGATTGGGACCTGTCTGTACCCATCATTGAGACGTATTTAGGCTCAAGCTAAACATAGACTAAACCAACCTACCTAAAACAAGCTGTTGCGTAAAGTAAAAGCACTCATGTACATTCATTCTGCCATAAATATAGAGTCACCTTACATGATATAAATGAATCCTAATTAATCCGACACGCAAATTGGCGTAAATTCAACGTTGTTCTATCAATTGTCACAATATCAGATGGTAAACAAATGATTAACATTATGAAATTACAATGTAACATGTTTCATGTAATTACGCCTTAAACTAAACCGATAAATTTATTATTATTGTTCCTTATTTTAACCGTATTTTAAAAACAAGCGTAGTCAACCCTTTATCTTTTAAAAAACTTAAGCTTTTTAGAATGCCTGAACGTGTTTACAAAGTTACCTCTGCTGATAAATTTAAACTTAAAAACTAGCTTTTATTCCATACTACTATTCATACATGGGACGTTTTTAGCCTCAACCTAAATTAAACAAGCTGTTGTTTAAAGTAAAAACACCCATAAATTCACATTCCTTCCGCAATAAATCCAGGGTCACATTACATGGGATATATGAATCCCAATTAGTCCGACACGCAATTTGGCGTACGGTATATTCAATATTGCCATATCAATTTTCAATAAACAGCTTTTACAACAAAAAAGCTTTTATTCTTTACTACTATTCACACGACTCCATAATATCGTACGTACGTATATTATATGTAGTACAGCCTCGTTGGTCTAGTGGTTGTAGTAGTGCGACTACTGATCATGACGTACGTAACGTAAAAGAGACATAAAATTCACGAGATTTCTGGCCATATCTTCACCGGTAGCCGTGACCAGGGGATAAGCACTTGAAAATTTAGTTAAATCGTCTTGCAATGTAAGGATAAGTTTGAATTTTTGGAAACCTACGTCGGGCAAAGACTGGAGTACATTATTATTAATTATAGTACGTGGTAGAGTCATGCTGCAGCTATATTAGTAGTATAGTTGTAGTACGAATGGGTCGGCTCGACCGGGTAAGGAACACGCTCTCACAGAATACCAGCGTGATATAGCAGCTTAACGCTGCTGTGTTTCGTATGGTGAGTGTGGAGAACTGAAAATCCCTTTTACTGGAAACGAGGCATTTCATCTCAGTCCTCACTATGGATATCTATGGACTACAGCAACCACTTACTCGTACAGTCAGGTAGACTTTATGCTCGTTTGTTACCCTTATCCTATAAAAATATCAATACTTCAATCAGGTACGAATTAATTTTCAAGCAGACTCCAAAATATAGATAAACATTAATATAGAATTTTTTGTAGATGATTGCCCATCTTGGTATAAAGAGCAATATTTGCATTACTGTGTGCCATGATATAGATAGGTAGTGTAATTAGTAGTCGTAATAACTCAGATGGTTAACGATCGCTGTAAATATAACAGAACGCGAGTAACCCGTTCAACCCCCGCCGGCACAAATAAAATTATTAATTGCAATTTTAAGTGCTGATTTACCACGTGCTCGGTGGTGAAGGAAAACATCGTGAGAAAATCTGTATGACTGAGTAATAAGAAAAAAAATATTTCGAAGACATGTGAATTTCGCCAACACGCCTTGGTCCTGCGCTGCACTTCCTTGCCCTAAAACCATCTCAGAAATGAGGGGAGGCCTGTGTCCAGCATTGGCACGTATATATAGGCTGTAACTATACTTTTACTTTTCAATTACAGGCTGTGAGGTATTCCACTTAAGTCTTCAGAGGTAACAAAGCAGCTTTACCCTTCAGCTGTAGGTGTACATAGACTGCAGCAGCCACTTACCATCAAGTGGACTGTAAGGACGTTTGTCATTTGAGTTTTACTAAAAAAAGTTAGATCTCTCTATTACCGATATTATTTTTTTATCAAGCAACTCGTGTAAAAAAAGTACATAGAAATGCATAATAATCGTTGAGAATATGATGATTGCTACCAAGCTCAAAGTAAAAATATTTTTTTCTTCTTAGTCAAATAATAAAAACGTAATGTATTTTTGAGCTTCATCTTCTGTTGTTTCAAAAAAAAAAAAAGATGGAAGGAAAAGAAAGGGAATGAGGAATAGGTTCTGAATTTGACTGTAGTTTTTTATTTATGTTATTACCTCAGAACCTTTTTTAATATTGAAGTCGGTTGTACAAGTTTTATTTAGCACTTGTGTTACTTTTAACACAATGATTTTTACACATGAAAATAAGAATGGTAAAATAAGGTCGTTAAGAAACAATTATACAAATACAATACGGAGACATTTGTTGTATTTCAACCTTCTTTAAGAGCCTTCTTAAATTTCGGCGTTATGCAAATTTAGGTATTTTACGGGAGCGATACTTTCTTTCATATCTATTCACTCGCTCGCACTATGGTACTTTGAGTATGGCGACTAAACGATCTTGATCATCCATAATACAAGTTTTTTAGTAGGGAGAGTGGATTGAAAATTTTTGGTGTGTCATTTTAACGTTATACAATTTTTTATTATTTATGAACATATTGTTGAAATAAGTACATATATATATATATATATATATATATATATATATATATATATATATATTAAAATATTCTTTAAAAGATATGTTTTTATAATTTACGTAAGTTCTTTGTTATGAGGGCTAATAAATTCCGCTTTACCAGATATGCCTAGTTGGGAGTCAATTCAATTTATTTGTTTTGTATTGTCAACAATTATTATTTTATAATTTAATATAAACTGGTAGTAAATAGAAATTGGTTTATCACTTTCTAGATTATTATACTCAAAACAATTCCTCACTGATTTGCTGTATAATTTTTGCACATTTATAACTTTTTTAGTTTTTTTCATATTTGTAGTTTGATTTATTCATTACTGTCTGATTAATTTACAGTTCAACTTAGATTACATAAAGAAATATTAACCTTTACATTTTTCTAAAAAATAACTGCCCCTTAATTAAGTCTGTCAAATATTACACTTCATTTCAAAGCGGTGCCGCTATGGTGTTAGAAAAAGTCGTGGATACTAATATAGTGTATAATAGCCGTGGATGATAAGCATCGATGAAATTGAATTATTAATTAGTAACTTATTACTAATTAATTAATTCAATTTAATCGATGCTATAGCAGAAAAACTGATCCAACGAATAAATAAGCTGAAATTATTTTTATAAAATAAGAGTGACAAACGAGCACACATTCCACCGGAAGATAAGTGGATGCTGTGGCCCATAGACATCTTCATCTATTCTCGATTAAGAATCAAAATGTAAAAGCGTTGCTACTCCTGAGGACTACGATGGAATGCCTCTTTTCCAGTAAAAAGGATCTCCGATTCTATACACTCACCATACGAAACACAGCAGCATTGAGCTGATATTCAACGTTGGTATTATGTTAAAGCTTGGTCCTACCTCAGTCGAGCCGACACATTCGTGCTACAAGCATAATATAGTTGCAGCATGGCTCTATCACAGTGCCAATGAGTCAGTTATATAGCTCTTAGAAATGACAATTAAGGGGGAGGAAAAGTTCTCGAGTGAAAGTTTCTTACTAGTAAGCGGAGCATAATATAGCGCAACCACTAGAGGAATTGCATGTTAGACGTGCCGTAGACTTGATAGAGTATATTTTTGTCATTAGAATCACCATCAATACAACCCGTATTGATCGTGGTTTTATTATTATTGCTACGGAAAACAGAACAAAATTTTTATTATATCTATAGTTTATTTTATTACAAATCTCTTGCCGGTAAAGTTCCCGCCAGAACTAAAAAATATTTGTGTTCTGGAAGTAGAACTAAAACTAGAGCAAAATAGTTGTTGTTTTGTATTCAAAGGCAAAGAGATCTATTGCTAAAATTTTGTGAAATGTATCCATCACCAATCTGTGAGATATAAGAACATCAGTTCCGAATTAAAGGAGAAAAGAGATGTACAAACTTGAAATTACTTCATACAGCAAATCGGCGATCATGTAAGTTAAGTTTGTCTCTTGTAGTCGTATGCCTCTTGCTTAATATTTTATTAGCTAAAGTATAATAAAAATACAGGGGAGGAGGACAAAGAAGAGAAACGAGTAGTGTCTTGGGTAATGGAAATTTATATTAACCGAGAAGTTTTAATAATCGAATATGTTCAAAATTCACTCTTACCTATTTCTGTCGCGATATAGCAGCGCGTACACTGCTATGTTGCAGTCCGAAGAGTCTCTATATCCTAGCTAGTGTAATTACAGGCTGTGAGGCATTTCATCTTAGTCCTCAGAGGTGACAGCACTTTTGTAGCCTTGAAGTTGGCTTCATGTGTCCATAAACTGCAGTAGCCACTTACCATCAGATGAATGAAGTTCTTTAGTCACCTCACTTTTGTAAAAAAAGAATAAAATTAATTTTATCTTAAATTATTGTATATTTCCGACATTTCAAGTCTTTAAAGAACTCATCACTCTAAAATCGAAGCACTTTCAGTGGAAAATAAGTTAATTTGACAAACACAATTACGTAAGTAAAGTAAAAGTGTACGAATGAAAATTCTTTATTTTTGTCTAAAATAACGCACCATTTCCATGTAAATAATATTTCTGTAAACTTCGTGTTCTTGCTCGGAAGTAAATTAAACTTTATAAAAAGTTTAATTTACTTCCGTAACTTCATTGCAACAAGTGAAGTTCAACTTGCTCGTAGTTGGCGCTCACTGAAGTTACACGTTGAGCATTTAATGTACATATATTATGTTTATGACTTATGTAAACATACTCGTATTAATTCGTAGCTTATGCTTGTGACATAGAAAAACAATTTTTTAAATGTAAAATATTATGCTATTTCAAATGTTAATAATTCTTAAGCAAGTATCATTTATTTTAGTTATGTTTAATGATATATTAACCAGCATCATTATCAGTACCCGGATGACCGAGCTTTGCTCGGTTTTTTTTTTTGAAATTACATTTATAAATTACATACTGATGAAACTTAAATAATATTTTTTGATCTTATTGACAGAATAGAAAAAACTGAACTGATTATTTGAATAAAAAATCATGAGTGCAATTAGTTTTATTAAAATTTCCGTATTTTTAAAAAATTACTAAAAAAAAGGGAGTGAAATAATAAATTTTCTCACAAAAGAAGGGAACTTGAAAAAAAAAAGGAAAAAAGCTAGACCAGAGACAGGACGCAAACCACGGAACTCCGATATCACGCCCGACCGACATCCCACCTGAGCTATAACGATCGTTAGTGATCTGTCTGCTCGTTTAAAGGTATAGGATTACAACCCATTACAAGACCACAGCTAAACTTAGGTATTTCCCAAAGATTGCCACAAAGTCATTTCTATTATCCGTACTCTATCTATCACATTGATACCTTTAGTTTTATAAAAAGAGTCTTCTATTTCAAGAATAATTGAACATTTAAAGATATAATAAATTATATTAAATATTTTTTTATACTAATATGTTGTGTTTAATTTTTTTTATAGTATAGGATGACAAACGAGCACACAGTCCACCTGATGGTAAGTGGTTGCTGCGGCCCATAGACATCTACATCGATCGTCGATTACAAATCAAAACGCAGATGCATTGTCACCCGTGAGGACTAAGATGGAATGCCTCGTTTCCAGTAAAAAGGGTCTATGGTTCTCTACACTCACCATACGAAACGCAGCAGCATTGAGCTACTATTTTACGCTGGAATTCTGTGAGAGCGTGGTCCTTCCCCGGTCGAGCCGACCCATTCACGCTACAACTGTACTACTACTCATTACTATGCTAGTCATCTGTATTTATTTTCATATATGTTCAAGATGGATCACATGTTTAGAAAGTAATCTTATTTTCACTCATATGTGAAATTTCATACTTCAAAGAAGACAAACGGGAATATCTCAAACGCATTTTTTAAACTAACCACTGGATGACCTTTTTTACCGTCTGGAAAAAAATAGAGTGTAACAGTTGAACGGAATAGAAGTCTGTCTATGATATTTTACAATTTATATTATGAAATTGACCTATCAATATACTATTAATTTGGTACGTATTATTTTAATTGAGAAGTCTTTATTTGATTAATTTACTTAGTTTAAAAATTTTGTTATTTTTTTAGTAGGGAAAGTTTATTTCAAATTAGAAGTATATATTGATAGATGAATTCCATAATATTTTAATGTAAAATATCAGTGCCAGAGGCTTCTATTCTGTTCACCTGTTACACCTTATTTTTTTCCAGACGGTAAAAAATCATCCTGTGTGTAATAAAAGTATCGAGCTTCAATCCATTTGGAATCGACGAAGTTAGATCATATTTGTTTGGCTAGAATCAGAAGATATAATTCCATTAAATGTAAGTATTCTCGTTTTCCATTCAATTTCATGTTTTGGTATTGGCGAGGACATCCAGATTACCCTTTAAGTTTTAAAAATTATCAGCTATCGGCTACTGTTTAGCTTTTACTATCAATTGCATTAAAATAAAAAAGCAAATGTTGCAGAAGTGGACGGCAGAGTCGGAAAGGGACGTCCTAGGCGAAAATTTATCGACCAAATTGGCGATATATTGAAAACAGGTCAAATTAGGAGTACCCTTAACCGACGAGCATGTATGCGTAGATGTATGGATGTGAAGGAGGCGAGAGAGGTGTGTCAGGATCGTGCCAAATGGAAGTCTGTAGTCTCTGCCTACCCCTCTGGGTAACAGGCGTGGGTGTTTATGTATGTATGTATCTATTTAAATAATTTATTTGAGAAAGCTCAAGGTCGTTCAGCGAGCTATGTAGAGGGCCATGCTTGGCGTTTTTGTGTGATAAAATTCATAATGAGGATATCCGCAATAGTACCAGAATAACCAACATAGGCCAACTTAGCTCGAAAAACCGAGAACAGATGAGGAAGAAAGATCCTCGAGTGGTAAAATGTGAAGTCGACCAACCAATACGAATTGGGGCATCGTGACTGCTACGGTTCATAGAAATCTACATTTACTCTCGATTAAGAAGCAAAATGCAAATCGTTGTCACTTCTGAGGACTAAGATGGAACACCTCATTTCCAATAGAAAGGTTCTTCGGTTCTCTACACTCACCATACGAAACACAGTAGCATAAAGCTGCTATTTCACGCTGGTATTCTGTAAGAGCGTAGTCCTACCCCGGTTGAACTGACCCATTCGTTCTACAAACATAATATGGCTGCAGCGTGGTTCTACCACGTAAAGACAAAATAATATATACCAGGTGGGACAATCGCCAAGCGCTTGATTAGAGTGGCTAAATATGTTGAGTCAAGAATAAAATAACAAGGGAATTACATACAAAATAATAAAGGAATTACATACAAAATAACAAGGGAATTATATACAAAATAAACAGAATTATATATATAATAATATATATAATCAAAAAAGTAGATCAATCAGATGGATTACCATTACATTATAAAAATCCGCTGCTGAATACAGGCCTCTCACATGGATTGCATCATAGGGGGATTTTTTCATTATGTGGAATTGTTCTCAGGGGGATATTTTTTGATTTTAAGATATTTTACATCTCGCATATATGAGATGGTAAACCACCATCTATTATTGGTGGCCGTAAGATCTTTCTGGCCTTTTTCATATTATTTTTTTCTATTTATTGTGGCACAAACGGTCTTTATCTAACAAAAAAAAATACATAATTTTAACATTAATTAAAAAAGAAACATACTGCCCAAATACTTCATATTTTTCTTACATTATAATCGCATCATACAACACACACGACTCTAAATAGAACAAAAACGTCGTCGTCAAAGAGTTCAATTTTTGACGCCACTATCATGATGTGATTGTGTAATTGCGGATTGTACATAGATTTGCATAATGCAATTAATAAGAGTACATAATGCCGTGTATCCTCAACAGTCCACGACCTCATATCATTCCGTGGATATTGTAAGAATCAGCTAAGGGAAATTGAAACTGGAGATGGCTAGCAGCATGTTTTTGATAACAAAAATATGCTGCTTAATAATAACAAAAATAGCGGTTGCCAATCTATTTGCCAAGCGTGACTATTGCTATAGCAAATTTGGCATAAAAAGTAAAGTTACAGCCTATATAAGTCCCACTGCTGTGCACAGGCCTCCCCTCATTTCTGAGAGGGTTTTAGGGCAAGGAAGTGTCCGCCGAGGAGCCCCAATGAGTGTTGACAAACTTCACATGTCTTCGAAATATTTTTTTCTTATTCCTCAGACATGCAGAATTCCTCGCGATGTTTTCCTTCACGTGGTAAATCAGCACTTAAAATTGCAATTAACAATTTCATTGGTGCCGGCGGGGGATCGAACCCGGGAACACGTTCTGTTATATTTACAGCGAGCGTTAACCATCTGAGCTACCACGGCTCTAATTTGGCATAGTTAGACTAAAATGCCAACATATGGTGAATCAAATATTCAGTCAAAGATTTGAAGGACTATTATGGAAAAAAAGCGTAATACATTGATACGAATTTAATAAAACTAAATTAATTACTGCTAGGTCACCGATCAATACGACACAGATTTAAGCCAACACTTATTACAAGTAACTATAATCTGAAAATCATAGAAACATTCTTCATACAATTTAATACTCAAAATGTTCAACACGTAATGTCAGTGATGTTATACGGTATTAAATATTACAGTAATCGCTACGGCACTGCGAGCCGCGGGTTTGAATCCCCCACGCAACTATTGTTTGTATTGCTTACGAATAATTTCTCTAAAATTTAAATTTATGGATCGGAATTTTGTAAATGTAAAGTCTCTCCACGATACAATTCTAATTTGCTTTTTTTATAGAAGTAAGGGTGGCAAAAGAGTACACTGTCCACATGGTGATGAGTGAATTCTGTGGCGTATAGATACCTAAATCTATCCTCGATTAGGAATTAAAAAGCAGATTGTCACCTCCCAGGGATTGACTCGTTACCAGTAAAAACTCTTGGAACTCTAGTTCTCTTCACTCACCACACAAAACATAGCAGAATAAGCTGAATTGGATTGATATTCGAACACGAATTGCTCGCGTACTACGAAATTTGAGGCGAGCGTCCTTTGAGCTACTCCAATCTTTCTTTATTAACTAAACTTATGTCCTCAAAGTTAATGAAAAGCTTTATTTATTAATCAATTAATATTTAATTTTCACAATTATTTTTGTAAATTGTGGCACTTCTTAGTTAATACATCGTTATAAACCTTATTTAGCTTATAGAAGCAATTGAACCATTTTAATTAACCTTTCATAGTAAGTATAAGCTGACTTCAACTAAAGGGAATACATTAATTTCACAGTCTGAAGTCGCCATGTGATATTTTATAAAAGAACCATAGTTGATACCCGGCGCGTTGCTACCGCAGAAGAAATAACTGTGGAAATATCGTTTTAAACGAAGAGTTATATTTTGTTTGATTCGGAATGATAATACATTTATTGAAATTGAATGATATACAACTTTCAAATAAATTTTTCAGTACGATACGTAAGTTAATTGTACTATGCATATAATCTTCGCGCAAGTGCAAGCAATAGATTGACAAAGTTTAACCGCAATCTGATGAGCTCATAAAGTGCGAAGAAGCAAATGTTAATTTTTAACCGACTTTAAAAAGGATTAGTTACTTAATTCGACTGTATGTTTTTTATGTGTGTTACCTCAGAATTTTTTTCTAGGTGAACTAATTTTATAATTCTTTTTCATTTGAAAGCTGGTGCTTCTCGTGTGGTCCCATATAAATTTGATCAAGATCTGACCTGTGTTTTTAGCTATCCTTAATCATGCGTACTTAAGTGACTCTGAATATATTGATGATGTTCCCATTTTATTTTTAGTGAAATCGATTGTATAAAATTTTTATTTTACCACTTGTTATTTATTAGATTTAAGCCCCGACTTCACAATGTGATATTATTTAATTTATATAGTTGTTTTAAGACGATTTTTACCTTTTTATTACAAGTAAATTTTTTTATTGGGTTAAGGAATATCACAATGTCAAATGTAATCTAAATAGTTCCATTAAAAACTTTAAGAAGTTCTTAATGTAACTTTCTACACATTTTCGTCCAATTATAAATGCTAATTATACCATGTACTACTCGGTGAAGGAAAATTACTTGAGGAAACTAGCATGTCTGCGAAACGAAGAATATTTCTATGTAATGAGATGTGCGCGAATACTCAATAGAACGGCCGTTCATCCATAAAATACCACTGCGGAGCATAGGCCTCATTCCTACATAGATTGACTCTCAGGGGATTCTTTGCAATAGTTCTCTTTGCAACAATTACCAAGCTTGGCACGGATTGACTTCAGTTTTTTATTAATGAAAAAGTTAAAGTTACAGCCCATATACGATACGCTGCTGGGCATAGGCTTCATTTCTAAGAGGGTTTTAGGACAAGTAAATGTCTGCCACAATGCGTGTTGGTGAACTTCACATGTCAAAAATATTTTTTTTCTTAATTCTCAGACATGTAGGTTTCCTCAAGATGTTTTCCTTCACCGCTGAGCACGTGGTAAATTAGCACTTAAAATTGCAATTAATGGTTTCATTGGTACCAGCTGCGCTTAGCCTCTGAGCTACCATGGCTTTCAGCCTCACGATCTCTGTTTTTTATAATGAAGTTGTTATTAGAACAATTATTCTGAAACACGAGATAGTTTTAGATTCTGTCTGTTATGTCGTTTAATAGAGGGAGAATAATTCCTCTATTACCCATTCAGAAATGAGAGGAAGCCTGTGTCAGTTACTTGGCATATAGATTTGTGACTGAATACAAAATTTGTCTTTCTAATGTTAATCCCTTTTTCAGTGGCAAAAAAAGAAGAATATTTTATTCACATAAAATATTCTTCTTTTTTTCCTTTTAACTTCCACGGTTTGGTTTTATTTTTTCTTCTTCACTAGCCCGATAAATGCCACAACTGGGCTTCTCCCGTTGGAAGAAGAATTTACTTTAATCACTGCGCTTGGCCGGCGATACGATAATTGTGGGTCCAGATATCCATCACTCCATTACGTCCCATGGCTATCGTAAGAAGCGACTATACGATATGCCAACAATTCGTCGCTTCAGATTAATTATTAATATATTATTTACAAACAAATTTTACATTTCATCATCATCATCATTACAGCCCTTCACAAGTCCACTGCTGAACATAGGCCTCCCCCAAGGTTTTCCACTTATTTTACAATTACTTATTTATATTTACATAACACACATCACGTTATCCGATGTGAATCATGTTATATTAAAACTATCATATACATATCTCGATGTAAATGAGTTCCAGTGTTATACCGTTTTGTATCGCATGCCCCTGGCATCCTGAGATACAGGCTGCGCTTAGCTTGGGACCCGCAGTTGACCTGTGTTTTTGTTATGTTACTTATTGTTAAGATAAATAAAATATCACATTATCTCACTACGTCCAGGGTAAAAGAATAGTCTACCCTTTGTAACGTTTTGTTACGGTGTAAACAATAAAGTGTAAATAAACAAATAGACGCGCAATATAACCGTCTCGTTTACTCCAGACGTGAAAGAAAACAATATTATTACACCACGATAAACATTATTACTTTAACACAATATACATACGAAACCGCGTCAAAGGCATCATGTTTATTGACAAGCTGAGGGTGGAAACCCTCACGTAGCATGAATAAACGAACCGTAAGTCTGAGTGTTTGTTTCACTGCATTAACATTGTTTTACTCTGTATTTGTTTACAGAGGTACTTTTCGTAGCACTAATTTGTATGCTTGTGATGAAATTGTTTACATATTTGTATAATGTCACCACAGCCTATAGTTCAGAGGGTTATGGAGAAATATGGCCGCCGCTATGCTCCAGCGCGTGGCGGTCAACAAAATTCTCGAAATATTTTATTAGAAACCAGCTATGCCCGTGTCTTCGTTCGCGTACAACAATTTTCAGTAATTTATTATTATACTTTTCCATTTGTGTCAGACATTGTTTACAGTTTCATCGGTTTTAATTTTTTGGCGCGGAATCCTAATTATTTTCCTAAATTAAAATTAGTCTAAGTTACTACTTATAAACATGAGCTATCTGCCTGTGAAATTTCCGTGTGGCCCTGAAGGAAAAGGGGATATCTCCCGCCGGGCAAGGTGTTCTGCGCGAGGAACGGCCAACACTCCCTGTGATAGTTCGGATATGTTCTATATATACTGTTTATGATTCGGAATTTTGATAGCGTGATTTAGGCTTCGGTGCATTTCGCTTGCGGCGCGACGACAGCGCCGCCACACCCGTCAAAATTAATCCAGCCGTTTCAAAGGTTAGCCGGATCCAACAGAGAGACAAAAATTTTATTTTTTTTCGTTCTAAGTGCCGTATATACATACGTATATAAAAATCTGTTATTTCGAAAATACAAACAGACGCTTCAATTTTATTTATTTATATAGATTTACAGCGAATGCTTAACACCTGAGCTACCACGGCCCTTAGTAATTTTATAGAACTTGGGCGACCGAGTTTAGCTCAAAATCAAATTTTTCATTTAATATTTTCTATTTTGCCACCCCTAGTGGTGGATTTTTTCTCCAAATTTCTTTGAGTTCACCCGTAAAATGTAACGTATTTAATAAAAAAAGTTGGTTGACCCTGCAGGCCATCCCTGGAACTTCCCGCAAATTTTAAATGCAAAGCGCTCAAATTTTCACTAAATTATGTTGCGAAATCTCGAATTTATATTAAAAAAACGTCTTTTTTTTCAAATTCTTCGTCCTTTTATATCTCACGATCGAATGAACCGATTTTTATTTTCCAAACGGCATTAGACGTCATTTTTTGAGGTTAATAGCTGATTTGTTATTGAAATCAATCAGTAAAGCCGTTTAATAGTTTTCTAAAAAAAAAAACAGTTTTTCAAAATGTTAATTTTTTGAGATTTCTCAAAATCTAATCGTCCGAATCAGTTCATAATATCACCAAATCTATTCCATATTGAGATCTTTAGAATGCCGCAAACCGCATCAACCAATCAATCAAGACGTTCAAAAGTTATGAAAGGTTTACGTACTTACACACACATACACACATACATTCATATATCCGTACGGACTTCCACGTGAAATTAGTCAGAATAGCTTCCTGGTATCTCAAAACTTCGAGATCTGATGAAAACTCGATTATCGAAAATCGGGAGAAACCAATAACTTGCCTATTTTTGAATATTTTAAATTTTCTTAGCGGGAAGTTAAAAATATATCTTGGTTAATTATTTACCGATTTTTGATGGTTAACAATTAACCAAGATATACGTGTATCATTCATACAAAAACTATTTACTCCTTTTTTCATTGTCGGCTAAAAGTATAGGTAATTTCTCAATACCGTAACAATAAGCTATTTATAAATAACAAGATTATTCATTCAAAAAGTAAGCGATATTCTTGAATCATATAGCTGTTTGGCTCTAGCACAATTTTTAAAATAAGACAAAATTAATCCCGTAGTCTCGCCGCTGTTTTAATATTTTATTCGACGTTATTTAACTGATGTGAGCTTAGATTGAAAATTAAATATTTAAAGAATTTTATCATACCTGAAAAATGGCAATTTATGTTAATAATATGAGCGTTAATTATGAACTGTTTGCCATTTTATATTACATGTTATGTATGTAATATTTGGTAATTTTCAGGATTCCGATGTCTTACAAAAAATTCTTGTAGTCTCGTTTTACGTTTATTTGTTGTAATGAGTCACAGTACCTATTTAACTATATTATTAGTTTTTATAATCTGAAGATCAATTTTGAAGTAGAATTAATTTAATTTCAAAATTTTTGACCAATTCGGTCAAAAACTATTAATTATCCGATACTGTGGCGTCTTAGGTCGCTCTTGTTCTTCAAGATATTGAAGAATAATTGCTGACGTATTAACATTCTGCGCCGCGTCTACACGATAATTTGGAGATTTATAGTTAATCGTCTCAGCGCAAAATTGTTAAATTCCAGTCCCCTGAAAAAACCGGTTTTTGAAAAGGAAGGTTATAATTCAGTATCATATACGTGACTATTTAATTTTTCCCTCTGAGCGAGACGCTCTGTAATTTTTATGGTTTTAAAAATAAAACGCATATTTACAGAAGGTCTAATGATCAAAAAAGAAAATGGGGAATAACGGCTTTCTATGTTGTTGTGACTGGAACTGTTGATGTCACCTTTAATTATTGAAATGGCTTTTAACGCCGCAACTCCTATTTGCGTTTTTTTACTGGACCATATTTTATTAATATGGCAAAACACTCGTTCTGCTGAGAGTTATGTGTTATGTGTTTAATTATACGAAAATTCATTGTATGCATACCGAGATATTTTCCAATAACGATTTTTAGCGGCATTATCCTGATCATTCCTTTTTTATTTTATCAGATGTAATACAAAATACAGATAGTTATTTTCGAGTACTTAGTCTAATGCGATTTCAAGTAATTGGAGATTACTTTATTCAAACAGTCCTGCTTGTGCTAGGACGCGCCACTCTTCCATAACGAGGTTACAATTTAAATCAAATTAAATAAGGTACAAACATATATTACAACCATGAACTAAAAGAAACTAATAATACTGCGCGTGTGCAGCCCAATTCTAATTTCTTAGAAACAGTCAAGTCACAAGTAGATGAGATTTCATTGATTTCCAATTGCTTAGTGACTTCCAACTGGAAGGTGCTGGTACCAGGGTACCCCGGCCCATAGATGAGAACAGTATTCCATGTGAGGCCGAACTTGCACCTTGTAAAGTTGCAAGCGGCGTGCCGCCATGAAATACTGTCCCACTTTGCTGAGCACGCCAAGCTTTTTAGAGACAAATTTAGCCTTCCCTTCAAAGTGTGGTCACGGTCGAAACTGCACATCATTCGATATGAATACTATGTTCTTCGTTGTTTCCCTTTGTGAGTTGTGTACTGCATCTACCTATCTATTCGGATATAGTATTCTTAATACGTTCATTATTTTAACTAGGATAATAAAAAAAAATATTGATTTTATTATGAAATTCTGTTTTCTTTTTAAATTTATTTCACTCAATATTTCTTTCTTGTTTTTATTAATAATAAATTCTATCATCAACTATTATGTTTCACATCTGCTTTTTCTTTCTTCTGTCTACTTTCATTCTTTAAATTATTTAATGGGTTTATTTAATATATTATAATTTTATTTAATGGGTTTATTTTCATTCAGATTTTGAAATAATCAATTAAGAAAAAAATTCGATGCATTATTTCAATTAATTACCTCGGTATATCACCCAATCGCGGTGCCCTTGGTCTTCGTACCGACCCATGTTGAGGCAGCACGCCAACCTGAAAAAAAAAATTGTTTTACTAAAATTTGATATACGACTATTTTAACTTTGCGTCTCTATCAATGATATCTCTGCAGATTTTTTACGTGGTGGAGCCATGCTGCAGCTATATTGTGGTCGTAGCACGAAAGGGTCGGCTCGACCGGGGAAGGACCACGCTATCACAGAATACCAACGTAAAATAGCAGCTTGATGCTGTTGTGTTTCGTATGGTGAGTGTACAGAACTGGAGACCCGTTTTACAGGAATCGAGGCATTCCATCTTTATCCTCAGGGGTGACAACGCATCTGCATTGCATGGATCACATCATCCATTTACCATCAGGTTGACTGTGTGCTCGTTTGTCACCCTAATTCTATAAAAAGACTTAACTTTGCATAGTAGAGCTACGCTGTAGCTATGTTGTAGTTGTAGTACGAATGGGCCAGCTCTACCTGGGAGGCACCACAATCTCACGTAGTACAAGCGTAACGTAACAACTTAATTTTGCTATTTTGTACAACACATGTGCATTTGAATTCTTAATCGAGAATATATGTAGATGTCTATGGGCCAAAAACATCCACTCGTGCTCGTTTCTCATCCTTATTCTATGAAAAACTGTATAATTATTTTTAATGTTTCGACTTGACAAAAAACTGTCAGACAGTGCTTTCTGTATTTGAAACCAACTACTTTTGTTCTCTGATTTTTGAAAAATTGAACATAAAATTTTATTTTCATTACAAAATCTAAGTCTTATACGAGTACGATGTATTGTTATACGTAAGCGATCCACGTTGCAGCTATTTTATAGTTGTAGCACGAATTGTTCGGCTCGATCGGGGTAGGACTACGTTCTTACAGAAAACTAGCGTAAAATAGGAGCTTAATGCTATTGTATTTCATATTGTGAGTGTAGAGAACTGGATACCCTTTTTACTGGAAACGCATCTGTATTTTGATTCTT
The DNA here is from genome assembly GCA_907164705.1 of Parnassius apollo. Classification (NCBI taxonomy): domain Eukaryota; kingdom Metazoa; phylum Arthropoda; class Insecta; order Lepidoptera; family Papilionidae; genus Parnassius; species Parnassius apollo. Next base: position 8,567,714 of record CAJQZP010001449.1, on the reverse strand, counting down.
AATCGAGGAGAGATAGAAATTTCTATGGGTCACAGCATCCATATACCATCAGATGGACTGTGTGCTCGTTTGTCACTCATATTCTATAAAAGATACGATTTTTATTTCTTTTTGTTTTAATATCAAACTGTGTAATAAAAGTGGAAAAAAGTGCACGCCAGCGCTAGACTTTATTTATTGTTTTTAAGCTACGCTAGTTAGCTAGCGACTTTGTCAGATTCATCATCTAAATGGTTTCTGAAACTATAGACTGATCTACTTCCATATTAGAGATTACAGCGGGCATAGGTAAGTTAGGACAAATTAGTGCCTCAGCGTTGGTGTATACTAGTACATTTGACAGTTTAATAACTTCTGCGCATTTCGTACTTTTGATTGCTTGGAAGCCAGAAATACATTGCATGACATAAAATTAATATTATAAATACATTGTGCATATCCACTACGTGTTCGATAATGTAACCTGACGTACCGCGACCACTAAGTACTGATACTAGGTATAGAAACTGATGAGGAAGGAAAGTTCTAGAGTGGCAGCCTCGTACCGGTAGGCGGAGTGTAGGAAGGTTTCCTAATAAATGGAGTAACAACCTTGACAGAGATGCAGGAAGTCGATGGATGCCGGTGATGATGTGATGATGGTATTGTTTCACAAAGAATGTATACAATAAGTTAGATAAGGTTCCAAAACACTATTATGGAGCTGCTCCAAGATTTATTAAAGAAAGAATTAAAGATCAATGAAATAAATTCATGAAAATTAACTGACTTCATATCTATATGAGTTCTGCTTTAGACCAATGGTTTGATGTATATGTTGATAATAAGGTTTTTCAGACCGCATTTTGGTCACGGCAGCCAGTCTTAAAAAAGAAAGAAAAAGAAGGAGTCTTAACCCCTGGGAATGAGTTCATCTCTACCATACTGTTTCTAAATGTTTTCATAATGTTACGAGCTTGAGGTTCGTGACAATAAAAATTGCCGATAGAATTATCTAAATTAACACTTTATTTCACTTTACAATAATTAAAGTAAAAAAACACTAATAATTAATCACACTGATTCACTTTATTCCGCTCCGAAGCTTCGCTTGTCTCGCCAACTTCAATACTTCCCCGATCGCGTATTGCAGCGCCTTTATATAGGGCTCTTCCACGAAAACATCCAGAATACTCCAGAATATTCGAGTAAATACGCGCGCCAACCGACCAAGCGCAGAAAGATCGAGTGTAGAGCTTCTAGAAAGTTTAGTTCTTCAATTTGATACTAGATGGCGCTAGTGCCGTCGACTTCGGCGCGTAACACTGCCCCCTCCTAAGACATGCTCGTCCCGAGCATTGTTGGCCCCATAATATCGCGCCAGGCGATCCACGTGGACGATCTTAGGAGTCCCTCTTGCGCCTTTCTGTAACGGCTCCGCAATGTCAAGGGCTGTCCTATCCCATGGTGCACCAACATTGTACAATTTCGGTGCTCCTCTACTACGTGTCTGAGGTCCCCGCACGGCCGCACAACTTGTACACGTACGACACCAAGCCTCGACATCGTCACGATAATGGACCCAGTAAAACTGTTCTCGGACCTTCAGCAGAGTTCATTTAACTCCCAGATGGACTCTTGAACGACCATTATGGCACAGCTGTAGAACATTCGGCACTTTAGCCTTAGGGACAACCATTTGCAAACGACAGCTGTCTCCGCGACCATGGTCCCATTTACGGCACAGGACTCCATCCTGAATCGGCAAGCCGTCCCACTGGGCCCAGTAGTCTCTAGTGGTCGAACTGATCGCTGAGACGTCCTTCCACTTAGGCTTGGTAACACGGGCCTTCATCCATTCCAGAATCGGCTTGATGTCCGGATCTTCCTGCTGTGCACGTCGTAGGCTGTCCTTCCACTCGTTGCTGAGGTGGTCTGTCCTGAGCATCCTCACGGATACCACTTCCTTACTCTCTTGCCTAGTACAATGTTTCCAATCTTCAGGACAAGGTCTTCTTGACAATGCATCTGCGTTGCCATGAGATGTCCCGCTGCGATGTCTGATAGTAAAGTCGTATCCCGGTTGCTGCTGGGCGGTGATATTAGCCGCACTTCCCTTCTGAGATCGTTCAACTTCCCTTTCTGGGGTTCGCTTAGGGCAGTTGGATCGAAGATGGCCCGTTTCCCCCACAGCCATAGCACCTAGGGCTGTATCCTTTATTGTGGTCGCGAACCGTTACTGCTGCAACCTCCCTAGCGCGAGGGGAACGACGATCCTGCCACCACCAGGCGGTGCCGTTAGCTGCACTACCCTTTTCGGGGGGGCCCTTTCCCCGGGGCGTTGTCGCGAACTGTAGCTGCTGCAACTTGGGGGGAAGATGATCCTGCGCACGGCTTCCACCTCTAATGCATGGGCCAAGGCGTCCTTAAGCGTCTTGTGGTGCCCGAGCCTCACAGCAGCTCTGACTTCCAGCTCGTGGATGCCGTCGATGAATGTCTGCACCAGGTTTCCTTCAATGAGCGCAGGTACAGACCGGTATGCTTTCCGCAGCTTCTCCACCTCTAGAGCCCACTGCTGCAGGTTTTCGTTGATGCGCTGCACGCGATCTTTAAGCTGCGCACGAAAGACATGTTCCAGGTGGGCGTCGCCATATCTCGCCTCCAATGCCTCAAGGAGTTGCTCATAAGTCACTTCCTCCCCGAGAGCTTCAAGAACTGTTAAGGCCTGGTTGCGCAGGCCTAGTGTGAGAGCAGTCATGGCCTGACTTTTATTCCAGCCCTTCGCCTTCATAACAGCCTCGAACTGGATTTTGTAGGCTGACCAGGAAGAGGTACCGTCGAACGGTGGCACCTTGGACCCACGTAGCGAAGGTGTTGTAGCTACTACGGGAGCTGTAGCTCCATCTCCAAGTTTGAGGTGGTCCAGCATTCTCTTCACGTCAGCCACCACGTAATCAACCCGATTGTTCACTTGGTCGATTTGGGCTTTAGCTTCCTTGATTTGGGTTTCAGCCTTCGCGATTTGGGTTTCAGCTTCCGACAGGCGGTTGTCATGCTGAGCAGCACTATCCTTGACCTCCTTTATCTCCTTCCCGAAGGTAGCGTGAAGATCCTTCATGAGGAGCATTTGCTCTTCCAACCGACGGGCCTGTTCCTCTTGTCCGCCCCGCAGCTGCTCTTCCAAACGATGGACCTGTTCCTCCTGTCGGCGGGCCTGTTCCTCCTGTCGGCGAGCCTGTTCCTCCTGTCGGCGAGCCTGTTCCTCCTGCTGCTCTTTCAACAGACGGGCCTGTTCCTCTCGTCCGCGCTGCAGCTGCTCCTGTAGCATCGCCATCAGAGCACCTAAGTCAGGTGCTGCAGATGCAGGAGCTAATGACGGGCCCACAGCCTCCGTGGCTGGCAGTTGGCCCTCCGACGTCTGCGCCGTTGCACCACCAAATCTCCGCTGGTCCGTCTCATGCTGGCGTTGACTGCGGATACTCTCCGTTTCCTCCTTAGGTAAAATCGGCATGATTTTATCCCACTTCTGACACCAATTGTTACGAGCTTGAGGTTCGTGACAATAAAAATTGCTGATAGAATTATCTAAATTAACACTTTAATTCACTTTACAATAATTAAAGTAAAAAAAACACTAATAATTAATCACACTGATTCACTTTATTCCGCTCCGAAGCTTCGCGTGTCTCGCCAACTTCAATACTTCCCCGATCGCGTATTGCAGCGCCTTTATATAGGGCTCTTCCACGAAAACATCCAGAATACTCCAGAATATTCAAGTAAATACGCGCGCCAACCGACCAAGCGCAGAAAGATCGAGTGTAGAGCTTCTAGAAAGTTTAGTTCTTCAATTTGATACTAGATGGCGCTAGTGCCGTCGACTTCGGCGCGTAACAATAACAATTGTACAAAATGTTATATTATTGTAAATTGTGCTTTGAAAAGTCCCGCTGGGTTTCTTGCTGATTCTTCCCAGGACTGAGGTTTTTTTCGAACTAGTGGTAGAAGTAAATAATTAATTTCAATAATATTGCATGTAATCTATTGATATATTGAATAAAATGATTCAATTCTACTAGACATGTGATTAGCGCACATGCGCAGGACAGTTCCCATGTGTATGCGTAAATACAGGAGCACATTCTGTTCCTTCACTCTCATAGTCCGATGGAACGGTAACTCAAAACTATCGGAAAGAGATCAGGTGCAGGGCCTATAGTTTTACGTGCTTCCCGAGGCACGGAGGTAAAATACCGCCAACTTCCTAACTCAAATTGCTACTGACGGACGGAAAAACCCAATAACTGATTTTAGCCTGACCCGGAGTTCATAGTCAGAACTTTATGATCAGCAACCGCGATTGAGACTATTAGATCAATGACGCAGTAAACCATATATCAGTAAGATCGTGATAATGACAGTGGTATAAAATAAGTGTTTTCATGTGGATAAAGTTCGCCAAGTACCTACGCATAAAATGCACACAACACGCGAAGAACTATTTTCTTTTTACGTTTACTCATTCAGATATAAAAGATGCACTGACCTTCAAACCTAAAAATGATAAAGACTGTTTCTCAATTCAAATCCTATACAATATACAGGTACAACAGGCTCCGTTAATACAGCTCACAACTGTTACGTAACTTTTTATCGCGTTTTTCTCTAATATATTTTAATAACTTTCGATGTTTCGGGTGCTTTGGCTATGAGCATTGCAGCATCCACCGAGCACCAATTAAAAACTATTGGTTGTCTAGCGGTTGAAATGTTGCGGTTATTCATTGGGTGCGTTTGGCAGAAAAAAGCGCTAGCAAGCGCTTATAAGCGCTAAAATAGTTTTCGGCCAGGACACGATTGCTACTTCAGTAGCGCTGACACAATCCGCCATTTTGCTTATTTAATTTGTTTGTTTTGAAGTAGAGTTTATAAGTTGTTTTGTGCAATATTAGTTTTAAGTAATATAACGACATGAATAAACATATACATGCTATTAAAAACTCATGATTGGTAAGTTTTTAATATGAATACTTTACAAACATATATTTAAATTAGGTTAGATTCCCTGGTTAAAACTAACATCGTGTCCTGGAGGAAAATAGCTACTTACGATTTGACAGCGCTTACCGCTTACGATCGCCATTTTGCTTACAAGCGCTTGCTAGCGCTTTTTTCTGCCAAACGCACCCATTAAATTTTAAGTTTATATAATAAGCAAGTTATATTTTACTTTTAACTCTTAGTATAATTATAAGTATAGTATAATTAGGTATTATCTATGCTTTCAACCGCACATTAATATATAAAACACAAAATTGAAAATAAACGCTTTGAAAATCAAAAACTTATTTGGCTATAATCTCTACTCTGTACAATATTTCGACCATAGATTATTTTGTACTTGAAAATTAACATTGATTTTGTATTTATTTAATGTACTTGTAACACCCATTATGTATAAATTTTAGCTCTCTGCATTTCTTCTCCGTATGAACTTCAACTATGCCAAATTTCATACTCCTTCGTGCGCGCAGCACGCTTAAAAAGGGATACATCGTTTTCTTTTCACATAATAATATATTATACATATGTTTAAACTAAACTAAATTTTATATTAAAATTAATTTTATTTAATAAAGCAACATTTATAAACACGACATATAGTAATATTGTTTCAGTAGTCGAACATGAAATGAACCATTATAAACCAGTGGTATAATGTCGTCAGATACAATATTATCGAGGTCGGTTACAGGCTTAGCTGTACTTAAGAAAACAACGGTTTTAGAATACATTCCGTTTAAATTATTAATGCAAACTTACTCCGTATAAGTTATTACTACATTAGTGAACTATTTAGCTTAATTCTTTATTTCAATTTAAAATAATATGTTACATAAGTACCAAATACAAACAAAAATTATAATCTATACTATTTTTCTTGTTTGTTTATACACAAAATATGTTGGAACTACCGGTCCCATTTGAAAAATTATTTTTACATATGATAGCTTGATTCAAATTCAATGTTAAAGTAGGTTGTGATAAAGTATAGCTAGGCTAGCAAGCATTAGACTATACCTCTCAGCTAGCTTTAAATGTTGTTAATTTAAAATTAAAATACATAAAAATTTAATTAATAATCTGATATGATAATTATGATATATGATAATTAATAATTTGACTTGCTTAATAAATTTTTTATTAAGCAAGTCAAATAGTAAATAAAATAGTAAATAAAAAGCGTTCTCGAACTGCTTTATCCACGTGCGCCAGCGTAATGGTTACGTATCAGTGATACGTAAATACATATAAGTATACAAAAATAAGTCCTCCATACCATATAAATAATAACAGTAATAATAATAATTGTCATGTAAAAATGTCGTGGGGGCTCTTAACCTGCTGGTGACCTATTTGGAAGCCAGCCGGGAACTTTGCGAGACGGACTCAATTATTTTTGGCGCCACAGTGGCAGTTTTCCGTATTATTGGCGCCAAACTTCCCATGTCTGGACGCGCTACTAGACAAAGTAGCGCCATCTCTGCCTGGATAAAAAGAATCGAGGGCCGTATCGCAAAGCCAAGGGGCCCTTATCAGCAAACTGACAAACTACAGGTCGAGTTATAATAGACCGAGGGTTGTGCGCACCACAGTTACCAGTTAGAATGGCTTTTGCTGGGACAAATATCATTTTGTCTCAGCCGAATATAACGCAGAAACTAAGGGAGCACATAGATGACCTCATCACAGAAAGGACTATTCTTGCGAATAAGCCTAATATTGTGCTGATAGACCCGACACAGTCAAGGATATTTTTAGTCAACATTACCATTCCGTATCAAAAGACGAATCTCGTGAAAGTTGAAACAGACAAGCAAACAAAATATCTGAACCTGGCTCACGAGGTGAACGACATGTGGGGTGGTCTGCCGACCGAAATTATTCCTGTAGTTATCTCTACGAACGGGCTAATCCCAGTCAGCCTCTTGGGTCATCTGGGGCGACTGGGACTCCGTGACTCCGTGGGTGACTGAACCCTGGGCCATTTGGTCACCACTGCCAAGGAATTCCATCTGGTTGGGCTTTTATAGTCGGGTCATAAGTTCTTTTAAGACTTTATTATTTAAAATTTTTGAATACTGGCTAGATAAACTTCACCAATTTTAAAAAAATAACGGTTGCGGTTGCCGAAAATAAAAAGACATTAAATTTCATTCATTTTTAAATATGGAGTGGTCGAAGAAAGAAGAGTAGCAGTTATCGCGTTGCACCGTTGTGGTTACGCCCCAAAAGAGATATTCAATATTCTACAAAAATTGAAAACAACCCTACGATTTGTTGATCGCACTATCAAACGATTCAGTGAAGGTTCAAGCTTCGAAGATCGTATGAGGACCGGCCGACCTCGTACAGTTAGGACACCCGCGATCATCAAAGCAGTGAAGGCGCGAATCGAACGGAATCCTGTTCGCATACAAAAAAATCTTAGTTCTTCAGATGGGCCTAAGCACAACCACGGTCAAAAGAGAAATCTATGAAGACCTAGGACTACAGGCTTATCGTAAGAAGAGCGGACATTTTTTGAATGAGCGATTAAAAAAAAATTGGCTGTATATGATCCCGCGCTTTGTTACGGGGGTACGCGGGAAAAAAACAAAACAAAAAAACAGCGATATTTTGTTTTAGAATGAAAAAAAATTTTGCATCATAGAAAGTTGTAATAAGCAAAATGTTAAGATGTATGCCGGGCTCCGGGTCGAACGCATTCTGTTTTTCTTGTTTTTTTTGGTTTGCGGTACGTCCGTGCTCTTCTAACAATAGTTTCCAAACCCGCCACTGTTGCCCCTTTTTTACCGCCCTTGTCTTTTCTATGGTTATATTATCGCCGAAGTTTGCGTCAATCTCATCAGAATTTAGAATCTCCCAGAGCATCTTTGGCTAAAGCAGCGGCAGAAATACATATGTGTGGTGCGTGCTGCGACTAATGATTGACCGCGTCGATTAAGGGGATGTATTCAAAATAGGGGAGGGCATTTTGAAAAGTGTAAATAAAATTGTATTCTAAATTAAATTACCTTTCATTTCATAAATAATGTTATATCATTATCAAAGAGTGAACGAGTACCATCAATTTTATAAAAAAGTTTTTGGCAGAACTTATGACCTGACTAAGTATATTTATCATTTCATTGTATATATGAATAAATTCAACCCAACCTGTGCTATGACCATCTGACCATGATCCATATGAGTTAGTCAAGTAATTTATAAACTATGATAGTAACAACGTTAACTAATTATTATTAAATTAATTATTATATTTTAGCATGTTATTTGGACGCGTAAAGAGATAATGAAATATTAAAATAACTCAACGGACGGCTCAGCTCGCCAACGATGCATGACTAACGTAACCATACGTCACACTTTAGGTGGGACGGTCCCGATTTAAAGGTTTGTGTCCCGCTGTCCCCAAAATACGTCAAAATGTTCCACTTTGACAAACAAAAGCGTAGCATCATGCAAAGTCTGTCATCCGTGCCATTATTACGACACCGAGCGTACCAGGTTTGCCGGCATGGGCTGACTAGTTACTTACGCTTTTAAACTTAAAGCTATGAAGTGACAATTTTTAATTAATCTACAATAAATTATCAAATAATTAAAGTTATTTCTAATCAGTATTTATTTGCTGTTCAGAAAAAAATAAAAAGTCATCAACCAGATTTTGTACGATTCTAAGTTCTCATTCTCACTTTTGATCATTAAAATATTCAAACAACTATCTGTTTTATTTTAAAAACTATAATAAAGGGCTCCAGATTTAATTTTGGTAACGATAGCCATTCTCAACGGAGAATAGCCATCTGTGCAGGACAGGATGATATTACTCAAGTGTGTGTGTGCACAAGCACAGGTCTACCATACTCGCTCAGTCTTATAGTCTGATGGAACGGTAATCTGAGACGACAGATGAAAGATCAGGTGCAGGACCAACGGCTTTAAGTACTTCCGGAGGTATGGTGGTGAAATCTCGCCAACGTCAGTAAGTTCAAATTCAATATTCCGGGCTGCTACTGAGAATTTTGTAATAGAAAAACCCAATAAATGGGACCACACGATCAGCAATTGCGTTTACGACCATTAGACCAAGAAAGCAGTCAATAGTGCTAAAACTATAAAAGTTTGAAAAGCGTCCCGCTCGGAGGAAAAAAATAAAAGGTCACTTTATGCATGACCCTAGCCGCCCGATGAGAACCGAGAGAACAAATCACAGAAATCGTAATAATAAGACAATAGAAGTCGCATAGATGCGTGACCTTGTCGACGGTTATATGGGTTGACGAACATAAATCATCATTTTGTTATTTAGTTGTGCGGGGAACGTCGTACGTGAATTTATGTTATTATACGCATATTCAGTTGTAAAAACTCTTCAAAGACGTGTAATTAAACTAATAAAGGCATAATATTTCATCAGTAAGTTGATTATTTACTAACAACCAAATCTAAGAAATACCTTTTGACGTTTCACATTAATCATTCCGCAATAACTTTGCACATGCGTACTCATGTTTTAACTAAATCCGAAGAATTACGAAGTTATCTATATTTAATTACTATTACGTGTTTAGTTTTTTATCGCTAATTTAAATTCGAGTATTTCAAACAAAGAAAATATTAAAAAAAATAACCAGTATCAACTTTTTTACTTAACGTTATTTCAATGATATGTCGCTATGTGCATTACCGTAGTGTTTGGATGATTAAAACTCATTGATATGCGAATAATCGGCAAAAAGATTCAAATAACCGTTAAAAATATTCAAATAATCGAATCATCAATTTTTTTAATGTATTATTTGTTTAATTAAATTTTTATTTTTAAAATCCCTTAAATTACATGCATCGTGAAGAAAATAAGTTTATTTTGTTTACGTCGTTAACATATAGGACAATGGCTACCACTCCCAAATAAATATTAGTTGACTTTTTTTTTCTTGCGCCTACAAATGCAAAATATGTAAAAATTAAGTTTAAAATCCTGAATATTTTTTTCTTCGGTAATACTACTGCAAGAAATTAGGAATTAGAGACATTCCAGTTTAAACAAAATACAAATCAGACTACGCTCTATGGTACAAAATGTCTTAAGGTGAAACCTACGGACTGTTCCCAGCCATTCCCCCGCAAGATGGCGCTGAAGTCAACATTTTCAGTTTATTTGGATTTTTTTGTAATTGGAAAATTATTAAGTCATAGGAGTAGACTTAGCGGTTATCGGATATTACATTTTATTGGGATGGGGCATATCATTGCCTCAAAATATACCCAATTCGACGTTAATTTTGATTATAACATCTGTCATTGAATATAGGGTCGTTTACACACACAGACGTATCCCTACGTTTACGAAGCTAGAACACTAGATGGCGTGTATGTAAAAAAAAACAAGTTTTTAGTTTTTTGTGTATGTGTAAATTGGGTAGCCAGCACTACAAAACGCTATGTATGATTGTTATAAAAATAAAATTTATATTTGTTGGCGTAAACTATTTAATTGATTTATAACTTTGGGAAATAAATTATGTCAACATTGATTACAATATAATGCAGTTTTATTTTATTACATTACACTATTGAATTTTTTATCAAAACAGAAGTACCTACTTGAAGCAACATATTAATTATACTGATACATGCCTATTCACTCAAAACACACTACTACTGATGATTTTTAACAGTACCAATTATTACAATAATTAGACATTTCATAACCAACGTACGTAAGAAACTATAATTCACAAACAAAAGATAACAACAAATCTATAACACGATTTATTTTGTGATAATAACCAGGAAGTTTGAAAATAATATTTCCTAATTTCGAAGCACTCAACAAAAGCTTTTAGTAAAACAAAAATATAAATCCTATACCTACGAGCAATTCTTTTATATATATATATATATATATATATATATATATATATATATATATATATATATATATAATCGGAATCTCGGAAACGGCTCCAACGATTTTCATAAAATGTCGTTTTGTCCCCGTTTTCAGGCAATGAAAAACTGCTACAATATAAGAAGGTAAATTTTAACACTATAATAGTGATCGTAATAGCTCAAGTGGATAACGCACTGTCGCGAAATCGTAGTTCCCTGGTTCGCGTCTTGTCTTAGAATTGACGTTTTTCCCTTTTTTTTCAAGTTCACTTCTTTTGTGAGAAAATCTATTATTTCGAGCCCTTTTTGTAGTATTTTTTTAAAAATACGAAAGTTTTATTGCACTCATGATTTTCCATTTTAATAAACAGTTCAGTTTTTTTCTATTATGTCGATAAGATCAAAAAATATTCTTCATATTTTATCAGTATGTATTTATAATCTAAATATAACTTCCAAAACACACGATTTCCAAAAAAAAAAAAATACCGAGAAATGCTCGGTCATCCAGGTACTATACAATATAATATATATACATAAATCTTCCTTCAATTCTATATGAGTAGGGTTGCGGTCGGAACACAAGATCTAGAACACTAAAATGTACAAAAATTTACTTATCTTTTTATTTCAATGTTATCTTTATATTCCTGGTAGGATTGGCCGAAGAATAAGAAAAATATAACTCAGATTAGGATAAGCTATTTATTTATAAACAATAAAGCACGGAACAGAAAAAAGGATTTTATGTAACTGAATTATATTTGTTTCCGAACGCACCATGAGGTACGACGTAGTGACGAGTGAATTTGAGCTCTACAAAATATAACAAACTAATAATGTGTGTCTGTCTGAAACTGTTTGCAAAATGCGTAAAGGCTGTTTAATGTAACCAGGAAAAACCATATTTCGGAAATGTTTACAAGTTTAATTTTGTGACTACTTTGGTAGTTTACCGATTTATAATAATTGTATTTATTGTTGACCAGAAACATATTCAAACACATTCATATATGAAACACTGATACGTATGACGTAGGTAATCAGTATTGTGACGATATTTCAGAAAAATCACGCGCCAGCCTGCTTTTAATAATACTACTACAAATATATACTAGAGAAATATTGCAATTCGAATCAATGTAAACATACATACAAAATATGTATAATACACAAGAAATTCCGCGCGCAAATCATAGCGCGTGACAACCAAAATCAGAATATTATATTTTATAACAAGTCAAACAAGTGAACGTACGTAAAGGGGGACGCCCATTTTCGGCCATGGAACGCCCAACAATGTGAATTTGTTAAAAAATTATATCTTTATTTATGGTTATTAATCGCGGTATTCATTTATCCTCAAACAATGGGAATATTTTTGCACAAATTAAAAGTACCGGAAACATAATAATAAAAATTAGGTAAATCATTATGTCATTAGTTTGTGAATAAAAAAAAGTGTTGCCAATCACAAAACACATTTAAAAAATCGATTCTCTTTTTCGATCGATTATTTACGGTGTCATCATTACAGTGCTAATATAATTTTTAAATAATTATGATGTTACGATAATTAAACAAGCGAATTACTAGCTGATTTCTAATGAATTCTTTAGAGAGTAACAAATGCTACGGCACAATTTAACTGTTAATCTTAACCGATCTTCTTTGAAAACAGATAAGAACTGTTATTCTTATCTGTTTTTAAAGAAGATCGGTTAAGTTATTCTTATCTGTTTATAACAACACATTTAAAATAGAATCATGTTATGATAACGAAACAAGTTAGTTTCCAGCTGATTTACCATGAATCCTTTAATCTTTTGAGCGGCAAAGTCGCCTATACTTGACCAACACCTGCGGGCCCTGAGCGCCAACGACGTCTATAGTTGACAAAAAACCCGGCTCCGAAAAATATGAAATATAGATATTGTAAAATTATTACAGGTATTTTAATTCTACACTCCTCAAAATAGGAATAACCCAGCAACATGTGAGTATAAAAAACAAGTCTTCTAGAGCCACAAGTACTAAGAAACATTGAACTAATAAAAATGGATTTTTATCTAAGCAAATACTATGACCAGCACGCCAAAGTCGTCTATGGTTGACCGCTAGTGTCAAACGCGGGAGGCATAGATTTCTTGAAAACTATCCAAAATTCAGCTCAATGGTGTTTTTTTTTTCTATTATTATTGATATTTGAATAAAATTAAAGGTTATAAACATAAAACTATAATTAGCTACATGAATAAAAAAATGTTATCAGATTATCTTCGCATAATAAATCTAATATCTCAACTCTAGCGCATCTTTAGCGCGTCATCGAAAATCAGTTCACTGGGCACCGTGATCAAGGATAGACGACACCCTGATGACGTCATAAGTGATTACCGAGAAAAGTAGAGCAATGCAACATGAACGATTCCTCAGAACTCATTCGGATTTTGGAAAGCGTCGATGATGATGAATTTTGATTTTTGATTGATGAATTGAATTTTTGATTGATTGGTGAACAAATATGTTTATTTATTCCATGACCAAGATTTTAGTATTATAAGGCTGATTTACCTAGTGCGAATAATTATATACAATTGTTGATTAATGAATAATTATGTACCTTTTTTTAATAATAATACAAAATTACAATTAATGTTTTTTTTACTTAGGGTGTGAAGAGCAATTTTTCATTTTGTGTTGTGCCATTTTCTTTCTCAGTCTCAAAATCATCTAGCAGCACCAGCATCATATCAAATCCCCATTGTCATAAGAGTGTAAGACTTTTCTTCTGTGCGTCACTTGGCCTACGCCTTCCCCGACACATAAAGTATTATGAATCGATGTCTATATATTTCGGTTAGATCGATTTTGAAATCGATACACAACATTCTAAGAATGTTTCAAATGGGAAGGTCAGCTACACCGTTGTCGTCCAGTCGCGACAGTGTCGTCATTAGGATGGAGAGTAGTGCTAATGTTTACTACTATTTTATTGTTATTGTTTGTTTTTTATTTATGTTTATATGTACAAAGTACATATATAAAAAGAGTGGAAGACAGCACAAGATTAAATAAAACATACAGTTTATTAAGAGTCATTTATAGCATAAAAAACCAACAAAAACAAGTTATTTCACGTTATCGATATATCATCTCTTGGCAACACTATTTTGTTTTGGCGCTTTGGCGTACAGGGCACGGTAATGCGTTTTTGGCGTGGCGCTCAAAAGGTTAAAGCTTAACAAAACGCAACTGCACAATTTTTATCACTTTCAAGACAAAAACAACCGTTGTTATCGACTTGGTTGAAAACGAAAAACAACCGCCTTCACATCTGTAGTTATGATAATTAAATAAGCGATTTAATAGCTGATTTACAATGAATTCTATGCATTATAACATAACGCTACTGCACAATATAACTGTTATTCTTATCTTTTCTTAACAATACATTTAAAATGAAATCATGTTACGATAATTAAACAAGTGAATTTCTAGCTGATATACCATGAATTTTTTGGAGCTTCATAAAACACTACTGCACAATTAACTGTTCTAAAAAATACACTTAAAATAGAATTTAAATAAAAAAAGGAAGATACATTTTAAAAAGCGAGCAGAAGTTAAAACACCTCCAAGATTATTCTCTTTTTATGAAATTATTAATCGAATAATAATCGAGTCGCTATGGATATTATGATGTTATGATAATTAAACAAGCGAATTACTAGCTGATTTACTATGAATTCTTTAGAGTACAATAAAATGCTACTGCACAATTTAACTGTTATTGTTATCTGTTTTAACAATACATTTAAAATGGAATCACGTTATGATAATTAAACAAGTGAATTTTTAGCTGATTTACCATGAACTGTTTAGAGCATAACAATACGCTACACCACATTTTAACTGTTCTTAAAAATACGTTTAAAACATAATTTAAAAAAATAAAAGAAAATATATTTTAAAAAGCGTGTAGAACTGAAAGCGAAACTCAAATATTATTATTTTTCATTAAATTACTAATCGAATACAAATCGATATCGTTTCGTTGTATTTATGTTAGTTATGTGGCAACATCAAATCTGACAGCTATAGGAAATATGTCATGCGAAATGAAATCACAATTCAACAAGTAAAAAGGTACTAGTTAATTCACAACTAAATAGTTGCCATTGTGTTATTTTGTTTGTTATTTTTCAAATAAATTCTCAAGAACTCATATGGAGTGAGATTGTCGATCACATTATAGTGTGACAACAGTTAAAAGTAAGTGTTCAACAGTTTTTAATTTATTAATTCTAGTGCTGATATTTGATAGTGATGAATGTATGAAAT
Organism: Parnassius apollo; assembly: GCA_907164705.1. Lineage (NCBI taxonomy): Eukaryota > Metazoa > Arthropoda > Insecta > Lepidoptera > Papilionidae > Parnassius > Parnassius apollo. The sequence continues at coordinate 8,552,429 of CAJQZP010001449.1, read as the reverse complement.
GATGAAGTTGTTTTATTTTTTAACATATGCACAAGCTATACCTGACAAACAAAATAGCTTATTTGTAACACGGCGATAAGATTAGCTAGCTAACACCAGATAGTTACGAAATGGACAATTTTTATCAAATACCAAGAAATAAGACAGTCGATTTTTAATTGTTTTTGGACTACTGGTAGGCAGTCAGTCCTTAATTATTGAATAATATAGGGCATTAAGTTTTAAGTAACATTTACCTATATTTGAGTTTAAAGTAAATAAATCTATTTTATTTTGTTCACTTTGTCTTATTTTTTTTATTTAATATTATTTCAGTTGCCATCGTCATCGCGTGAGTGTCATGATTGCGAAGGATTGATAAAGCAGCAACACGTTAAACTTTAGAACGGGAACCATCTGAATCATCTAGTCCATCCTTGTAGCAATCTAAAGTGAGTAATGTATTGAACCTAGAACAACAAAGCTTAGATCATACATCATACAATATACTGCTGCCTAATTTTGTAAGAGCACCACTCACACAAAATCAATGTTTTTTCCTGGTTGTAACAATTCCAATCAACTCACTGTTCCATCAGCATTGCGGGTATGTATTTTTGTGAATACAATTACTATGTACCTCCAGAATGTAGAATCAGTAACTACCATTTAAATAGTAACTCTTGGTATTTACTTTTAGAATTAATATATAACCATATTAAAACATTTAGTGTAGCACAAATTATAGATTTTTGTACATTATTGTAAGATAATATTTACCATCATATAGACTTTGAAAATATTTACAATATGCCCGAATATACTGTACATTATTATCTACGCTTATCAAAGGCACAATGCCAATAAATTCTGTCTGAAGTGCCCAAAATGTCAAGTAAACATAGTGGATGCTTTGCACTTGCTGTATATTTGATAAAAGTAAGAACAGGAGATAGTGATGAATGCATATAGGCATTATTGCAAGTACCAAGAAACAAATTAGAGCGGCTCATGAATATGGCCCAAGAAATATTAAATCAGGATGTTGTTCCTATGAATTTTATCCATCGTTACCACTCTCTGTGCCAAATTCTATTCAGTAATTATGATATTATATCTGAGGCAAATAATTTCTTAGCTTTCCTAGATGTTTTTGTTATCCAAAATCCTAACAACATCATAGGTCACACTGTGTATAGAAAAAAGACCCATACAAACTGATATTTAAGCGGTGAATCTCACCATAATCCTTCACAGTTAGTTACCATGAGCAAATCTTTGTTACAGAGAGCATATGGGATCTGTGAGAACAAGCACCTGGCCGCGGAGCTTCAGCACGTCACGCAGGTTCTGCACACAATCAAGCTTCGGGTCCCACGTCTTCGTCACAGTGACCGAGTGAAGCCGACCGCAGTTGAGCGTGTGCCTGCTGTACTACCGTATGTCAAGGGTGTCACCCCAACCAGATAGACATACATCAGATTTGATAGACCACAAATCCTCGTTAAAGAACATTAATTCCTACCAAGGATGATATGTGAGGCTACTGAAATTAAAAAACATCCTAATTTCAGTAGAGAAGGCGGTTGGGTACTGCCACCTGCTTGGGACACTATAATTAATAAAATTAAAACAAACCCCAAGCATACCACTGCAAGACTTAAAGATAGAGTAAGTTCAATCTGCGTAGATTGGACTATAAAAATAATAATAAAAAGCTGAAGGTACTCCATGTCCCAATACTGACATTGGGATGGCAGTCACCTCAGTACCCCGTGACCATGGGTGCTATAAAGCACCTGAAACGTCAGGAATTAATAATAATAGTATAATAATAATATAGCTGTGGCCGTGGAAGAAAAAGGGGAGATCTCCCGCCGGGCAAGGTGTTCTGCCCGGGGAGCGGCCAATACTCCTTATGATAGTTCGGAGATATTCTATATATGCTGTTTTATGATTCGGAATGTTGATATCGTGATTTAGGCTTCGGTGTATTTCGCTTGTGGCGCGACGACAGCGCCGCCACATCACCCTCCTGCTCAGACCGGAGGTCGATAGTGCAGCCTCGTTGCCGACGAATGTGCAAGTGCCAGGAGATTGCCTTGTAGTCTGCGGTGAGTCGAGAACAAGGCAAGTAATCTGCGAGAGTGCCGTAAAGCAGAGGCGAGCAGTACGGCTCAGAGCCTTGCTGAACACTGTAGCGCAGAGTGTAGCTTGAAGGAACAGGAAGCATTATTATTCCAGTGCTGCGATGAACCTTGTGAAGCTAGCTGGCTTGCAGGATATGAAGACTGCAGACGATATCTGCTCGAGAGCGAATGGGTGGGGTATTCTATGACGATGATGAAGCTTGAAGTTTCCGAACGTTGTTTGGTTGCGTGTTCTGATCACGTCGGGGTCACCACTGTGGCCGTGCAAGGAAAAGGGGAGATCTCCCGCCGGGCAAGGTGTTCTGCCCGGGGGAGCGGCCAACACTCCTTGTGATAGTTCGGAGATGTTCTATATATACTGTTTCTGATTCGGAATGTTGATAGCGTGATTTAGACTTCGGTGTATTTCGATTGTGGCGCGACGACAGCGCCGCTACATCACCCCCCTGCTCAGACCGGAGGTCGATAGTGCAGTCGAGTTGTCGACGAATGTGCAAGTGCCAGGAGATTGCCTTGTAGTCTGCGGTGAGTCGAGAAGAAGGCAAGTAATCTGCGAGAGTGCCGTGAAGCAGAGGCGAGCAGTAAGGCTCAGAGCCGTGCCGAACACTGTATAGCGCAGAGATAGCTTGAAGGAACAGGAAGCATTATTATTCCAGTGCTGCGATGAACCTTGTGAAGCTAGATGGCTTGCAGGATATGAAGACTGCAGACGATATCTACTCGGGAGCGAGTGGGTGGGGTATTCTATGACGATGATGAAGCTTGAAGTTTCCGAAGGTTGTCGGTTGCGTGTATTCAAGATCACGTCGGGGTCACCACTGTGGCCGTGGAAGAAAAAGGGGAGATCTCCCGCCCGGCAAGGTGTTCTGCCCGAGGAACGGCCAACGCTCCGTGTGATAGTTCGGAGATGTTCTATATATGCTGTTTATGATTCGGAATGTTGATATCGTGATTTAGGCTTCGGTGTATTTCGCTTGTGGCGCGACGACAGCGCCGCCACATAGCCATTTATTTCCGAACTTTGGGGTTACTAAATATTTGTGTTTGAGTTCCTATTGTAATACTAGTTAAAGTAAGTCCCTCTGTTCGGTGTGCCTTTTGGCATAGGCCTCCAAAAGAAAAATCACGCGTCGGGAATTAAAAGTTAAAGAAATTAAAAGCAATAAAATTGGTAAAAGTAGTCGTTAAAAAGCTGTATTTGTGAAAATAAAAAGCTTTATATCATAAAAATCCCGACTTTTTTTAAACCAATTCCTTAACCATTTCATTATTTTAATTGCATATTATCATTTCCATATGCTTTTATATGTGGGCACCCATGGCCGAAGTGTCTATGAACAGTGGGCATCCCCCTTTGGCAACGCTTTTGTTTCGTCAATTTAAGGTCAGGAATACGTTAGTACCGTAGACTTCTCTGTCTACGGTTAGTACTCTTATCAGTTTGTTGTCAGGAAGGACGGCAACGTCGCTTTACCTACGACTTTTTGGTATTTATGTTGCCACACAACGATAATAATTAATAAAATTGTTTACAAAAAAAAAACATAGGTGTTTAACGGTTGGAAAGGAATTTAACCAATTATTGAACTTAAGATATTGATTTATCAGAATTATAAAATCACTTGGATGCCATCTAGCGTGCCAATGTTTAAACGTCGCCTTTCGTTTGCTTGTCATAAGTCACGCACACTACTAAAGAAGTGTCAAATTTTTTCGGGATTTCACTATTGTTTTTCTCAGTATATAATGTAATTTATTGCCTATAAAGCTCAGACGCTTACACATTTCATTGTAGAGAAGTGATAAAATTATTAGTATTAAAGAAAGAGTTTCTGTGTTTAGTGTATATTTCGGTTAAAAAATGTATGGGCGGACGGTCGACGCATCCACCTTAACTGGCAAATCGTTGCGACAACAACTAGTCAATATAAATCTCATATAATATGTTTATATAGGGTAGTTACTAGCATAGAGGAAATCCTTAAAGAACGCATTAGTATATATATAACAGAGTTTTCTAAATTAAATAGACGTCAAACTCGGCTGTATATTATAAGAACTTTGTCTGTTTTAACTGACGAATTGTAACAACTACAACAACTAGTCAATTAAATTTGAATTGTTCCCGTGATTGATAACATAGTAAATTATTTTATTAATATCTGTAATGCTGACTTAAGTAGACGCTTACTAATTCCATCACCTATTTTTTCTTCATTGTCCTTTATGTATGCAAAAAAACCCATATACAAGGCCGTGCTGAAAAAACCACCACGTAATTTCAATCTCCCGCCATTTCGGGAGCTTACTGTGCGTAATTTTGCGTTTTTTTTCTTATTTTGTGACTCGGCTTTACTTTTGGACCGTTTCTTCTATAACATTCGTTGAAGCATGTGCCCATGTCAAAAACGATGATTGGGAAAAAGTGATACAAAAACAAAAAAATTATTTTAGATGACTTTGAGAGACATTAATTTTGTCTGCATTATTGAAAATCAAATAATAATTAATCTAAACAACGACATCTCTAGAAGTTGTACTAAAAGTGATTGAATAAATTTGTTTATAATCTAGTTTGAATCAATTTTTTTTATAATTGAGCCTCTAGAAATAAGCAGCTACAACAAATACAAAGAAACTGATAAATCTTGTTGTGTTTTAAATTATCCGTTTTTAATTTATTCTGGTATTATTTAATGGTGGATAATACAGCACATAGCGCCATATTATAGCGCGCTATCTCTTCATAGCACATAGCGCGTGCTATGTAAGTAGCCGCCATGGCGCTATTGCGCTATGGCGCTTTGACGCTATTAAGTATTAATATCTAGCGGCAATTATTTCTAGCAGCAGCGCTGTTGGGAGAGGACGTGTGACGACAATTTGATCTCGTAGCACGCTATTCATCGCTCGCGACATAATTTAATGTTAGATGTTGTTTAGTTAGTGTATACTGTATATTTATAAATGATCAAAGGACACAGTTGTGATAAAAGAAGCTGAACTAATGTTTTTAAATGTAAATAAAATATAGATACAAAAATTTATATAATAGTGTATGTATATAATAGATTTTTATAAATACAATAAATAAACTGTTAAATACATCTTTACTCGATTTATAATTTATATTAAGGTTAAAATAATGTTTACAACAATTATAATAAAAATAATTAATTTTATTTCGATCAAAAAATAAAATTATTCTGTTTTAAATAGTACATAACTTAAAAATTTTTTGGAATTATAGAAATTAGTAAGCCCGAAAATAATGAAAACGCGTGCATTGGTTTTTCTTTACCGCTTTATTTTATTTTAGTCTGAAATGCGACTTATTACGAAATAATGTTCTTATATAGCACGCGATCTATCCAATGAACGACGTGTATTGTAACGTGCTAAGAGATATTCATTCATTCATTAGAGCCCTTCACAAGTCCACTACTGAACATAGGCCTCCCCCAAGTAATGCCACAAAGCACGGTCCTGAGCCACCTGCATCCATCGACTTCCTGCATATCTTACCAGGTCGTCACTCCATCTAGTGGGTGGTCGCCCTACACTACGCCTACCGGTACGAGGCTGCCACTCGAGAACCTTTCTTCCCCATCGGTTATCGGTTCTTCGAGCTATATGGCCGGCCCATTGCACTTCAGCTTACTAATCCGTTGGGCTATGTCGGTCACTCTGGTTTTAGTGCGGATATCCTCATTTCTGAGTCTATAACGCAGAGAAACTCCGAGCATAGCCCTCTCCATAGCTTGCTGAGCAACCTTGAGCGTCCTCAACGGCCAGCAGTGAAGGACCACGTCTCTGATCCGTAAGTCATCACTGGCAACACGCACTGGTTGTACACTTTAGTTTTCAGAGATTGAGGTATACCTGACGAGAAGATGTGTCGTAATTTCCCGAACGCTGCCCAGCCGAGTTGAATCCGTCGATTGACCTCTCGGTCGAAGTTGGACTTACCTAGTCGGACTATTTGTCCCAGGTAAACGTACTCGTCAACAACTTCGAGCACAGTGCTCCCCACAACTACCGGCATAGGTGTGACATGGACATTGAACATAATCTTTATTTTGTCCATGTTCATCTTAAGACCTATCCGTTGGGAGACACCATTGAGGTCATTGAGCATAGTGCTAAGGTCCTCCAGCGATTCTGCCATAAGGACTATATCGTCGGCAAATCGAAGGTGAGTGATGTACTCGCCATTGATGTGAATACCGTATCCTTTCCAGTCCAGTAGCTTGAAAACGTCTTCCAACGCCGCGGTGAAGAGTTTCGGGGATATAACGTCACCCTGTCTTACACCACTCTGCAGTTGGATAGGTTTCGAACTCTGGTTCTGTACTCGGATAGCCATCGTAGCCCTACTGTACAAACACTTCAGCACCTCGATATACCGACAGTCAACTTGGCACCGCTGAATTGACTGTAGCACCGCCCAAATTTCGACGGAATCAAAGGCTTTCTCATAGTCCACATACGCCAGGCAAAGTGGCAAATTGTACTCTTCTCTCTTCTGTACAATCTGCCGCAGGGTATGTATGTGGTCTATGGTACTGAAGCCTTTTCGGAAACCGGCTTGTTCGGGAGGCTGGAAGTCGTCGAGTCTGCGAGCGAGACGATTCGTAATGACTCTCGAAAACAGCACGTAGACGCGGCTCAGAAGGGAAATCGGTCTGTAGTTCTTCAAGAGAGCGTTGTCGCCTTTCTTAAAGAACAAGACCACCGCACTTCTGCTTCACGCCTCCGGAGTAGTGCCACCATGGAGGACGGAATTGAAGAGCTTCTGAAGGACTTCAAGTACCGGTGTTCCACCCGCTTTCAGAAGCTCCGCTGTAATTCCATCCTCGCCTGGGGCCCTGCCGTTTTTAAGGTGCTCGAGAGCCATTTTAATCTCGCTCAGACTGACGTCCGGGATATCATCAACTCACACTTGCGTGTGGCTCCAACGATGATGTGTACATCTGCCCATAGAACCTCTCAATCTCACTCAAAATCTCAGGTGTCCCGGAAACGATGCTGCCACACTCAGTCTTCAGCTTTGACAGTTGGCTCTTTCTGGCAGACAGATCTCTGGCAAAGACTTTGGAGCCCTGGTTCCACTCGATCGCTTCTTTAATACGAGCAGTATTAAAGTTGCGTAAGTCTTGCCGCATGCATTTGGAGATCTGTATGTTCAGTTGTCTGTATGCTGTCAAATCTGTTGACGATTGCAGCCTCATCTCCCGTCTAACAGCCATGAGATTAAGAGTGTGATCGGACAGTTTTTGTGTTCTTCTGCGGCGGATCTTGCAGAACTTAGCTCCGACTGCATGGACAATTTCAACGAGCTTGTCATTCATATCGTCCACTGCATTGCAATCTTCTAGGCACTGAAAGCGATTACGTAACTCGAGCTGAAAAGTCTCGGGATTCTGGATTAGAGCACGAGGGGGACGGAGCGTTGACTTCATTAGACGAGACCTCTCCAACTTAACGTTTAGGTTCAGTGTGCCTCTAACCATTCGGTAATCGCTGCCGGTTTTCACCCTTGCTATCACTGAGACATCACTGAACAGTTGGCGTCTGGTCGTCATAATGAAGTCAATCTCATCTTTTGTCGAACCATCGGGGCTCGACCAGGTCCACTTCCTGTGGGGCCGCTTCTGGAAGAAAGAGTTTATCATAAAGAGTCCTTCTTTCTCCATGAAGTCGAACAGCTGCTGGCCCCTACGGTTCCGTTGCCCTACTCCAAATTTCCCTAACTTCAGTTCACCGCTTTTTCTTGTGCCTAGTTTTGCGTTGAAGTCTCCCATCAACACCGTGTAGTGGGTTTTGGAGGAATGCATGGCTTTAGAAATATCCTCATACATTTCCTCCACCTCCTCATCGGGATGTGCCGAGGTTGGTGCGTAGACCTGTATGACCTTTAGCGAATACCGTTTGGTGATTCTGAGTATCAGGTACGCGACCCTCGTCGACACACTCCCAATCTTTACAACGTTGTTGACGAGAGACTTGTGGACGATAAATCCGACACCTCCTTGGGACAGATAGTCGCCCTCCCGGTGATAGAACAAGTTGCCGGACTCGAGGATTACCGTGTCCTCCCCCTCTCTTCGGACCTCAGATAATCCAATAATATGCCAGCGCAACTTGTCTACCTCTTCTTCCAGCTCCAGTATCTTCTCGTCAGTCCTCAGGGTGCGTGCGTTATACGTTGCCAGGTCGAGTCGTCGTAGGTGGCAACCGAACCTCCACCGGAGATTCTTAGCACCTCCTGCCCCGCCGTTACCATGGTCGCCACCGTAGCCAGGAATAGCGGGGCCGCCGGGGACTGGGGGCCGTTTATTTGTGTCGTAAGAGGTATAACGTGCTGTAAATATTAACGCGCTTGCCGGCCTCCTACACGCTTTCTTAGAAATAGCGCGCTATAACATAGCGTATTTAATAGCGCGCTAGAAATTTATAGTTCATAGTCTGTAGCGTGCTATTGATTTATAGTCGTTTTGAACAACTTTATTATTATTCAAACTAAATATATATATGATTACCAACTCTAAATATTCGATATCAATTTTTTTAAGAATCGAATACTCTACGTTCCCATTTTTTGGTTGGCATGCTTGGTGCAATAAGTCTGACGTGGTTTCTTTAATTATAAGAAACCGAGGAGCACAGCTAATTACAGATAAAACAGAAATCAATTTAACAATAACAATAATAATCTAAAATTACTAAGAAAGTAATTTACTTGAGAGAATTAAGCATATAACATAACAAACACAAGTTTTATATAAAGTATAAAAGCAAAAGCAAATTATACTTTAGTTCTTTTAGAAAAGCTGCCAACTTCAGTAGTTAATTCAGTAGTTTTGTAGTAAAGCCGATTACGTGACTAGGTTACCGGGATAAATAGTAGTATTTTCATTCAAACTTATACATTTCTTTTAGTAACTACTTTTACAGAAATGAACTTCTAGGAGTGAACCTACTTTAAAGAAAATACATTTTACGTTCCTTTTCTACATTTATGAACCTACAACAAGATAAATCCTTTTAAGGAAATGGTTGTCCAACTCAATTCGTCGGAGCAAATAGAAAGTGGTCCTTATGTCCGTCGCTTTCCGCCGTTTTTACAATCGAAATGATATATAAAACCAGTTAAAAATAAATGATATAGATTTATTTTTTGGTGTTAACCATGTAGTGGTAGTGTAAGAATATCAACTACTCCATATGGTCCCGTGGGTGTCGTAAGAGGCGACAGTGGGAAGCGACAGTGGGAGGCGACAGTGGGCGAAATGGGAAACTGAAACAGAACACGGGCAGTATGCAACTTCTTAAAATTAACTCAAAATAATAAAAAACTGCGGTTGAAAACCCGCTCGTCGAGCGTGTCAACTATGGCAACCCATAAACCCCATAAGGCAATCTATAGGGGAGGCCTGTGTTCAGCAGTGAACCTTTATAGGCTGTGATGATGATTTTTTAGTGTTCCTTATCTAATAAAATGGAATACTGATAAAAATATAATGTATTTTTAACATAAAAGTATTTTTCTTTTCACGTACATTTATGAAATTTTACGTTATAAATGGGGTTAAAATTAAATTTTCGACTTAAGCCTTTAGTTTTTGCAATTAAAAATAAAGTTGGCAAAAACATATTATCAATATAAAGCCTGTTTTTTTTTAAATTTATTAAAGTAAATCAAATACAAATTGTTGAAACAATGCTTTAAAAATGTACAGTTTATTATAAAATTAGTGTTGAATTTAATTTAAAATCAAAGACAGCTTAAAAATGCTGCCCTAAACCGTAAACTGTAAATATGGGTGATATAATATATTAAATATAGTTTTTCTGAACGTTCACACTATCAGTACGCAATGTGTTTAGACGTCTGGCGAGACCAGACTGAGATTTATAGAGCATATTATGATTTAAATAATACTAGTTTTTACAACACACAACATACAACTGCAAGACTTCAAGATACCATAAGTTCATACTGTATAGATCGGAACAAAAATTAAATTTTAATCTATGTTAACCGCGGTTAACTATGACATATGGACGTTGAACATCTCAGTCCCGCCCGTGACCAAAGCTGCGAGTGCTGTAAAGCGTTTGAAACGTCGGGTATTAAAAAGTTAAATATACGCGATAAATTCCGTAAAAACTAGTATTATTTCAATGTGTATTGTTCGCGTAAATATAAGAAATCATTAAGCATATTATGACTTTGCTCAGACTACTTGTGCTAAACTTACATAACTGAGTATATGCTTAGCATGATCTTTGATTCTGAATTTATAGTTGTATCGGAATAAGCTTATACAAAGCAGTCCAAAATAATGGATGCTTCACTATGTTCTTCATTTTACTATTAAAGTTACAGCCTCTTGTATATATATATGTCCTAGTGCTGGGCACAGGCCTTCCCTCATTTCTGAGAGGTTTTTAGGGCAGGAAACTGTCCGCTGCGCTGGCCCAATACGTATTGGCGAACTTTACATGTCTTTAAAATATTTTTTCTTATTTCTCAGACATGCAGGTTTCCTCACTTTTTACACTCTAGAATTTAAACATTAAAAAACATAACATAAACACTCACGCCTGTCACCCAGAGGGGTAGGCAGAGACTACAGACTTCCATTTGGCACGATCCTGACACACCTCTCTCGCCTCCTTCACATCCATACACCTCCGCATACATGCTCGTCGGTTAAGGGTACTCCTAATTTGGCCCGTTTTCAATAAATCGCCAATTTGGTCGATAAATTTTCGCCTAGGACGTCCCTTTCCGGAAAGGGACCTCTAGAATTTACTGTATAAAATTAAAAATTTAATATTTAAAAACCGAAAACAATCCAAATTGTATTGGATAAATAACATGAATGAACAATTTTAACTTTTAATTCCCAAAGTTTCAGGTTCTTTAGGTAGGTGGGGAGGGGTCTATATCGCGATAAAATCCGTAAAATTAGTTTAATTTAATGTGTACTGTTTCCCTAAATATATGAAGTCAGTAACAAATTTTAGTTTAAAGTATGAGATACAAAGTGAACGTTAACTCAGCCGGTCGCTGAGTTAACGTTCGTGAGTCGCTGTCAAATCACTTGTTGTTTCAAACGAGAAACTTTTGGTTTATTAATATTGTGTGCATTTTAAGTTTTTACTAATAATTTGAATGCCTGATTTTTCTATTACAACTGGCTTTTGAACTTGCACTCCCGTTCTTACGTATATATCATACCTTCCTATACGATCTACTCTTACGAAATTAGGATTCTACATTGTTTGGGCTTTTCTGTAACTCAGGCTTGTTTAATATAAAATACAGAGAGAGTTCTGTCTACTTTATAAAATATGTATAAATTGTAAACTTCAATTTATAATAACACTGTTTAACTAACTAATTATGAAATAAGCTTAACTAAATAATTATGAAATAAACTTTAGTAAAACTAAACTTATTTTACTCATTTATCGCATTATTTTTTAAAGATTTTCTTTCTCTTTTCTTATTTCTAATATATCTAATTCTAAAGTTTATTTTTTTTATAAAAATTCAATTATCTTTAAATATTTCATAATATCCTAAGTTTTTCGTTAGTCGTCGATTGCGACTGAACTAGACTTTGCTAAGCGCACACTCAGCACGACTTCGAATTTAGCTCTTTAAAATACCAACATTGTCTTATCTCGAAAGTAAAGTCTGAGAAAAGTACGGTACGGTCTATAAATCTTAGCCTAAAACGAGTTCAAAACGAAGCGAGCGTGCGGCGAGCCCACCCCGAAGACACAACGCCACAGTATAAATAATAGATCGCACGAATAGCGTCGTATCCATTGTGTTAACGACGTTTGAACCTATTGGTGCTCTATTATTTATTCTGTGGCGTTGTGTCCTCGCGGCGAGCTCGACTGTGAACTCGTGGCGAATTTCGCCTCGCTTTAAACTCGCTTGCAAATCGCCAGTGTGATAACGCCTTAACTACGGTAAACCCATTCCAAAACAATACGTAAAATGTATAAATATAATAACTATAAATATATTAATAATATCATCACCTGCTTTTTCTGTACTAGATAAAAAGTATTACATTACCTTAATTCAGGGGTTGAATTAATTTTTTTGATGATTGAATTAATCGATAATTCAATTCTTTTTCTGTAACCATAGGAACAGTTCTAGTAAATAAAACCAAAATCATATGTTATATAACAACACATACGAACAATTTTGTGCAGGAAAATATTTCGGTAAGCCTTATAATTTGTTATTTTTTCACACATTTCCAGCCACAGCACAGGAGTGAAAATATTCAAGAATATTGATATTTTGAACTATAAATCATAAGTTTTTATAGTAAAGTGGGCGACAAATGTCAATCACACAGTCCACCTGATGTTAAAAAACATGCGTGCAGCTCACAAACGACAGAAGTGAAACCTTAAAATGAAATAATATATAAAATACAAATACTTTACGGAATATGATTTATTTAGCATTATAATTTAAACTACAAGTTCGTCATAAAATACAAAAAAATTTAATTTTATAGTAAATAAATGTAACAATCCTTTTAATATATATATATTTATATATTAGACACATAGATATTATATTTTCTTTCAAGTAAAATTATAATAGCACCACCTACTTCATTTTATAGGTAGTCACTTTATCGAACAACTGATGGACACCCAAGGTGGTACGTAAATTAGACGCTAGATGACCTGAATTTAAGAAATCATGAATTTTTCATGAATGTTTTTTTTCGATATGGTTAATTGTATTCGTTAATTTTTTTACTGTTTACTGCAGCTGCCACGTGGCTGCCATTTCTATATGAAAATCATATATTATGAAAAGTGAACCATACAGATGGGAAAGGCACGAAACTACCTACTATTGGTTTTGATGGTTCTTTTTTATTCAAATTAGTATTACTTGCACTCATTTATTTTATCACTTATTTAAACGATATATTTTAATCTGATCATGTTTAAAATATCTAAACAAGTCTTCGACATTGTTAACGTACTTTTAAAAGTACGAGACAGCCACACTCTTTTCGATAGTCCTTATATAGTCCTCACTAATTAAAAAAGATTTATATCAATTTTACCTATTACGAAGTTGACGTTTGGCCGACTTCGCCGCTTGTTTATACGATAGGCACACGACACCTTCGTACCTTGTTGAACAAAACGCGTAAGCGACGCCGACGACGACTTTTTTCTCGCGAGCTTTGAGCTATAATGCTTTCTATCTCATTTTCTCCCACGTTAAATCTTATGGATTTATGTGTCTGTTTATTTTTACTGTCGCTTTCTCGTTTCATAGACTTTTAAATCACAACGATGCGACGATCTGCAACGATGCGAAGGAAGTTATCACTTCAAAAATTGTTGTACCCGTTTATAAATCAAAATTTAGATGAATTGTTACCCCAGAAGTATTCGATTCTCTAAATTCGAGAAACTGCAACAGCAGCAATATGCTTTTTAACGTAAGTGTTCTGTGAGAGTGGAGCCCTTCCCCGGTCCAGACGATCCATTCGTGCTGCAGCCATAATATAGAGGCAGCATAGCTCTACCACGTATAAAGTAGTAAAATTAATCATAAAACATAAACATATAAACACTCACGCCTGTCACCCAGAGGGGGACTTCCATTTGACACGATCTTGACATACCCTTTTCGCCTCCTTTACATCCACATATCTACGCATACATGCTCGTCGGTTAAGGGTACTTCTAACGTGGCCCATTTTCAAAATATCGCCAATTTGGTCGATAAACTTTTTTCTAGGGCGTCCCTTCCCGACTCTGCCGTTCACATCTACCATATAAATTTGCTTTGTCACTCTTTCCTCATTCATTCTTTCTACATGACCAAACCACCGAAGCATTCCTTTCTTAATCCTGGTCACAACATCATCTTGCATACCACATTTATCTCTTATCACGCAATTTCTCACCCTGTCATTCAGATTTAACCCTAGAATACTCCTTAAAGACCGCATTTCTACAGCATTTATTCTACTTTCGTGCTTCTTCTGCCACACCCAGCTTTCACTACCATACATTAAAGTAGGGACTAACACAGCATTAAGAATTACCATACATGCCATTTTTGACACATTCTGGTTCTTCATAGTAGAGTGTAGTGCCCCATTCACTCTATTCCCTGCATTTACTCGTCGTTCTATATCCTTATCATATCTACCATCCCTGCTAAATACACATCCCAAATACACAAACTCATCCACTTGCTCAATTAAATCTCCTTCTATTCTTATGTCACATACCGTTTTGCTTTCTTCTCTTTCAAAAACCATCACTTTCATCTTACTTGCGTTCACTTTCATTCCCCTTTCTGTTAATGACCAGTTCATTAATGTAACCATCATTTGCAACTCAGCCGCCGATGACGCAAATATGACTTGATCATCGGCATACAAAAGGCATTTGATGCTTAACTCGCCCAGTCTTAATCCACATTCTTCATCTTTGCAAGATTGCAAAAAAAAAACTATGAAACTTTAAAATTAATCATATTGAGATATTCAAGAAATTGAGAAATCAGTTTATGAATGTTTCAAGTTATTTTTATACATAGAAGAGGAGGTTGACGAGCATTTTGGCTCACCTGATGGTAAGTAACTACCGCAGCCCATGAACCACCGTAACACCAAGGGAATTGCAGGTGCGTTGTCGACCCTTTCGAAAGGAGTAAGCTCTTTTCTTGAAGGTCACTAAGTCGTATCGGTTCGGATAAAACGCCGGTGGTAAACAATCCCACAAAGAAGTTGTATGAAATTGTACTTAAAGTGGTAGAGCCATGCTGCAGCTGTATTATGTCTGTAGCACCAATGAGTCGGCTCGACCGGGAAAGGACCACGCTCAAGAATACCAGCGTAAAATAGCAGCCCAATGCTGCTGCGTTTTGTATGGTGAGTGTAGAGAGCCGGTGACCCTTTTTATTGGAAATGAGGTATTCCATCTTAGTCCTCAGTGTTGCCAACACATCTGCATTTTTATTCTTAATCGAGGATAGATATAGATTTCTATGGGCTACGGTATCCACTTGATGCTGTGGCCCATAGACCATCAGGTAGACTGTGTGCTTGTTTGTCACCCTTATTCTATAAAAAGAGAGGAATATATTACACATATAAAGTTATCATAAATCTCAAGCTTTGAACTAAATTATGACAGAAGACTAAACGGGTGAAGTTTGTTCAAAATATTCGAGCTCATACAGTATCTCGGATAAATCAGTTTTATACAGATCATAAACTAGAAAATCTTGCGTAGGAAGTATTAAATGTTTATGCAGTACGAAGAACTTCTATTAAGAATATCATAAAACATATCTTTTATAGCGCAGACTACATCTTTTAAAAATTATCGTTTTGACGTTTTGTGCAAATTTCTCTTGTCATTATATAAAATATATAATAAATTTAATTTAAATATAATTTTAGTCATTTTTGATTTTTTTTTACTTGTTGTAAGCCAGTGTTTGACCGCAATGCACTGGTGGTAAGTGAAATTATATAATAATAATAATTATTAATATTCGCTTTATCAGACCATTATTCACACTCACTTTACACACCGTATTTATTATTTATTACTTTATATCTGGTACGTATAAATTATTTTATATCTGGTACGTGTGTACGTGATGTGGTAGCCACTTACCATTAAGTCATGAAAGCTATGAAATCTTACTAGGATGTCACATAGTCGACCCTTATTAAACTCAAGAAATAAATGGGTTTATATCGTCTTTCTGAGGTCAAATATTCAGAAGTTTTTTTTTTGGTTAGTGAATTGTAAATTAGTAGTAGAGTAATAACTATTAACTATGTCCTCCAAACCGCATCTCGGTCACAGCGACCAGTCTCAACGGTGACTATCCATCGGCACATGGCAGGATTATGGAGCTCGAATATGTGCACAAGCACAAAAGGTACACTATCAATTTCCTTACTCTCATAGTTCTGTTTGAAGAAAATCTGAAATGACCGGAGAGAAACACGCAGGACCAATCGCTTTTGGTGATTTCTAAGGCACGAAGGTGGAACATCGCCGATTTCCTGACTCCGGTTTGTTACTGAGACTTTCTCGGTTGAAAAACTCAACTACTAAGTTTGGTCCGGCCCGGGATGCGAGCCCAGGATCTCATGGTCAACAGTCACACTTGCCAACCATTCGACCAACGAGGCAGAACAAGTCTCAACTGAGTATTTTTAGATCAAGAAGAAGGTAGTGTATCAATTACCTAATTTATTTGATAATTAGTTTATTATTTACTCTTTTCTTCATAAAAGAAGGTAATGGCTTTGTTGTACCTATTACACTTTCTTTATGATTCAAATTTCTTTGTTCCATAGAGTAACTTATAAACTGCTTCGCGTTATGTAAGAGGAGCTTTTAATTTTATACTTATGATAAAACATAGGATACTGCGTCAATTGTAGTCACCCAGCCATCTATTATAACCTATAAAAGTCTACTGCTGAACAGATGCCTTTTCTGAGGGGGGTGTTGCCGCAGTTGCCACATCTGGAAGGGTGTTGGCAACCGCAGTATGATTATTATTTGAGTTGTTATCAGGAAGATGCAGCTGCTTATATTCTGTTTCAATTTCGCTATGTCGTCACGACACTAGTTAGCTAGTTGATTTACATTATTTTTCTACTTTCTATATTCTTCTTCTCTTTCTTTCCTTTACTCCTTACTACACTGCCACTACATGGCAAAAATTTTCATACGAGTATCTTAGATAAGTATCAGAATATTTTTAATACACGTTCTAGACAATTGAAACTTGTTTTTCACCAGCTCGTAACGACAACAGGAGCAGTTCTGGACATTGAACTCTTCCATTGTTGGCAGGAGGGGTCTTTTGTGATTACCGGGATACCATATTCAATCCAATTCTGTTGCGTTTTTTAAATTTTATTATCGCTTCCCGTTACGGGTGTAAATAATTCTGGCATGCAGTAACGGTAACGGAAAATTCGATTTCCGATTTTGTTTAGGTTAAATTGATTCAGATTATTATTATATGGCTTTACGATAGATTTAATAGATTATTATATTATGTTTTATATATATATATATACGAGAATATGGATAGGGTATGGGCATAGGTATTCCTATATTAAATGGATGACGACCTGGTAAGTCCATGGATGCAGCTGGCTCAGGACCGTGCTTGGTGGCATTCTTTGTAGGGGGGGGGGCTAATTTGAACAATAGACTTGTGATGGGCTGTGATGATGATGATATTTATAAATTACAGTTTTTCCGTGCTTATAAATCTAAAATTTCTGATAAGATGGTAATAGGTGTGTCAGTAGTTTTAACGAAACGCAATTTTTATAATTTTTGTGATTTTGTTCCGAGTTTATTATTGCACTGAATTTCAAAAGTTTCATATAAAAACTAAGTAGTAGAATCACGCTGCCGACCGGGGAAGTACCAGGTCCTCACAGAATACCAGCGCGAAGTAGTAGCTTAACGCTGCTGTGTTTCGTATGTTACGGTGAATATAAAGAACCGGAAACCCTTGTTACTGAAAAGGAAGCATTCTATTTTATAAGATATTTTATAAGAGGGAAAGGGAAATAGGAGAAGTCTTCTGAACTTTTACATTGAAATTTGCCACATACAGGGTCAAGTCGAGTGTTAACACTTAAGGTTCTTTACTTAAGGTTCGTTATCTCACTGTTTTCATTTATTTCATCGTCCTTCTTTTGTAGTATTACAGTTTTAATATCTATATTTGATAGAGCCCCCATTTGTGCTGCTACAATAATATGGCTGCAGCACTGACGGATCGTCTTGACCGGTCTTGACCCCGCTTTCACAGAAAATCAGTGTAAAGGACTGGATATCCTATTTAATAATAACTACGCATTATATATTAATGCTTCGGAGTGAAAACGCATGTGCGTTTTAATTTTCAATCGAGTATAGATGTGATGTCTATGGGCCAAGGTACTAACTTACCATCAGGTGAACTGGTATGCTTATTTGTCACCCCCACAAATAAAAAACTTATAGCTCTACACTAGATATACATTTTGATTCTTAATCAAGTTTATATGTAGGTGTCTATGGCCCACAGCATCTTGATTGTGTGCTCGTTTTACCTTTATTCAATAAAACATGAGAGTAAACAAGTGCTGGAAATGGATTTTATCGTTACTTAGTAGGCACATTGATGCGATTAATACTTACGTTTTACATAATAAAAGATGCTCCATATCATCACTGGTATTTATTAAAAAAATATAATAGTGCATTCAGAAATATACAAGGAAGTAGGAACGAACATCCCTAATACAAAAAATATTCCAGAAAGTAGGAAGTAACTGTTATAAAATGTTGCGTTATAATGGCCGTATTTCAATACATCTTTCCAATAGTAAAGTTGTTTAGAGTTTTATTGGATGAACGTGGAAACCCTCAATCAATCATTTCTACCCTACATTATATTTGCTTAATCAAGAATAAACTAAAATCATTTTCCTGGACGCTATAGGAAAATCCTCTTTAAGCAGCAAGTGCTTTCTTCCGTGTATATTAATGTATCATGATCTTCATCATTTTAGCCCTTCAAAATTCCAGAACTAAACATAGGACTCGTCCTAGAAATGCAAAAGGAAAAACACGGCCCAAAGCTACCTTCATCCATCGATTTCGTGTGTGTCCTACCAGGTACTCCATCTAGTGTCCGCCCTCCACTTCGTTCACTGTTAAGTCAGTTCAATCATCTGTCAGTTCTTCGAGCTATATGGCCGGCCCACTTCAGCTTACTAATAGCAGTAATGTATGTCATGTGCTTATTATTAAACTATCATAAATTACGGGG
This sequence comes from Parnassius apollo, assembly GCA_907164705.1. Lineage (NCBI taxonomy): Eukaryota > Metazoa > Arthropoda > Insecta > Lepidoptera > Papilionidae > Parnassius > Parnassius apollo. The sequence continues at coordinate 8,533,403 of CAJQZP010001449.1, read as the reverse complement.
CTTTGTTAGATAAAAAAATATTTATATTATATAACAAAAAACTATTTACTAATTGATAAATAACCAGTGTAGCGACGGAGGGTGAAAAATAAATAACCTTACTTCACGTAAGTCTTGTACTATTTATGTACTTACTTGTTTTTCTTATGGTTGAGTAATAAAACAGCAGGAGAATATCATGTAATAAAATTTAGTATCCAAAAGTGTACTAATAACTTTAATCATAATAACTTTAAATTAATGGGAAAACATTTCTTAAATGTTTATTATATATAAACATAATATTAGTTGCGTCTATAAGTGATCATGCAAATTCTGAATGACTTTACCCATTGAGGTCATATTTAATCAATATATTTGTTTTGTCAAGAATATGTTTCATTGCCGTGGTAGAATCCGCACTTTAGCCAAATAATTAGTTAATGCTATATTAATGGACACAAATGACTAAAATATACTATGTTGATTTAGTGCCAAATAAGAAAAACATTAATTCTGGACTTCATTCTGTCGTAATAAATTACTGGCGTGAAAAATTAATTTATTTCCGCATTTTGTATGCTGGTATCGGAGAATGGGAAAGATTGGCTATAATACTAGAGCCATATAGCACAAGAACAGACAACCGATGGGAAAGAAAGCTTATTGATTGGCATGACGACAACCTACTAGATGGAGTGAAAAAGTGGCTCTGGAGGCTTAATGTCGAAATCATTTTCAAATACGATTAGGTTTTCGATCAAACTGACGTTATTTTGAGACTGGTTTTAAAAACTTACTCCCGAATCAATTTGGATTGAGGAAACGAATCAAGGAAATGCATTCTCATCACATACGAGAACGAGCACCATATAGCAGCGGGCAGCTGAAAACTTTCGTCTTTACAATTTCAAGTTAAATTGCCAATGCTGAATTAAAATATAAATGAGATTTAATCGAATTTTATATTAATAATCATTTTCATTTAAAATTTAAATGAAAAAAAAAATCGATTTATTTAGAACTCGATTCTGTTGCGAGTAGACCGGTTGTGCTTTGTAGCAATCTACGAAGGAGGTCTATAAGAAGAAATGAAACTACCATTTTCGCTTTTCAAGCAATTTAACAGTCTGTCTGATTGTAAGAGGCACAATAAAAAGGCCAGATATTATAATTCGGTAGAGGCTAGATACAGCCATGTTAGTTTAATTTGTATTGTTTTGCGTAATACTATTGATATTGTGATTGCATCACGCATATATCGGTTCGACCGGGCAAGTACCACGCTCTCACAGAATACCAGCGTAAAACAGCAGCATAATCCTACTGTGGTTCATATGGTGAGTGCAAATAGCGGGAGACCCTTATAACTGTATACAAGGCTCTGCATCTTAATCCATGGGAGTGACAACGCATCTACATCTAAATTCTTAATCAAGAATAGATGAAAATATCTATACGCCACAGTTCGTACTTACCATCAGGTGGACTCTGTGCTCGTAGGTCACCGTTATTCTAAAAAAAATGCATAAGCCTTCAGCTCTAAGATAAAATACGCTAAACTACTAAAAAATAATTTCAATTACTTGACTCTGACAAAAATATTAATCATACTCGCCTTTTATCAAACTAAGTTAGATTTAGACACAGTAAAAAAAATGATGTATATTGTATTAAAACACGTTCTATTTTTAAATGAGAATTTAACAGCGAAGTGCTGCGTAATATAATTTATTTATCGAGTATTGGCAGGGGCTCTCATTCGATTGCCGCCTTTGTTTCATGTTTACACACTCAGCCCTCCAATTGGAAGCAATTATCGAGTGAAAAAGGTACACGAATTTAGTTAAGAGAGCAGGGATTTTATTTCAACGTCATTGTTGTTAAGCGTATTCTTGTGACTTGAGTTTAATATAATAGTAAAAGAAATTGTAATAAAAATAACATAAAACTATACTTACTCACTAGTATTAAGCATGAATGTTTACATTAGGATCAGAATGTACACAAATCATATGCAATAGATGATGATCTCTGTTATAAAAGTAAATTGAACGTAATGAAACGAATATAATGCACTGCCACGATCTGGTCTGAAGGGCATATAGTTCCAGAATAATTATAAGCTGTGAGGTCTTACGAGTATTTCTTATTCTCTGTGTGCAGCAGTAGGCACTTACCATCAGGTGGACTGTAAGTGAGTTTACAATTTTATAAAACTTATAACATCAGCTACCCGCCAGGGAAACTCTTGTCAAAATCAGTCCAGCCATTTTGGAGATTAGCTGGAGCAAACAGACAGATAGATACATAGATGGACAGATAGATTGACAAAAATTTAAAAAATTATGTTTTTGTTATACGTACCGTATACACCCTCATATGCATTTAGTAAAAAGCTGTTATTTTCACAATGCAAACAGACACCTCAGTTTTATTTATTTGTATGTATTTGATAGAATCAGGCGTTACTTTGCATAAATCCATTATAATAAAGTTATTAATTAATTTGCAGCCTTCCGCTAACTAAATACAATGATGTGTTTTTACCTGAATTGAAGAGCACCTCCCGCCCTCCATCTATTGCGTGCACCAATCCCTTCACCACTAATCCTAGCACCACTACTCCCAACACCACTACTCCCGGCACCACTACTCTCAACACCAATATTCCAGGAATTAGTGGTGACGGGATTGGTGCACGCAATTGAGGGAGGGCGGAAGGTGCTCTTCAATCCAGGTAAGAACACGTCATTGTATTTAGTTAGCGGAAGATTGCAAATTAATTAATATCTCTATTGTATGTATTTGTTACTAGCATAAAGATTTCAGTTGAATGTTTGAATTGTTTTTAGAAATTACAACGCTTTAGTTTAGTTCGTTATAAGCACGATGGAATTTCGTCATGCAGTTGACGGCTTGAAGCGGTCGCGACTGCTCGAGCAGTCGTGTGTACGTCAGCAAATGAATGACTATAGTTCATCGCGAGGTTGCGGCTTTAAGCAGTCGGTCTCAACTGCTTGAAGCAGTTCGTGTACGGCAGGCTTAAAAACGAGACAATTACGACTCCCGCTTTATATAGAAGAAACTATCTCAACTCTAGCTGTAACTTGGCTAACTAAACTACTCAGTCATATAAATAAAAAGTAAGTTATATGAAAAAATACACCATAAATATAATTTATTTTTATCATATTATATATCAAAATTTGTCATAGGGATAGTATAAGCCATATTTAATATACGAGTTAATGGACTATCAGAAGCGAATGCAAAATACGGAACGAAGAGGGGGAAGGATGTTCAATCATAATAATTGGCATAAATCAATAGTCAATATATACAGATATAAGAGTCAGAACGCTATTACAGAAAGATGCTAAAAAACTCTGGCTAAAGCCCAGACAGTGTCCGGTTTGTCAAAATATAAGGAAGTTCTTCTTTTCATGTGAAAGCTTCGAACTCTGATTCGCCTTTTGCACAGTAATTGTTCTAATGACATCTCCTGCTCAAAGTTGGGCAAAAGTATCGCTCGTCAAGGATATTTACTACTTGCTCCCTAAAAAAAAAAACAGTGTTTAAGCGATATAAGTTATGCCAGCCATTAAACTATCAGAGGAAGATGTACAAAATAACATAAAGAAAAGGAAAATATACAGACAAGTGGACCTTGACTTGATCAAAGACTTACACTAGGAGAAGAAGTAGAAGTAACTGCTTTGTATATTTACTTTAATGGCAACAACACATCTACATAATATAGTTACTAATTGAAGATTGTAGGTGCTATAAACCACAGTATCCACTTACCATCAGGTAGACTGTGTGCTCGTTTGTCACCTATATAAAAAAAGAAAACTTTTATGCGGCAAAAAATTAGTAACTGTCCGCCATGGAGTATGCTACTTTTTTTAAATATCATTAGGATTCATTTATTAATTATTAAGACCAACTTCTTTAGCTCCATCTATATATATATATATATATATATATATATATATATATATATATATATATATATATATATATATATATATATATAATTTTCTCAAATATTTAAATTTATTATCGGCTTCCTTCCATAATTTGTTATTATTCACCCGAAAATTCACAAAACATGAACTTTAAAATGAATTTACAATTTTATTCACTTTAAACGTAGAATATTTAATGTATTGAACAAAATATTAATTCATAAAATTGTTCAAAACGGAATAAAATTACGAAAAATAACTGGCTATGAGAGAGAAGAGAGAAAGAAAATATGCGCACGCACTGCTCTCTCACTTGCTCATATCCCCCACTCAACTTCCGTTCGCCTCGCCCGATCACACTTTTCGTAACTCTTTCGTCATGCGGTCGCCAGCTTACTCCCGCAAGTCGAACGCACGTGAAGAAGTTTTACTTCAGTATTCGTAGTACATTCCATGCGAAGTCGTAGGGAACAGCTAGTATCTTTATAAAATGTCTGATACAAAACAACACATTATAAACATAAACAAAATGTGCAAACAATCTTCTCTAATACAACAAATCCACCTGACACTAAGTGATCGCTCCAAGGCCATCCATCATTCTTACTACTTAATATAAATGTTGACTCCAGACAACAGCGTAGTAAACAAACTCGCACAGCGAGAACAAAACAATTTTATAAGGATATCACGTAACATAGACTAAGGCCAAGTAAAAAGAGATTTCGTTCTGACTGAAATTCAAACACAATGGAATCTGGCTGTAATGCTGGCTCAAGGCTGATCGGTTTTTTTAATAATAATCTTTATTTGCAAGAATATGGTTGTTCAATGGTGTTTGAGAGTTTGTTCTACATATTCTACCTTGGTGGTGTGCACATATTAATGATCAAGTAACCTATACAACAATACTTATCGGATTTTAACAACACATAAATTATTTAACATTATACAGTTGATTTGATAATTAATTAACTATGTAATAGTGTCGGGAAAAATAGCAATAACAAATCAAATATTTTTATTTTATTTTATTCATATGGCTTTTTAACATTCAACTTATACAATAACAATCTTAAATAACAGAAAAGTTTCTTAAGCTAAGCGTACTGACTACTTACTAGTAAACACAGCATGAACTATAACTTGTATAGGTTTTGATTTAGTTAAATAAGGTTAAAAATTTTAAAAGAAAAGAACGTTGTTTATCTGTATGGTAACAGAAAACAAAGGCTGGTTGCACGATTTTAAGTACTAGTACTAGCCATACTGTCCTTTTTATTCTTATGTCAATAATTATATAATGTCAATTATAAATGTTACATATCCAATTGTTATTAATTTATTTCAATATTTATATCAAATGTATTATTTAAACAAATCACATTTTATATAAATATTATCGAACACACCATTCCTTTAAATATTGGTAGCTGATGTGTTATTAATTATGTTCTAAAAAAAATCATTCATTAATACTCGTATTTAGGGTATTGTCGTTTAAATTATCAGTATTTTTTTAACTTTATATTTTTAGTAAAGGTTAGACAAGTAATACATCCCCCTATCCCCCTTCATACTTGAAGATATAACTTAAAGATATTAAGAAGAGGATTTGCTTGAAGATATATATTCCAGGTTTCCATGCGGCTATTTTACTTAATATGGTATGAAATGAGCAAAATTTAATTTTCTAAGATCGCATAAGTACTGCCAAATACTGAATCGTAGTGTTTTGACAGTACCTAAGTACTCTGGGTTTATTTCCCGCCAGCACCGATGAAACTGTTTTAAGTCCCGTATTTAAAATATATGTAAAATCCAGAGCAGAAGAAAACACAAAAATTGTCATCGCACCCCTAATTTTATTTTTTAAGTAATTTTTCTATTCTGTGCTTGTAATTCTACACTTACAGTAATTTCTGCTTTCATCTTCTGAACATTGTGATTGTATCTATCGTCTTCTACTTCTTTATGTGACCCTCTTTTTGTGGTGCGAATTATAAAACTGTTAAGCTGTGACTTAGTTGATTATTTCGCCCACGGACTTCACCAGCAGGTACCGTACCTACGTACCACCACATACATACATCAACACTCCATACATTTATTGAAACCATTCATCAATCCGTCACGGCCAATAAAGACCACTGCTGAACATAGGCCTTCGCCTCATGGGGAGGATTTTGCCATAGTTGCCACGCCTGTCAAACGGGTGGGCGACCCTTTTTTATAATTTTGAGTAGTTTATTATAAAAAATGGTTGCATTTCTTTCGGTTTCTCATAGTTGCTTCTTATGATACTTCAATATTGCCTATTACAATTTTAACTTAAATCCCAAATTATTAGAAATATCACATTTAAAAATTTCTATTAAGAATCCGTCAAATAGTTATCCCTTGAGTTTCTGAGTGAATGGAGCTGCATATTTCAATAAACGGTCAAATCGAAAATAGTAGCGAAGTGCTTGGTTATAAACAGTTGCAAAGCGGTTTTTAATTAAAAACCACATTTCCAGATGAATCTTCAGTTGGAAAGCGTTGTATATCTTTTATCTATTTACGTACGTTACGAACCTGCTCGAAAGCTAAAAAACACGTAGAAATCAGATGGTGCAAAAAAATTATAATATAGCAACTAATAGTACACTAGCTGAACTCGCCAGACGTTATCCTGCCAATTAATATCATAAGTTGTGTCCAGCGATGTTTTTATTTTGTTTATTTTCGCGCATGCAACTTATTTAATTAATTGCCGCACTCGATTGAAAAACAAATAAAATCATAATTTTTAAATTTCGTTTGTCGAATTTTGTATTTAATTTTTTCTATAGCTAATAAATACAAATCTTCTTCATTGAAACATACATATTATATACCAATTTTCATGGTGATCGATCAAAATTTAGTTTTTTAGTTTAATGATTTCATACATACAAACATCTTCTGTTGAACAAATTATTACTTACGGTGACCGTGACATGGACCATGTAGTGACCAAATCGTCCCGTGGGTGTCGTAAGAGGCGACAGAAGGAAACATTGTAAGGAAGGCTGCATATCTAAGAGAGTGATGTAGAGCCCTTGTGGCTCAGGGGTTAAGTGCTCGCTATAAATTACACGGTACGCGAACAACCCGGGTTTGATCCCCGCCACCACATAGAAATTGTTAATTGCAATTTTAAGAGCTGATTTATCATGTGTTCGGCGGTGAACAAAAACATCGTGAGGAAACCTGCATGTCTAAGAACTAAGAAAAAAAATAATATTTCGAAGCTATATGAAGTTCGCCAACACACATTGGGCCAGCGTGGAGGACTTTTCCTTGCTCAGAAACTCTCTTAGAACTTAGAGGAAACCTATACCTAGAAGTAGGACATATATAGGCTTTAATTTTAACTTTAACTTTTTAACCCTTTCAGATATTAAAGGAGGCCTGTACATAGAATTTAAATGTGTAAAGATTTTATCTTTACTAGGCATAACAAGGCCCTGTGATTAAAACAGTAATTAAAAAACTCGGCTGCTTAAGAAGTCTGCTGAAAAAAAAGATTAGAGAAATCTACATATGATTTTCAAAGATATATTCAATGATACCCACTTGACATAGTTTGTCGACTTAATTTTTCCTTTTTCTAAACTAGTGACAATGGGACGCCATATTTAGTTTTTATAACTGTCATGTCTTTAGTGACATTCACAAAATTAAGATAAATCGATTGACGTAGGAATTATCAAAGTCAGTCCACGTATTTGGACTCTATAGCGCCACAAAGAAACAAACATACATACTTATTTTATTTTCATAATTTGACGGATAATATTTCGAAAAAAATTTAAACAAAACTAAAAGTAAAAATATTTTGAAGGCTGATAAGCACATTACCCTCATTTAAGTCGTACAGCCGGCTAGAAAGAGGGCAAAGCTTTTACACAACTAGAAAAGTTACGAGTAAGCGTAATAATTTCACTGTTGACCTCATCTCAAGATATATTAGAAAAAGTATTGGCCTGCGCCCAAATGTCGTCTTATCTTTGTTTTATTTGTTCCGAAAATAACTGTCTGTCTTCCAAATAATAGATAAAATAAACTGTATAAATATAAACCAAAGCATAACAGATGTATTTGACGTACACAAATTGAACATGTCACTTTTAGCTTCTCTGTGTTAGACGAAAGCATATTATGAGAGGTGTAATGAAATTCTACTGAATAAAATGAAGCTTCTTCTAAGATTTTTTGTAGATTTAATTGGGACAAATAAGTATACAGTCAACCTAATAGTAAGTGGAAGCTACAGCTCATAGATCCCTTCATCAACATTACACAACACTGGTAGAGCCACGCGGCAGCTTTGCTGTTCCACGTATGGGCTGGCTCAAACCGGGGTGGTACCACGACCTCAAAGAATACCGGCGTGAAGAGGAAGCTCAGCTTCCGCGTTTCGTCTGGTGAGTGCAGGTGGCTGGAGGCCCAATTCCCCCCCCCCCATCAACATGTTAGCGGAAATAAATGTTACACAACCCTAAGAGGGTATCAGCACCCTTGGAGAATCCCTCACTGTGCATTCACGACCAAGTTACTCCACTCCTGAGCGTGGGTGCTCAGGTTGCCCTGCGTATTCTGGGGGGGGGGGGGGACAAAAAAACGCTCAATACAACAACTGCTCGGGGCAAGCTGAGCAACAATACCAAGGCATCAGGGGACTTCACTCTAACCTAAACGCCGTCCACTACCATCTCGAGACGGCAAAGCTGGCTCTTCTCTTTTTGACCGTGAAGCACGTTTTCTCTCTGGTTGATGCTTCGTACCTCTCCTATCCGGGGTAACAATCTGGAACACTCCTTGTGCCTCGGGCTGGAGTGTTCGTATACGTCAGGAAGGACATCTGTTCTCGACCCCTCGGCAGTCTTGAAGGTTTGGACCTGTCCATCCTTTGGCTACGCGTGTAGCCAGCAACGACCATCCCTGCGTCTTCCTGTGCCTCTATAGGTCCCATAGCGGAATGCCAAAACAGACCGACTCATCGACCACGTCCAAATGGCTAAAAATTCGTTGCTACAGTAGATCCCCTCCGCAAAGATCGTAATCCTCAGCGATTTTAACGCCCACCATTCTGAATAGCTTGGTTCACGTTTAACCGATCATGCGGGGAGATCTGTTCATGTTTTTGCCTTGGCATATGGTCTGACACAACTGATTACTTCGCCTATTCGGATTCCAGATGTGAAGAATCATGTACCTTCCCTATTGGACCTTCAGCTAACCTCTCATTTGGACGTATATCAGATTTCCGTCGACGCCCTTTTAGGCTCCTTGGACCATAGTCTTGTCGGGATTGTGGTGTCACTCACGCTGAAATCGCGGTTGCATTCTGCAGGCTGCCGCCGAACTTTTGGTACTATAGGTCAACCGATTGGGATAGGATGCGGTCTTTTTTTGCATCCTACCCTTGGGGGTGGGTTTGCTTCTCGCTGGACGATCCCAACGTTATTGCTGATTCTGTCACTGATGTAGTACTTCAGACTTTGAAACTTTTCATTCCTTCCTCTGTGGTACCCCTCGGAGGCAAATTTCAGCCCCGGTTCAGTTGCTCCTGTAAAATAGCATCATGCTATAAGTAGAAGTGCTACCGGCTCTGGGCTGACGCATCAACGTCCCGGGATGTAAACACCAGCGCTCTAAAAAAGAAGTATAATTCCGCCTCTAGGTCCTTCAAAAGAGTCATTGCTAAGGCAAAGTCGGAGCACATAGGCAGAATTGGCGAGAAACTATTTCGCCTTCCTTCTGGAACCCGTGCCTTCTGGTCTCTCGCCAAGGCTATCCAAGGGAATTTCTGTCAGCCATCTCTTCCATCTCTGTACAAGGATGACGACTTACTGGCCCATGCCGCAAAGGAGAAATCCGATCTGCTAGGCTCTTACTTTGCGTCCAACTCGACTCTCGATGACGGGGGGAGTACGTCACCGATCATCCCGTGGTGTGAGTGCTCCATGCTGGAGGTGCGATTCACACAGCGCTCGGTTCGCAAAGCACTCCTCTCCCTACACATCTACGAGTCAAGTTGACCTGACGGAATCCCCCCAATTGTGCTGAGGACGTGTGCTCAAGAGTTGGCACCGGTTCCAACGCGTCTTTTTCGGTACTCTCACTCCCTAAGCGTAGTCCCAAAATCATGAAAGATGGCTTTCGTCCACACGATCCCTAAAAAAGGCGACCGCTCAGATCCGTCAAACTACAGGCTTCCAGGCTATTACCTCCTTGTTCTCCAAAACAATTGATTCCATTGTAAACTGCCAACTCATGAGGTACGTTGAGAACCACCAGCTGATTAGTGATCGCCAAACGGTTACCATCATAATCGATCAGCTGATAATCTTCTGGTCTACCTGAATCATCAATGGGCGGAGGCAGTAGAGTCCACGGGGTAGGCATTGGCTGTTAGTTTGGACATTGAGAAAACAAAGTCTCGGATTGGGGGCGACTAAATCTAATCCAGTTAAACCATCAGAAGACACAAGTTTGCGCGTTAACCGCTAAAAATAAAACCTTTGTCGTATCTCCTAAGTTTGAAAGCACTCCCCTTGTTGCCTCAGCCAGTATCGGAATCATCGGCGTCAACATATCTAGAGTGCAGTTTCGTGGTTACTTGGAAGAGAAAGCTTAATTAAAAGAGATGTTGCATCTCTTTGCATTTTCTTTCGCATATACCACGAAGAGTGCTCTGAGGAATTGTTCGGATTAATCCCAGCCGCCAAATTTGCATAATGCACTAAGCGGCAAACCTCTCAATACCGTCCACTCCATCCATATGCATGCATTGGCGGTACACCACTGTACGTTTCACTCCGAGTTTTTTTCCGCGTACGACCTCTCTGTGGAATAGTTTACCACCGGCGAATTTTCCGGACCGATACGATTTAGGGACCTTCAAGAAAAGAGCTTACTCCTTTCTAAAAGGCCGGCAACGCATCTGCAATTCCCCTGGTGTTATGGTTGTTCATCGGCGGCGATAGTCACTTACCATCAGGTGAGCCGTATGGTCATTTGCCTCCTCTACTATAAAAAAACGTAATGTAAACGCGATGGGTAGGTAAAGGCGGAAACTCGTCATTTGAAGTAAATTCTCTTAATTTAGAGAATCGTAATTTAGTAACAAAACGAATGCTTAAAAAATATAGTTGTATTAAATAAAATATACAAAATTATATATTGAAACTTATTATATTATAAGAATAAAGTATGTCGCAAATTCGCAAAATATCTTTAAAGAGAGCTCACAATATTTTTTTTTATGTTTATGGGTTAACTAAGTGGTAGGACCCATTTCTGTTTCCAAAGTCGTTCGGTTGAGTTCCTCTTACCTAGTATCGGTATAAATAAAGGCTGTAAGGCGTTTCATCTCAGTTCGTTGAGGGGACTACTTATAACTTGGCTGCAAGATTCCAATATACACTTAATATCTTCAGGAGGACTGTAAGTTCGTTGGATGCTTCAGTTTTAGAAGCGTAATTTAGTAACGAAACGAATTCTCATATAATATTAGTCGTATAATTAATATAAATAATATATTAAAAAGAATCGTTATGAGCACTCTTATCTATAGTTCTGAGTAAACGTGGTGATTGTATACTCTTTGATTCTAAGGGGGCCTTCTAAATATCACTATCCTCTTTTGAGGGGTCTACAAAGGTGACATTTGATTGTCTCATGTATATGTTTAGGACGTACCTAAATATTAATAAGAAATAAAGACAGCCCAGCACATAAACTTTGCAGTAGAGCATAAGCTTTGTCTCTTTTCCGAGAGTATGAAAAAAACAAACGAATATTCAATGACGCTGCTAAATATACCAAACAAGCGCCACTGTTGCCCCGTAGGTTGCAGCACTGTATTAAATATTGATGTAGGCGCTGCTACATCGTAGAACGTGTTATAAATTGGAATTTTTTTACTCGCTAAAATTTAACAAAGAAAATGGTATCGATAAATTGAGATAAATATTTTAAAATTAAGTGAAACAAAGTATTCATTATCATCATCATGATCATCACCATCATCATATTCATTACATCCTATTAAAGTCCATTGCTGAATAATAGGCCTTCCCATCGACTGCCTCATAGGAGGTAATTTTGCCAGAGTTACTACGTTTGGCAGGAAAATTGGCTACCGCTGTTTTTTATTTAATATTAGGAAGACGCTACTGCCCATGTCACAGGTTTGGTTCCCTGTGTTGCCTCTTACGATACATATGGGACGATATGGGACACAGTAAATGGTTAAATATATTAATAATAAATTGTAAGTATTCACGTGATACGCATATTGGAGTATCGAGGTGGCGTAATTATAGGTCAGGGAAAAAGAGGAAATTTTATCGCCGACCTAGAATCCACTACACCGTATCATTTCGTTGACTGCCTCGTTGGTCTAGTGATTTTAGTAGTGCGACTGCCGATCGTGAGACCCTGGGTTCGGATTCCGGGCCGAGCCAATACAAAATCAATTATTGAGTTTTTCCGTCAAGAAATTCACAGTAGCTGCTCGGAGTCAGGAAGTTGATGGTGTCTCACCCCCTTGCCACGGAAAGCACGTAAAGCCGTTGGTCCTGCGCCTGATCTCTCTCTGGTCGTGCCGGTCTATCGTTCCATTGGATGAGAGTAAGGGAATAGAGAGTGAACCTGTACTTGCCCATACACTTGGATAATATAATCCTGTCCTGCTCCGATGGCTGTTCTCCGTTGAAGCTGGCCGCCGTGACCGAAATTCAGTCTGGAGGATATTATCATTTTGTGGATGTTTTGGGAAAAAAATAGCAGCATTTTTCTCATCACAACTCAAAATAATAACAGTTTTAATGACTTTGGATTGCTATTGTAGTCACGATTGCCAAGTTGGCTGTTTGTTATCTCTTACGGAATTTTTTCGGCTAAATTGGTGACGTACTGAAGATGAGCTTAGAAGAGTTTTAAGAGTGCCCTAAATTAACGAGCATTCATGCGTCGATATATGGATATCGGGACCGTGTCAAACTCCAAGTTTTCGGATAAAATCTCCCAAGATCTAATCTCCCTGATAAAGCCCAGATCACTCCTAGTATTTCTCACAATCTGCTCGTGTAGTTTCATCACAATTAGATCAGCCTTTCCGAAGATTAGCTCGGACAGACATACAAAAGTTTTAAAAATTAAAACTAATTCATGTCTTGACGGCCTCCTAGCTTAGGGGATAAAAACAAAAACTAAAAACGGGCTAAAAACAATAACTTCCCGAATTTTGAAAATTTTCTTAGCGGGAAGTTAGTAAATACTGGTATGCAAATATGCGAATAGAGCTTAGCGAGTAAGCTCAATAACAGACAGTTATTTCTATATTACATACATACCCTTCAATATTATTTATTTGTATAGATGAATAATAGGAAATCTAAGTTCGGTACCTTGCCAATTATACTGTGGAATACTCCATGTTATATTAATTTTAACAGACGCCGTCGGAATTTTGTTGCTTAAACGTAAAGGCTGATACTTTTTAATGTTTTAAAATAACTTTCGATATGTTTTTCAAATTATTTGACATAATAATTACTTTACATCTTTACAAGCTTTACTTATATACGCGGTAGAGCCATGCTGCAGTTATATTAGTAGTATAGTTGTAGCACGAATGGGTCGGCTCGACCGAGGAAGGACCACGCTATCACAGAATACCAGCGTAAAATGATAGCTATATGCTGCTGTGTTTCGTATGGTGAGTGTGGACAACCGGAGACTCTTTTCTCTGGAAATGAGGCATTCCATCTTAGTCCTCACGGGTGACAACGCATCTGCATTTTCATTCGTAATCGAGAATATATATAGGTGTCTACGGGCCACAGCAACCACTTACCATCAGCTGGACTGTGTGTTTGTTTGTCACCTTATCCTATAAAAAAAAACAAGCCCGTAAGGCATCTGGTAAGGGTCACTATCACTATCAACCTATTGTTATGTCTTACACATGGGTCTTGGTTGATACCACCCTCTTATTTATTCTATCATCCAGCAGAAGCTTCTTTTTTATAGGAGAGAGGCAAACGAGCATACAGCTCACCTGATGGTAAGTGATCACCACCAGTCATGAACAACTGCAACACCAAGGGAATTGCAGATACGTTACCGGCCTTTTAAAAAGGAGTAGGCTCTTTTCATAAAGGTTACTAAGTCGTATCGGTCCGGAAAAAAAATCTGGTGGTGGTCCTTTTTAATATTTTAGTTTTTAATATAAAAGTCAGTTCAATCTCATGAGACCGCAAAAATCATCATCAAGTGTTACTGTGTATTGTATTATACGAGTATGTGTGGTGTTTTTGATGTCATGAAAATAAACTCGTTTAATTAGTTTACTCTATGAAATTATATTAATTCGCTTCTAGATTGCCAAAAAGTACGATCCTGAGTCACCTGCAGCAATAGGCTACCTATGTTTCACTCCCTACGGCTTTGATCAGGTCGTCACTCCATTTAGGGGGTGTAACCCCCTTTGCTTGCGAGTATTAGGCTGCCACTCGATAACCTTTCTTCTCCTTTGGTTGTCAGTACTTAGAGATATACGGCCAGCCCATTGCTACTTCAGCCTACTGATTTACTGGGTACACTCATTTGTTTTTGTTTTATTCTATTACAAGCATTTTTGAATATTTATACAAATTATGGATAATTAAACTCGGCATTATTTATATTTAATATATATGATTTAAATATTATATATATTGTATTTTATAAATAAGTAGATGTATAAAGATTCTCGATTTAGAATCAAAATGCAGATGTGTTGTCATCCCTTGCTGTTCTTTCCCCCCGCCGGCAGGCAACACCCCGCCCCCTGGGCGCCCCTCCCCCCCGCGGACGTCGGGTTCCACGGAGGACTAAGAGCCTCTTTACTAGTAAAAAGGTGTCCGGTTATCTATTCAACATACGCAACACAGCATTATGCTGCGGTTACATGCTGGTGGTCGGTAAGAGCACGATCATATCTCCATTATACCGACCAATTCCTGCTGAAGCCATAATATATGTAGGTGCAGAGTGGAGTAAGTGCAAAAACATACATTGAAAACTCAAACCAAATAAAATAATTTGTCTGTTCAAATGTTACATTCTCAAATAGCTTACAAAGGACCAACGTACTTGTTTATATAGTATTCCTTTGTCAAGATGAAACATGTGGGCGAAAACACAACAAGTCTGGAGTTTCAACAAAATACTCATACCTTTACAGAAATGACGTGTTTATTTATTTTTACCCTTGTTATATGACAATGGAAACTATGTAAGAGGTTTTTATCTCTTTGAAATATGGAGTGAATAAAATACTAAATAATTCTTAACCTTACTTAAATTGAAGATCATGTCAACTGTCAACACTTCACATCTTTACGATCTTACAGTCTTTTATTAAATAGAATAAGATAGCCACAGACTTCCTGGTGATAATAGAAGTTAGGTGATGTAACCGATAGACATCTACATCTATCCTCGATTAATAACCAAAATGCCGATGCTTTGTCACCCCTGAGACTTCCGATGGAATGCCTCGTTTCGAGAAAAAGGGTCTCCAGTTCTCTACACTCACCATACGAAACACGGCATGGTCCCCAACCTTCCTAAATGGATTCCCGCCTTGTCGTGACAGTTTGGTCCCCCTCGGTGAACAAAGAGGAACCCATATGGCTGACCCAAGGTGAAGGGCCAGCCTGAATTGGCCACTCCGCGTGAGCTTCTTGAATCCACTTCTGATGTGTTTTGGTGGGTTGCGGCGAGAAGGGTCTCCTCTCCTCCTACCGCTGCCAAGGTGAAGTCACAGAAGAGGACGAGTTTTTGTACGGCGATACGCCACTTGCCCTGTCCTTCGCGACTAACGGGGTCGCACTCTTGATCAGTAGTGGTGGGGATGCGGTGGGAGAGAGAATCAGTATTGCGAGACGCCTCTCTCCCTACTCTCTGTAGCTGAATCTTGGTTGGCGGCGGAACCACATTCACCGCCGTGGTCAGGAAGGCTAGCACTTTTGAGTACTCGTTTTTGTTAGCCCCATGACCTTTGCGCATCGGACACGGGGGCGTCCGTTATGTAGTTGAATTCGTAGGCGGTGGAAGAAGGCACGCTATGTGTTCTGATGCACCTTACCTGAAAAGGAGATAGTGGAGGAGTAGTCCAATCCTGTGGAGGGGCCGCTATGGGGTGGCCAGCGCTGGTGGGACCGCGGATGTGTACTAAAGCGTTCCCGTGACCCTGTCAATACGCAACGAAAGTGAATTACCATGGGGTTTTGGTCGGTGCGAGTCCAACATAACCCGTCCTTGCCCCCGCGAAGCGGGTATGCGTAGGCATTCCCCTGTGTAAAAAAAGGAGCGTGGTCCCTTCCTGGTTGAGCCGACTCATTTGTGCTTCAGCTATATAGCTGCTACATAGCTTTGTCGCGTAAAAAGTTTTATAAAACTTAAACAAAATGCATTGAACATGAGCTGTGGTGATCCAAGTGAGAATTCTAGTTTAGTCATGAAAATTATTGTATTTTGTTTTATTTTTAATTTATTGCATAAGGTATACAAACTGACAGTAGTAATTCTTAGAAAATCAAAAACTAAACAAACTAGCAAGTTATTAGTTTTATTATATCATTTCAAAATAGTGTCTATTTACATCAATACATCGCTGCATCCGATGGAATCATTGCGAAAAGCACTTTGCCCACTCGTCCTTAGAGGACTCTTCGACGGCATTTTGAAACGCAGCCACTGCTTCCTCGGCGTCCATTAAACGTTTTCCCCAAAGTTTTTCTTTCATTTTCGGAAATAAATAAAAATCCCAAGGTCTATAGGGCGGGTGACCCAGTAACTCCACGTCTGACGTCGCCAAGTAGTTGATTGTTTGCTTGGCGGTATGCAACGAGGCATTGTCGTGGTGAAGGAGGATCCTACTGTGAGGTCGTTTCTTTCGAACTTTTTCCAAGACAAGTGTTGTTAGCCACTACTACCATCACTCTGCAGTAACTGTTTTTCGCTCCTCTAAAACAATTGTTGCGTAATGACCTGGCATAAGAACACCGGGAATGTTATGGATTCAAGTGCCAAGTATTTAAATGCAAGAAACACTTAGTTAAAACTGGCAAGAAGATACCCAAATACATTGTCTACAAAAACCAGATTATTCTTCTGTGAAGATCATTTCGATGTAAGTATGACTTATATTTAACTATCGTTCAATAAAAAACAAAACATCATGAGGTGAAGGGTATTGCAAGTCAAATTTTGTAATAAATTACGTTAACTTAGATATAGCCTGTACGGATTAAGAATGGGATTCGATATGGCGGCTCATTGAGCCCGTAATGTTAACATGTACAGTAATAGCAAAAACCCGATAATAACGATATGTCGTTTTATTATTCGGTTAGTTAGAAATTTTCTATTAATGGGAAAATATTTGAAAAAACTGTACATGCAAGTAGGTGCATTAATTTAAAATTAAATTTCTAACAAACGACTCACTCTGGCTTTGCCTGGGTGGTTTCTAATAATGTGGCGTTATTTAGACTTAAGATAATCATTAAAGTCCATTTATTTAGTCTTATCAATATTTCTATTTTAATAAAATCTCTCAATTTTTCTGATAAAATGTTGTCTAGATTACTTTTGGTATTACACTTTAATTTTTCATGAAGTTGTATTGCAATCGGTTCAGCCATTCCGAATATTAGCTCGGGCAAACAAGTAAACGAAAATTTTAAAAATGGTTACATATTTCTCAATGACAAAAATGAATTTAAATATCATCAAATTATGAAGATAACTCAAAACGCTCACAAATTATCAAAACTGGACTGATTTTTGTGGCTTATGGCATTTTGTTATTATCAATTCCAATAACAAGTTGGACAGAAGTTATAGAACGTACGAAGAACACATATTGTAACATTTATTTTTTGCAGTCGTTACCGGCGGTTGTGAGTAAAGAGCGACAGTGTGCGAGCGAGAGAGGAATAGAGGCGCCGTCATTTTTTGGGTACGGGTACACGGGTAGTATTATAACTAATGATTGCTAATGACTGTAATTATATATAAACTAAACTATGATATCTACTAAACTATGTTTTATCAAAATACACTCTGACCTGGTGTTGTGTTTTTGTATAAACAAAAGTTGGTAATAGGTATTTAAATTGATATTTAACATTCCTCAACTCAGCAGAATAAAATTTTGGATTGCATGCAAAACAATTTGCCGCCATAAATTTAATTTTTTTATCCTTGGTAGATTAGTGCTTTCTGCTTTTACAAATTCGTCTTCCATTCGTCTTTTCAATAAAATTCGGAATAAAAATCAATAATCGTAATGATAACTTAAAAAAATTCTAAATAACAAATCACGTTAGCTAGTTCTCTTGATTAGTGACACAGAACACTAATACCCGGCTGGATCAGTGACGTCATGACATGGGCTAATATGGCGGACAGCGTTTTTTCGGTTTGAGGCAAAGACGAAAAAAATATTCTTAAAATTGAAATATAAAATTTATAATGCAAGTTTATAAACAGAAACCAATTTTACTCGTATACTTTTTACAAAATCTATCATAAATATACATTTTTTTATTTTATTTTTCATAGTGTAAAATACCCTATTATGTCCTTCATCTTTTTTTCAAATTAAAAAGTTATATGTAACGGTCTTCAATTAATCCTATTTCGACATAATAAATATTTTGTCTTTTTATCAAAACAGTGAAGAAATGCGCAAATGTCTGATTTTAATGGTGATAATTTATTTATTATTTAATCTACCATTTAAGCTTTACTTTATTTGAATTTGTGATCAAAGCCTTATCTTCTGAGAATTAAATGGATACATATACGCCTACGAATTAGGTTATCGTAGCCATATAATCTTGTCTAATATCACCCATATGTGATTAAATTATATTGACCATTAGACCAATCACGGAGTCGTAGATGCTCGTAGTAATAGTTTTGAACCATATTCGGTTTGGAAGAGCCCTCAAAAATGATCCCCAGGACCCGTATAATTAATGTCGAGTTCAGTGTCTTCTTCCCAACCACTACAAGCTGAGAATGGATTACGAGTTCTTGAACCGCGTACTTTTCACGGATGAATGCTCTTTTGTTAGAACAGGTGTATTTAACGCTCATAATGAACACGAATAGCCAACGACAAATCCGCATTCTTATAAAAAGCATAATTATAAACACCGATGGAATATCAATGTGTGGACGGGAATTATAGGTGACAAAAATATTGGTCCGTATTTTCTTGACCACACAATGAACGGTGAAAACTACGGACACTTTTTGCGGGAAGAACTAAGCGATGAACTTGACGAGGTAAATCTAGACCTCGTTCGATGTGGTTTCAACAAGATGGCGCAGCACCGTATTTCGCCCGTTGTGTAAGAATTTTTTTGGATACTGAATTCGATGAAAGGTGGATAAGTCGTGGTGAACCGGTCAACTGGCCAACACGGTCAGCTGATCTTAAAAATTTTATCTCTGGGTACGATTAAGTAGTCTGTATTCCAAAAAACATGTGATCCGAGGCCGAAATGCGCATGCCTATAGTCGCATCCTTTGAAAAAATAAATTCCGAAATATCTGTTATGCAACACGTGGCTTTAGACAATGTAAGCTGGTGTCGCAAATGTATAGGCGGACTTGAACAACATATTCGTGGTCATCAAGTGGATATAGTGATGAGTTAGTGTTTGTGCAAAGTTACAATCGGTCGAAATAAATTTTTTAAAGTTGTGGTAATCGACTACTAAAGTGATTAATAGCTGAGTGATGTGACGAGGTCACGCCTTTAGTGCAGTTAGTGTAGGTGTGACGGGTGCGCGCGCGTGCGCCTCGTCTTTGATGTACGCCATAGTCAGCCGCCGCTGCTTGCCGTTTCGTTCTTGATAATTTCAGACAGAGTTAATCTATGCACATAAAATTTATAAATATTATTAAATTAAGATTTAATTTGACTATTTTTATGTTGAGCTTTCTGAAGTAATGTTATTTCTATACGTTTGAATACTGATCATGATAACGCACTTAACGGAAACCACAGGGTTTTTGTTACATATTGTATATCCAATGACAAATGAGTAGAACACAATTGTTTTTTAAAATAAATAGTTGAAATGCGCAGTTTTCACTTTAAATGCGCAAAAATGCGCAGTTTAAACTTGATTTTATTGTGGATAAAGTAATTAAAAAGTCACGATAACGAAGGTTAATTGTTGCACTGTTTACATAATAAATCCCTTAATGTCCCCAAAAACACTGGGTCTAAAAAAGTTCGCCTAAGTGCGCAGCTTAGTTGCGTGAAAATGAAAAATGGTTTTATCTAATGCCGCCAATCATATATAAGCTCAGTTAACATTGTACAGGGTTAAATTTTTTCAAAGAGTGTGCAAATTTTATATTTTAGTTCAAATTTACAAATAATAATATATCGTTATTGCAGTTTTAGGCAGGGAAATTTTGATAAAAATTCTGAATAACCTACATGTATTGTATGATATTAAAAATATTTTAAACAATATTAACTTCTCATTTATTCATAAGAGAAAAAAAATTGTTTATCTTATGTGTCTTGATTTAATATCAAAGATTAACTGCATAATAAAATAAATATTTATGTAGTTTAAAAGTGGAGCTATAAGTAAGTCATGATTTTACTTTTATTTGAAATTATCTCAAATTGAATGTCATTTACGGTCAAGAACTACGCGTACGAACGTTCGTTACTAATCGCACACCGACGTGCGATTCAATTCACATCGTTTTTACTGCCAGAGCGACCCTTACGAATCTGTGCTCATGAGAAAATATAAAAGCGTTATTATTATAATATATTTTTTTCTTTTTTCTGCCCTAAAACCCTCTTCGAAATTAAAAAAAGCCAGTTTCCATCAGTGGAACATAATGGAAGTTTTAAATATGATATTTTTCATTAGAAATAATAAAAGTTTTAACACGAAAACTGTATTAGAATATTCGAGGAAAAATACTCCGAAGCGATATTAAAATGCCGAACATGCCATCGCAATTCGTTGGTAATTCCCAACAAATGTGGAAGATAGACAATTTAATAAAGAATTTTTCGAATGTAGCACACACCATACACCCACCCTACAACAACATTTGTCACATATGTATTTCTTGAATGTACGTGAGATATTCGGTAAGCATTAGAAATAATGAAAATATTATTCGTAACCTAAGTTGTATACTTTATATTAATTAATTTCAAGACTTTGATTGAAGCTAGATTTATCTTTCATGATAATATGGGCTAAATATTTTTTTTTATATTTGCACCTTACGATATAATTAATAACAAGATAAGAAATCGCTTTCTACTAAATTACTTACTAAAATCATCAATATTAATATTATCTGTATTGATCTGGATTACAGTGCACGAGTGTGTGAGCAAACACAAGTCCACTTATTATTTCCTCAGTCCAATGGGACGGCAATCCGACATTACCTGAGAGAAATCAGGCGCAGAACCAATCGCTTTACTTGCTTTCCGGAGCTCGGCGGTGACACGTCAACTTCTAAACTAAGGGCTACTACTGGAAATTTTTTTGAAAGAAAAACTCAACAATTTTTTATAGCCTGAGCCTGGAATTCGCACTCCCGAGTGCGAATCCCAGGCTGCTCCCTGGTGCTCCCTGTTAGCAGTTTTAACCACGAGACTAACGAGGCATTTTATGACACATCATAAATATGTGTTGGTGTCTATTGCTTAAGATATTTTTCCATCATATAACGTCCTCTTTTATACAAAATGCGCTATAACATAAAATATGATGACGTATGTTCTAAAGTATAAGTATAAATATAAACAAAGATACTTTTTGTTATAGTCGACCGGAACTAGTCCGCCCAAGGTCGAGGGCGCCGCCCTACTTCACAAACAGTCTGACACGATGTTGCATTCCATAAGCTTAAGCGTTTATATTATCTATCTATATATAATCTGTCTATACTTCATCACATCCAAATCACCAATACGTCTTGTAAGTGTCACAAGAGATAAGTATATATGAAATGCCAAAAAAAATCTTATGACTTCTGATAGATATCGGATTAAGCATTTAAAGAAAAAAAAAGATAGAAACACTTTATTTTGGCACAAATATTTGACGTACACAACAATATACTAATTTGTAACAAAAATTTTAATAAATTTGGCTTCTTACAACGAAGGCGTAAAAAAGAAAAGAAAAAGATTCCATTCATTCATCAATATCGTATTCATCCATACATTCCTCAGCATGAGTACTCACCACACATCTTTACTATGGACTTTTTCGGGTTAGTAAGGAAGAGTAATATGCACGAAGTCCTATAAAAGTCTTACTGCTCAGCATAGGTTTGGATTCTGTAGCAGGTAAGAGATCACCAAATAGCTCTTTTTGGGTAATTTGAAGCTTCTTACTAACAAAAGACAATAGACATGCATTTATGCAGCAGCTTACACTCATACAGTTTTGACACAGGAAATAAAAATGGTACATAAAACAATAAAGATAAAATAAATAAAAGAAAACAAACATAAAATAATATGTAGGTAGGTATGATTGATATAATGCTAAAAAGGGCACTGAATCAACATAATGCTATCGCACTGTTGCGATTGTGTTAGTTTTCAGCAATGCCCATTGAAGTTTGATTCGCACGCGAGGATAGTGTTTACGCTAACCTTTTAATTTTTTAGACATAAAAGCTTTGTCGAGACGTTTTCCTTCACTACATTAACACTTATTTATATTTATTAAAGCAACCAGCCTCTTCAATATATCATGGTTCTATGGTATCTGTTCTTTTCTTTTAGTTTTGAAAAAAGTAAAAATTTCTTAAAATTTACTTTTGTTGAGTTGAGGTTCATAAAAATAATGTGATGGTGAATTCCAAAGGTATGTTGCTACTTACTACAAGTTGTTAATTTAAATTAGTAAAAACATTGCTATAGGCATTGACCAAACACTTGACCATCGTTATTTTCAATATAAATGTCGTGATTTAAAACTCACTTTAATGCCCTATTACAAAACTTATTATGGCCCGAGTGATCCTTAATGTCTCCGGCACACGACTAAGCTTCTTCAGCATGTATGTAATATCTTTTTTATGGAACCCTGCTTTTAATGCAGCGGTTCGATTCAGGACATGTATGTAATTTACTTATGTATTTAGAATTAGTATGTGTATCTTGTAGTACCATAACACAGCTCTGTTAGCTTGGGATGATGGCGTGTGGGTTGGATAATTATATATTTATGTATGAATGTAATGAAATTTTTAGTTCAGGTTTCACGCATTTTGTTTTTCACCTCTGAATAACTTAAATTTTGAAAAGGTTTTAAGATCCGGAGACAATACATTAGATTCATGGTAAGGTTCTTATATTCTATAGTTATTCTAGATTCTAGATTCTTGATTTTTAATTATTTTATGATTAAATGTATAAAGCGAAGAAAGCTTATAAAATAAAGCACAGCACCTTTCCCCCCTTCTCTGCACCATCCGTCAGCTATCAACGACAATAACTTGGTTGACGGCTGTGTGGGTGAGATTAGATAAGGTATTTGCGGCAACTGAAGCCGTAAGCGACTGGTTTAGGATTATGCCGTGTTAGATCGCTCACTTTTATTTCGTTGTTTTCTAAATAACAAACGTCAAGAAGTTATTTGTTTAAATATTAACTAAAGATATATTATATTTGAATTTTATCAGTAGTAATCTTCCATTCTTATTCGCAGTTATTAAAATTACAGCCTCCCAAGTCTATCTATGGGTACCATGGGCCTTTCCCGTTTATTTTCCTTAATATCATTTTATATGCGGTAAAGCCGCGTTGTAGTTATATTATGGTCGTGGCATAAATGAGTCGGCTTGAACAAGGTACCTAGCACCATGCTGTCACAGAATCCTAACTTAAAATAGCAGCTTAATGCTGCTGAGTTTTGTAAGGCGAGTGTCGAAAATCGGAAACCCTTTTTCAGGAAAAGAGGCATTCCATCTTAGCCCTCAGGTTTTTTCATATAGGATAAAGATGACAAACAAGCACACAGTCCACCCGATGGTAAGTGGTTACTGTAGCCCATAGATACCTACATCTATTCTCGTTTACGAATTAAAATGTAGATGCGTTATCACCCGTGAATCGTGAGAGAGATCACCTGTGAATTGATGATATTCATTTGAAAAAAAAAAAAACAGTATGATTTCAAGATTTTCGATCGAATATGATTGAATGTTGCGATTTGTTCGGGTTACTAAAGTGGTTGATTGATTCAATAGTCTTGTAACATAAAACATACATAATATAAACACTCAGGCCTGTCACCCAGAGGGGTAGACAGAGACTACAGACTTACATTTGGCACGATCCTGACACACCTCTCTCGCCTCCTTCACATCCATATACCTACGCATACATGTTCGTCGGTTAAGGGTGCTCCTAATTTGGCCCGTTTTCAATAAATCGCCAATTTGGTCGATAAATTTTCGCCTAGGATGTCCCTTTCCGACTCTGCCATTCACTTCTGCAACATAAATTTTCTTTGTCATTCTTTCCTCATTCATTCTTTCCACATAACCAAACCACCGAAGCATTCCTTTCTTAATCCTGGTCACAACATCATCTTGCAAACCACACTCTTCTCTTATCACACAATTTCTCACCCTGTCATTCAGATTCAGCCCTAACATACTCCGCATTTCTACTGCGTTCATTCTACTCTCGTGCTTCTTCTGCCACACCCAACTTTCACTACCATACGTTAAAGTAGGGACCAACACAGCATTGTGTATTGCCATACGTGCCCTTTTTGACACATTTTGACTCTTCACAATAGAGTGAAGGGCCCCATTTACTCTATTGCCTGCATTCATTCGTCGTTTTATATCCTTATCAATCTCCCATCCCTGCTAAATACGCTACCCAAATATACAAACACATCTACTTGCTCAATCAACTCCCTTCTATTCTTATTTCACATATCGTTTTACTTTCTTCTCTTTCAAAAACCATAACTTTCGTCTTACTTGCGTGCACTTTCATACCCCTTTCTTTTCGTGATCTGTTCATCAGGTTACATTAAACCATCATTTGCAACTCGGATGTCGATGACGCAAGAATAACTTGATCATCGGCGTACAAAAGGCATTTGACGGTTAACTCACCCATTCTTAATCCGCATTCTTCTACTTTCAAATTTTGCAAACAACTGTCCATAAATAGGTTGAACAGCTACGGGGAAACCACACAGCCCTGTCTGACACCTTTATGGATGCCAAACCAGTCCGAGTAGATCCCGTTGATCCTAACACAAGCACTAGAGTCTCTATAAAGAGACTTCAATGCCTGTATCATGCCAGCGCTCAACGCAAATGAGTTCAGTGTTTGCCATAGCACATCCCTATCCACTCTGTCATAGGCCTTTTCCAAGTCCATGAACGCACAAAAAACCATCTGGTTTTTGGCCAAAAACTTCTCCGCGATCATGCGCATGGAAAAAACTTGATCTGTACATCCCATTCCCTTTCTAAATCCCGCTTGCACATCCCAAATTTTTTCATCAGTTTCTTTCGTGACCCTTTCATTCAGTACCTTAGCATACAGTTTTCCCACAATGCTAAGAAGGCTGATGCCACGGTAGTTTTTACAGTCCTGCTGCGACCTTTTTCCTTTATATACTGGGACTATCACGGCTTTGAACCAGTCTACCGGTACCCGCTTCAGTTCCATTTAGTTAGCTATTAGTTTTATTTATAAATATTACTTTTCGTAATATTAAGCCACGCACATCGTCCCGTGGCGGTCATAACAAACGATTACTATGGAAAATATCAAATTATTTATGGCTACCGACCTACATTTTTATTGAACTGTTTTGACAAATAAAATGATGTCCACCTGATTGTAAGGGGCTATTGCAGTTCGTGGAAAACTGCAGCCAACTTCAAACAAGGAAGACTGTAGATCCATCTTCACCTCTGATCATAAAGATGGAATTTCTCAGAGCCAGTAATTATACTGGCACTATACACCTTCCAGATCGGAACATTGGTTGCAAAAATTGGAAAGAGACAGACTAATATGCTGTAACAGAGTCCTACTTACTAGTTTATTGCGGTACATCGTCTCATTTGTAAAATACCCAGGCATCATCAAAGTACGAGCCAGTGATTATTAAGACATATATCCCTGTAATAAGAGGGAAATGTCTAGTTTTGGACTGATCATGAAGAAGCTTACGCAGCGGTGCCACGCTGCAGCTATATTAGTTGTAACACGAATGGGTTTGCTCGACCGGGGTAGGACCAAGCCCTCACAGAATACTAGTGTAAAATAGCAGCTTACGGCGCGGTTTATATGGAAGAGACGCGGCGAGGGCGTGTGATGGTGGCGGATAATCAAAGAAACGAAAAATGTCAATATAGAAAGATTTCATTTAAAATATATTTACGTTTTATGTACGATAAGTAATCAAATACAAATGTAAACATATACGATAAGTAAGTAATAATATTTTATCACGACTGAGCACAGGCCTTCTCTCATTTCTGAGAGGGTTTTATGGCAAGGAAAAGTCCGTCGCCTTGCTTCAATGCATGTTGGCGAATTCAATGTCTTCGAAATGTATAAATTTTTTTATTTCTCAGATATGCAATTTTCCTCATAATTTTTTACTTCACGACAATGCATGTGGTAAAAGAGCACTTAAAATTGCAATTAACAATTTCATTGGTGCCCGTGGGGTTCGAGGATATATTATGATATAGGGAAAATTACGATAGAAATAAGTTTTAATTCTATTCAAATTTATTACGGGGCACAATAGTGCCCCGCGCGTATAATTGCATAATGTAACAAATCGATTGTAATGCAATGTTAGTGTAGCTCCAATAGCGTTCTTACGACAATAGAGGATATACCGCTACTATATATTTACTATAGACTAATTGTCCCAACCCTAAAAATAAATTTTATTTATTACTAACACTAAAGTGCTGTGTAGTGGCGGTTGAGAATATCCACTACCCCATATCTTCCCGTGGGTGTCGTAAGAGGCGACAGAGGCAGACATGCAGGAGATGGGCAGCAGCACCTTCCTGATAACAGCAATGATATAATAAAAAATTGCTGTTGCCAACCCACTCGCCAAACGTGGCAACTATGGCAAATATCCCCCATGAGTAACGACGCTAACAAACGGCCCCCAGTCCCCGGCAGCCCGGCTATTCCTGGCTACGGTGGCGACCATGGTAACGGCGGTGCAGGGAGTGCTAAGATTCCACGGTGGAGGTTCGGTTGCCACCTACGACGACTCGACCTGGCAACATATAACTCACGCACCCTGACGACTGACGAGAAGATACTGAAGTTGGAAGAAGAGGTAGATAAGTTGCGCTGGCATATTATTGGGTTATCCGAGGTCCGAAGAGGGGGGGGGAGGACACGGTAATCCTAGAGTCCGGAAACTTGTTCTATCACCGGGAGGGTGACCATCTGTCCCAAGGATGTGTCGGATTTATCGTCAACAAGTCTCTCGTCAACAACGTTGTAAAGATTGGGAGTGTGTCGACGAGGGTCGCGTACCTGATACTCAGAATCACCAAACGGTATTCGCTGAAGATCATACAGGTTTACGCACCAACCTCGTCACATCCCGATGAGGAGGTGGAGGAAATGTATGAGGATATTTCTAGAGCCATGCATTCCTCCAAAAGCCATTACACGGTGTTGATGGAAGACTTCAACGCAAAACTAGGCACAAGAGAAAGCGGTGAGCTGAAGTTAGGGAAATTTGGAGTAGGGCAACGGACCCGTAGGGGCCAGCAGCTGTCCGACTTCATGGAGAAAGAGGGACTCTTTATGATAAACTCTTTCTTCCAGAAGCGGCCCCATAGGAAGTGGACCTGGTCGAGCTCCGATGGTTCGACAAAAGATGAGATTGACTTCATTATGACGACCAGATGCCAATTGTTCAGTGATATCTCAGTGATCGCAAGGGTCAAAACTGGCAGCGATCACCGAATGGTTAGAGGCACACTGAACCTAAACGTTAAATTGGAGAGGTCTCGTCTAATGAAGTCAACGCTCCGTCCCCTTCGTGCTCTAATCCAGAATCCCGAAACCTTTCAGCTCGAGTTACGTAACCGCTTTCAGTGCCTAGAAGATTGCAATGCAGTGGACGATATGAATGACAAGCTCGTGGAAACTGTCCATGCGGTCGGAGCTAAGTTCTGCAACACCGGCTGCAGAAAAACACAAAAGCTCTCCAATCACACTCTTAATCTTATAACTGTTAGACGGGCGATGAGGCTTCAATCGTCAACAGATTTGACAGCATACAGGCAACTGAAAAAACAGATCTCCAAATGCATGCAGCGAGACTTACGCAAATTTAATACTGCTCGTATTGAAGAAGCGATTGAGCGGAACCAAGGCTCCAAAGTCTTTGCCAGAGATCTGTCTGCCAGCAAGAGCCAACTGTCAAAGCTGAAGACTGAGTGTGACAGCTTCGTTTCCGGGACGCCTGAGATTCTCTCATCACTCAGAATCTCAGGCTATAGGCAGCTGTACACATCATCGTTGGAGCCACATGCAAGTGTGGATAACGATCCAAGAGCGGGTCTTATCTGACACTATTCCGCTGATATCCCGGACGTCAGTCTGAGCGAGATTAGAATGGCTCTCCAGCACCTTAAAAACAGCTAGTCCCTGGGCGAGGATGGAATTACAGCGGAGCTTCTGAAAGCGTGTGGAAAACCGGTACTTGAAGTCCTTCTGAGGCTCTTTAACTCCGTCCTCCATGGTGGCACTACTTCGGAGGCGTGGAGCAGAAGTGCGGTGGTCTTGTTCTTCAAGAAAGGTGACAACGCCCTCTCGAAGAATTACAGACTGATATCCCTTCTGAGCTGCGTCTACGTGGTGTTTTCGATAGTCATTACAAATCGTCTCGCACGTAGATTCGACGACTTCCAGCCTCCCGAACATGCCGGTTTCTGAAAAGGCTTTAGTACCATAGACCACATACATACCCTTCGGCAAATTGAACAGAAGTCCGAAGAGTACAATCCGCCACTTTGCCTGGCGTATGTATGAGAAAGCCTTTGATTTTGTCGGAATTGGGGCGGTGCTACAGTCTCTTCAGCGGTGCCAAGTTGACTGTCGGTATATCGAAGTGCTGAAGTGTTTGTACAGTACGGCTACGATGGCTATCCGAGTACAGAACCAGAGTACGAAACCTATCCAACTGCAGAGAGGTGTAAGACAGGGTGACGTTATTTCCCCGAAACTCTTCACCGCTGCATTGGAAGACGTTTTCAAGCTACTGGACTGGAAAGGATACAGTATTAACATCAATGGCGAGTACATCACTCAAGTTAAATTTGTCGACGATATAGTCCTTATGGCAGAATCGCTGGAGGACTAAAGCACTATGCTCAATGACCTCAATAGTGCCTCCCAATGGATAGGTCTTAAGATGAACATGGACAAAACAAAGATCATGTTTAATGTCCATGTCACACCTATGCCGGTAGTTTTTGGGAGCACTAAGCTCGAAGTTGTTTACGAGTACGTTTGGAAACCTGGGACAAATAGTCCGGCTAGGTAAGTCCAACTTCGACCGAGAGGTCAATCGATGGATTCAACTCGGCTGGGCAGCGTTCGGGAAATCACGACACATCTTCTCGTCAGGTATACCTCAAAACCTGAAAACTAAGTGGTACAACCAGTGCGTGTTGCCAGTGATGAAATATGGTACTGAGACGTGGTCCTTCACTGCTGGCCGTATGAGGACGCTCAAAGTCGCTCAGCTAGCTATGAAGAGGGCTATGCTCGGAGTTTCTCTGCATGATAAACTTAGATATGAGGATATCCGCAGTAGAACCAGAGTGACTGACATAGCCCAACGGATTAGTAAGCTGAAGTGGCAATGAGCCGGCCATATAGCTCGAAAAACCGACAACCGTTGGGGAAAAAAGGTTCTCGAGTGGCAGCCTCGTACGTAAGACATGCAAGAAGTCAAAGGATGCAGGTGGCTCGGGACCATGCTTTGTGGCATACCTTGGGGGAGGCCTTTGAATGAATGAATGAATATACTTTATTGTACACCACAAAGAAATTTACAAAGAACATAAAAGAGAGCAGATTACATGTACAATTTGGCGGCCTTATCGCTACATAGCGATCTCTTCCAGGCCACCAAAGGTGTAAAGGAATAAAACAGTGAATACTAGGTAGGTGGTGCAATATAAATGTACCTAATATAATATCAACACATGTAATAAAATAACATATAAATAACTAATACATTAAAAATATGATACACATATACGTACGTATACACATTAACAAACACACACACATACACACACACACACACACGCACACACACACATATATACATACATATATACACCATATACACACATATATATCTACACATACATATATATTCATATATATACATACACATATATACATACATACATATACATAACATACATAAACACTAACGCCTGTCACCCAGAGGGGTAGGTAGAGACTACAGACTTCCATTTGGCACGATCCTGATACATCTCTCTCGCCTCCTTCACATCCATACACCTACGCATACATGCTCGTCGGTTAAGGGTATTCCTAATTTGGCCCGTTTTAAATAAATCGCCAATTTGGTCGACAAATTTTCGTCTAGGACGTCCCTTTCCGACTCTGCCATTCACTTCTGCAACATAAATTTTCTTTGTCACTCTTTCCTCATTCATTTTACTTTCCACATGACCAAACCACCGAAGCATTCCTTTCTTAATCCTGGTCACAACATTATCTTGCAAATCACACTCTTCTCTTCTTACACAATTTCTTACTCTGTCATTCAGATTCAGCCTTAACATACTCAGTACTTAACGACCGCATTTCTACTGCGTTCATTCTACTCTCGTGCTTCTTCTGCCATACCCAACTTTCACTACCATATGTTAAAGTAGGGACCAACACAGCATTGTGAATTGCCATACGTGCCTTTTTCGACACATTTTGACTCTTCACAATAGAGTGCAGGGCCCCATTTACTCTATTTCCCGTATTCACTCGTCGTTCTATACCCTTATCATATCTCCCATCCCTGCTAAATACGCTGCCCAAATATACAAACTCATCTACTTGCTCGATCAACTCCCCTTCTATTCTTATTTCACAAATCGTTTTACTTTCTTCTCTTTGAAAAACCATAACCTTCGTCTTACTTGCGTTTACTTTCATACCTCTTTCTTTTAATGATCTGTTCATTAATGTAACCATCATTTGCAACTCGGCCGTCGACGACGCAAGAATAACTTGATCATCGGCGTACAAAAGGCATTTGACGGTTAACTCACCCATTCTTAATCCGCATTCTTCAACTTTCAAATTTTGCAAACAACTGTTTGTAGGTTGAACAGCCACGGGGAAGCCACACATCCCTGTCTGATGCCTTTATGTATGTCAAACCAGTACGAGTAGACCCCGTTGATCCTAACACAAGCACTAGAGTCCCTATAAAGAGACTCCAATGCCTGTATCAAGCCAGCGCTCAACCCAAATGAGTTCAGTGTTTGCCATAGCACATCCCTATCCACTCTATCATAGGCCTTTTCCAAGTCCATGAACGCATAAAAAAACCTTTTGGTTTTTGGCCAAAAACTTCTCCGCGATCATGCGCATGGAAAAGACTTGATCTGTACATCCCATTCCCTTTCTAAATCCCGCTTGCACATCCCAAATTTTTCCATCAGTTTCTTTCATGACCCTTTCAATCAGTACCTTAGCATACAGTTTTCCCACAATGCTAAGAAGGCTGATGCCACGGTAGTTTTTACAGTCCTGCTGCGACCCTTTTCCTTTATATACTGGGACTATCACGGCTTTGCACCAGTCTACCGGTAACCGCTTCAGTTCCCAGATTAAATTATACAAGGTGTGCAGCAAGCCTGCTACCACTTCCTCTCCAGCCCTTAGCATTTCGAGTGAAACTCTATCATATCCGGCAGCCTTACCTGCTTTCATGCTTTTCATTGCTTTCATTATTTCATCTATACTTATCTCGCTACCTCTTTTCTCTTCTTTCGGAGTTTCTAATTCACTTAGTACACACGTTGTCTCCTCACTCATAAACATGCTTTCAAAATATTCCTTCCATCTCTTTAAACTCAAACCTTCATCATTCAGAATATAGCCATTCTCGTCTCTTATAGCATTCATCATAGGCGGTTTCCCCTGGCAGTTCTTACAAGTTTCCAGAACATTTTAATATTTGCCTGGAAGTTATCCGATATTCTTCTATCATTCTTATCCGTTCTTTCTTGCTTTTTCATTTCAACTACTTCTTTTACTCTCTTATTTAGATGTCTAAAGACTGCCTTTTTTCTTTCAATATCATCATTCGTACCACTAGAATTACCAGCCTTTGTTGCTAGTAAATCTAGCCATGCTCTCTTCTTTGCTTCAACTTCCATACGTATCTCATCATACCACCATAACGTATTATTTTTCCTTTCATTCTTTGTCTTACTAACATCACATACTTCGGTATCTGCATCCACTAAACCTTTCTTTACATTTTGCCATACATTCTCCAAGTCTAACTCCTTTATACATAATTCATCCAAACCACTTATATTTTCTTTCAGTCTACATTTGAACTTGTTTTTCTCACCTTCATCTTGTAACCTTTCTGTTCTAATACGCTGTAACGCAGTGGTAGACACAGATGATCGATGGCGCCAACGCCTGAACAGACCATTAATTCGGCATAAGACCTAATAATGATCCGTTCCTACGTTAGAACCCCGGTAAACCCTTGTATCTACCACTGCGCTCCTCAATCTTTCATCCACAATTATGAAATCTATCATGCTTCTATTGTCACCTCTTTCCCAAGTATACATGTGAATCCTCTTGTGGCGAAAGCAAGTGTTCGTCACAAAAAGATTCTTTTACATACATACGGTGAGGAGACTTTCACCATTCTCATTTATACTTTCATCACCAAACGTTCCCAATATCCTTTCATAACCAAGCCTCCTGACCCCAACCCTTCCATTAAAATCTCCTAGCATAATAATATTTTCCTTTCCCTTACACTTCATTAACACCATCCTTACCATTTCCCAAAACTGCTCTCGGATATAAGTGGGCTTAGACATGTCTGGGGCGTAGACCCCTAACACAAACAACTTCTTTAAGCCCACTTACATTCGTATCCATAGCAGTCTTGGGCTTACACATTCATACTCTTTCACACATTGGCCCATTCTTTCTGAAAGGATGATACCTACTCCCTGGCATGCCCGCTCGATCTCGTCTACACCAGACCAGTATGCGGTATACATGCCATGTGTAGTGACATCCTTCCCCCTTCCTTTTCGTTTCATTTACGCATAACACATCTATTCCTCTATCATACATCATATCGCATACTTCATCCATTTTATCATTCATTGCCCCACATACATTCAACGTAGCCAGACGGGCCTCTGCAATCCACTATATATATATATTTATATATATATATATATATATATATATATATATATATATATATATATATATATATTTCTCAAACAATAATATAAACAAATAAATACAAAAACTATCATAATTTATCCTAATGATTTTCGAACGATTGAGACAAGTAATGCTCTTTAAGAAGTCGCTTAAAGACTACAATAGTTTGTGCTTCGCGTATATACAAAGGTAGGTCATTCCAAAACTTAATAGACTGGACAGTAAAAGATTTATTAAAGAAAGATGTATTGTGAGTTGTTACCCTTAAAATGAATTCTTTTAGAATTAATTTCTTGAAGAGCGTAGAGTTTCCACTGGAAGCCTAACAAAACTAAACATCTCCTTTAGATAAGGAGGAGTTGAAAGATGAAATAAGAAACGGTACTGAATAGAAAGAATATGCATGTTCCGGCGAAATTGGATAGGTAACCACTTGAGACGTGAGCGAAATTGGGAAATACGGTCAAATTTGCGCATTCCAAATATGAACCGAATACTAGTATTTTGAAGTCTCTCAAGCTTAGTTAGCTGGTCTTTAGTTATATCTACATAGCTTGCGTCAGCATAGTCGAGAATCGGAAGGAGAAGAGACTGTGCGAGCATAATTGTTGTAGGAATGGGAAGAAATGATCGAAGGCGACGCAGTGAACTATGAGCAACGAAGGTTTTCTTACTTACCTCATTCAGTTGGTCTTTCCAATTTAAGGAACTATCAAGGTAAACACCAAGATTTTGACATTGTCAAAGTAAGGGATTACAACCCCATCGAATACAACAGGTGGTATGGACAACCAGTCAATTCTTGAGATAAAGCTCTGACTACCAAAAATGATAGCCTGTTACTTTTTAGGATTGACATTTAGGCCATATGATTGACTACTGAATCATAAGTATAATGAAATTTAAGAGTATGGGTGAAATCTGGTCATATTTGCATATGTTAGAGAGAAGAAATTAGTAATTGAATTAATGAAAATGGAAAAGAGTAAAGGTGACAACACGCCACCCTGCGACTTGCCTGCAGTAATATTACACCAAGATGAGTGAGTTTCATCAACATGAATACACTGCCGACGGCCACAGAGATTACTTTGAAACCAGTCAATTACTGATGGAGATATGTTAAGGAAATACAACAGACTCAACAGTATATCGAAGTCAACAGTATTGAACGCATTACTGAAATCTAGCAAGGTCATGACTGTGAGTTGTTTATTATCCATACCCCACCGTATGTCATCAGTAACTTTAATTAAGACAATAGCCGTACTACTGTACCAGGATGGAAACCGGATTGTAAAGAATTCAACAAATTGTGCTTATTAAGGAAAAGGGTCAGCTGTTGGCAAATACGAGTAAGTTTTTCAAGGACTTTAGAAAGGAAAGGTAAAATCGAAATGGGACGAAAATCAGTGAGATTGACGGGATTAGATTTCTTCGGAAGGGGTATAACATAAGCACTCTTCCAGGCTTGAGGGAATTTAGAGGAAGATATACATGCATTAAGCAAATGAGGGATAATGGGAGTGATAACATCATGGAAAGGAACGATCATATTACAGCTAATGCTGTCGCTACCGACAGCATTTGAGATAAATTGACTAAAAACGAACGGAGATAATTAGGAGTCGGACTTACAGAAAGAGAACGAAGTGTTTGCAGTTTATGTTCACTATCAAAAGAGTTAGAAGGATTAGAAAAATGTTGATTTAATAGTTCAACATCAACACTGGGAGGTGAAGCATTAAGAGAGGTTCTACCAACTCCAACTATTTTAAGAAACTTTCACACCCTAGATGAGTCGCCGTTCTCGACTGATGAATGAATATGGCGTCGTTGTGCATCTCTACACAATGTGTTGCAGCGATTCCGGATTTTAGTGTATTTTCTAAGGCTTTCCTCTGTTTTGTTCCTCTTAAGCTTTGACAATGCCGCATTCTTCTTCAAAATTAGCCTTTTTAGATCATCAGAGAGCCATGGAGCAGGTAAGTGCTTGATGCATTGGCGCGTGTACGTCATATAGCTGAGTGAGAAGGTAATTGAAAAGTTCCACTTTATCGTCAATGAATGGTGCTCTCTCAATCACTGACAAGTCAATATTATGAGCATCTTCGCAAAGTTGGTCAATATCCATTCCTCCAAAATTACGTCGCGGAAATAGTTTAGGTTTGATTTTAGAAGGGCGTAGTTTATACGAAAGGAAAAGTAAATCATGATAAGAGAATGCATCAGCAAGATACTGTCCGTGCTTGAAAACTAGGTGTGAAGATGACACTATAATTAAGTCAAGAAGGGAAGGAGTACAGTTAGGAAATTTGTGAGTAGCAGCAAGGGGTAGGATTTGCATATTACATGCTTCAATTATAGACTCAAGTTTTATAGCCCGATTGTCGCCTTTAAGTAAACAAGTGTTAAAGTCACCCATAAAAATAGTATGACTATATTATGTAGAGACTAGTGATTCCAAAAGAGATTCAAAAGAAGTAAAATAGTTTATAGAAAGAGAGGGACTGTAGAAAACTCCAAGTAAGATTTTATTCTGAGACAGGGAGACCTCAACTAGCAAATGCTCAGCAGAATCAACAGGAGGCGGTTGACATGACGAACTAACAATTTTAAATGGTAAGTAGGATCTTAGGTAGATCACCACGCCCCACCACCTCTATTACTGCGGTCATTGCTAATTAGATGAAACTCAGGCAAAGAGAAAGAAGTAGAAGGCAAACAGGGTTTTAGCCAAGATTCTGAAACTAAAATGGCGTGAATATTTCGGGATTCAAATGACGCAAGCATGTCGGGATAATGAGCCGGAATGCTTTGGGCGTTAATATGAATAGCATTGAAATTATTCACACAGTCTGAGAAACAAGAATTTAAGGTGATGTTGAGTGAAGGAGAAGCAGTTGTACTGTGATAACTAACATCACTAAGTGTCTCATCATCCGAAGACAACGACAGAAACAAATTCACTTGATCGTTACACATGTTTGAAGATAACATAAAAACTAATTAAATATACAAATAAATACTAATATATAATAAAAAATATTTAAAAAATATAAAAGCAAGATCGAACGGTACCTACACAATTACGACCACCAGCAGCATGAAAGAGAAAGCATATAACACAACAACAACTTAAATAAATAAAACAATCAGTTTAATATTAAAATTTCCAAAAAAAAAAAACTTGTAGTCTAACACCAATAAATTGTAAAATATTATAAACGTCAGACTAGGCAGTATGGTTTTAGATGCCTTTGCTAGCTAGTAAAATATATAAAAGTAAAAATAAATCTAAGAATGCTTCTGTCAGCCTCTGTGGTTAGTACTCTAGTATTGTACAGTAATCTATGGTTACAGTTAACAACTGTCAGTCTTAAAGTAAAGTAAAAAAAAAGAAGAAATTAGGACATTGAAGTAATATGTACTTACGTACTAGAACAGCTATCTCAAACAAAAAATGTACGCTACTCTGTGTTCGCGCGTTTGTTTTTTTTATCATAGAATAAACATAGGTAGAATGACCCGTAGGTGATTATATCGAGAACAATATTTAAATTGTGTCATTTATTTTGTATATTATATTTGTTTATTTAATATAATATTACATAACATTATATCACAATTACATTTTAATGATATTTTTATCTGAATTATTTAAATGTTACCTATGTCAAATATAAAAAAACATACTAAATGTGTGTTTAACAAAACTTATTAACATAAAATTTAAATTACAAATATATTTATTTAAATTAGAATCATAAATGCTGTAAATAATCGTTCATAAATGCTGGGCACGCGAGAGTTAAAAATGGACGAATTTATTCCACTTTTACTAAGTGGACGAATTTGAACGTGGAAACCTAAAAATAAAATAAAAGAATAATAAGCATATTTAAACATGAAAAATTTAGCCTAATTATAATAACTTATATATGTTTCTACAAAAAAAAATGTGTATAATAATATATTGGTCCTATACTTAAGTACCCACAGAAATGTCGCATCTGAACATATTAAATTCATAATCTATATTCCGTGATACGAGATGGTGTCTTAGAAATAATTTGTTTTATTATTAATTTATAATACTTTTTTATTGATTAAGTATCTTATTAACCGATGAAAAGTAATTCCTAAATTTTTCCTAAATTTTTACTGACATTTGTTGAATTATTTGTGCAATATCTAAGTACACAAGACGGCATATTTTTATCAAGAGATTTTTTTTAAATCAACACAACACGTGACAACTCTACAAGCGCCTAGCGAGTGACTGATTAAAGTGCGGTGCATGCACCGCAGTTAAGTGGAACAGAGTAGCTGAATGCAGTGTCTCCTCTAGTACGTAGTACATAATAGCTCAATGAATTAGGATAAACAATTAATCTAAATACCTGTAATGTGGAATAATTAAAATAATTTGAGTGACAGTCATCAACCTATTAGAAATAATGTCATTGAAATATATGGCAAAGAATTCTAAATTAATACTTGATAACCAAAAGTTACAAAAAATATAAGAATTGAGCTGCTGGAGTACATGAGTAAAAGCCAAATTTCAAGAAAAACATGCCACCTTCATGTTTTTGTCGTCTTCCTAGCCCTAGCAGTAGTAACACAGGGCTTAGGAGCAGAAGATGCCGCCGCCGCTGTCGTCGCCGCCGTCGTCGCAGTCAAAGATGTGGTAGTAGGAACACCACACGCTGCATCAGGAATGGCGATCACCTCAGCCACGGTGTACACCCGGTGCTTCGTGCCATCGGACCCAAGCACCACGACATATCCATTTCGTGACCAACACTGGGATACACCAAAGCGCTTCCGAGCAGCAACGAACGTCTCATGACGGCCCTTAGTCATGAACTCGGATAGAGTAACTCCGCTACCCTTTAACTTGGTTTTGGAAAAACCAGACCATGTCACGGAGATCCTGATCTCGAAACTTCACAAGCAGCGCACGAGGCTTGTCGCCACGGGGTTGCCCTAAGCGATGGCATCTAGTGATAGAGCTCACAGTTATTTCAGGGATATTCAGTCGCTCCGATAATATCTTACTCGTGCAATGAACTGGAGTTTCATCTTGGGCTTCAGGCACACCATGCACAAGCAACATCTTCCTCCTGGTCCTTACCTCCATTTTATCTTGATTCCTAGAGAGAAGCTGGAGCTGGAGTTGCAAATTTTCTAGTGCTGACAAAACAAATCCCCTAAAGGTGTTAAATTGTGCATTAATGTTGGAAGAAGGGCTTGTTACAGGGATGGATGTTCTGACCTCCCTCTGGAACTCATCCATAAGTGTAGTGAAATTCAGCGTTAGCTCTTCAATTGACTTCTTAAGCAAATCCATTATGAATGTTCAATTAAAGGTTATTCAAAGGTCAATTACAGGTGACAGTGAAGTGGCAAAAATAAGTTTTAAGTTGTGCAGTGAAAAACAAATTATTAGTAAACAATGCTGGTGGATTTATGTACTTACAGGTACATTTATATACTTGATTATCCTGATTTCTTTTGACATTAAAATCTCAGGAACAATTTTAAATATGTCAATACACTTTGCACCTACCCATTAAAAAAAGTCCTGTGTTCAGCAGTGGACTTGTAAAGGGCTGTAATGATGATGATGCTGATGACTAACACTAAAAATAAGTTTTTCTACTAATAAGGGTTTTTTATATGAAAAAAAAGGGGAATTGGAAAGTCGGACACGCGCCTTTAGGGTTCCGCATAAATCAAGTTTCACCGTACTATATCAAGTTTGTAAATAGTTCGTTCCCCTGAGTATCACAAGTAAGGTAACCACCGAAAATTTCTCTAACGAGAATGTAAGTCGGATTGAGCGGACCTAAAAAAATATTTTAGGTGAACAGGAAGTTTTTGATGTGCGAATTTGTGATTATCGAATTGTGTAAGTTTAACTTCCATGACTCTTCTGCCACTCCCAACTTTCTTTTTTACCTTAGATTAAGTCAGGGATTACGAATAATACAACATTGGAAATTGACATACGTGCCTTTTGTGAAACATTCTGACCTCATACAGTAATAGAAATATTAGTAAAAAGCTCCATTTACTCTATGTGATAGAAAAAAAGAAAAAATTTTCACAAAATTCAGATAAATAAAATGAAAAGTGTGCCGGAAGTATTATCGATTTCTAACTATAACACAAACTTCGATAACTTAATTTCAGTTTCATGACAGAAAAACTAAGTTTTGTCTTACTTAATACTTTAAATTAACGAAAAGACAAAGTTATTGCCTTTTCTTTGACTACACTTTCTACAACTTAATTTCAGTCAGCTACAACCAATTTCAATGGGTTTCAATGATTCAAGAGTGACAGTACTAAATAATTAAAGTTAATAATAATATTGTAATAAATCTTCCCTTATTACTTATACGTAAAAGAATAAGTCTAGATTTTACCCATGACTTCGTCCGCATAGAAGTTAAGCAAAAAAGTTCTATAAATGGTATTTTATGCACGTGGTTCTATTATCGACAAACCAATTTAATTTAAGTTTTATTTGGCTACTGTCTCAAAAACTATGTGCGATGTGGGGAAAAATCACACTAAAACTTTGATGTAAAACGTGGTCTTAACCCATTACCTTAATCACTCATGGTTTTTTTTTGTAAAATAATGTTTAAGTAAAAAAAATGCTAAAAATCAATTTTTCATCCAAACTGTTAGAAATATTTCGAGCGTATATAATGTATATGAGTATACATATACTTCTCATCAAAAAATCTTGTTTGTCTTGTCAAAGTTAAAAATTGAAACACCTAATTTAATACAAAAGAGTTTTCATTCCATGAAAAAAAAACGTTATTGAATAGCTGGCAATCTGGCCATTACAATGGTAAGCGAAAATTCAAATTCGAAATTAGAATTTCATTTGTTTATCCTCTAAATTAAATGAATCACTATTTTGAGACAAATGTGCGTCTACAGTTGGAGACCATTTCACGTTTAAAAACTAAAAATTTGCGTTTATCTTTAACGTTTTTGTTTTGATTTGTTTACTGTGACTTTAAGACGTCTGAAAAAAGTTTTATTTCCTAAAACATATGGATACTTCGCCCACAGAATCCGCCCAAGTGGCGGCATTTCTGGATTCTGGACTTAGTCAGCGTGTTGTGGCTCGAACATTGCATCTAAGCCTGTCATCTGTTCATAGAGAGAGATATCAACCGCTATCGAGAGACTGGTATGTTTACGCACCGTTCTGGATCTGGCAGGAATCGGGTCACTTCTGAGAGAGATGATCGATTTATTGTATCAACTTCTTTACGAAACCAGCGCCTTAATGCATTTCAACTGCAGCAGCAGCTTCAAGTTGTACGAAGAGTCGCTGTAAGTGACTCTACAATTAGAAGAAGGTTGAAGGAATGTGGACTGATACCACACAAGCCAGCAAATGGACCGAAATTAACTGCAGACAGAAGAATGCGCATTGACTTTGCACGCGAGTACCTAAATTGGTCATATCTCCAATGGAGCAAAGTTCTCTGATGAATGTAAAATCATGCTCTATGGTAACGACAGAAGGAACAAGGTCTACAGAAGAGATGGAGAATGCTTTGCACAATGCTGCATTGAAGAAAGGGTCAGTTATGGTGGTGGTTCGTGGACGGTTTGGGGAGGAATCAGCGCCGACGGTAAGACAGAGCTTGCCTTCGTGTCTGGGCCACGTCTACCTGCTTTGAGCTATCATCGGTACGTGGAACAGTGCCTAAAGCCTCACGTGATGCCCTATGCACACTTTATCGGCAACGAGTTCACATTTATGCACGATAACGCCAGAGCCCACACCGCGAGCGTCGTACGTGATTACTTACCGAAGTGTCGGTATCTCCATACTGGAATGGCCAGCAAGGAGCCCGGACATGAATCCAATTGAACATCTCTGGAATCAACTAAAGAGTAAGACAGATC
Source organism: Parnassius apollo (assembly GCA_907164705.1). Taxonomy (NCBI): domain Eukaryota; kingdom Metazoa; phylum Arthropoda; class Insecta; order Lepidoptera; family Papilionidae; genus Parnassius; species Parnassius apollo. The sequence continues at coordinate 8,491,880 of CAJQZP010001449.1, read as the reverse complement.
CTGCCCCATACTCACTTGACCGGCTGAAAAATGCCATCCAGGAAGAATTGGACAACATCCCATAGCATGTCATCGTAACTCTAATCCGATTGATGAAAAACCGGATGAAAGCGGTGATAAGAGCTCGAGAAGGGAACACTAGCTATTAAACGTTATTTAATAAAAGTTTTTCAGTTTTTTTCACGTTGTCTACGTGTGTTGTTTCATTCATTGCCTTCGTTCTCCATACAAAATAAAAATGACTCGTTAAAGAAAACATGAAACCTATGAAAATTTAATTTGAATTTAGATTAATAACATTAGAATTTGAAAACCTCATAAAACTCACTATTAAGCGACATTTGAAATTTATTCGTAAATAATAAAAAAAAAAACTGACAATTTTTACTAAACAAAAACTTGCAAGGTGTTTCAATTTTTTTGATGAGAAGTATATGTACGCCCTCACACAGTACCACCGTAAAATAGCTCTTTTCTGTATAAACCGCGCCACAATAATCAAATAAACATAAAAAAAACTCAACAGTTATGTTGCAAAATGTAGTGGTGGCGCTCCACCTTATGGCGGTGACGTCACCTGGATGCGCAGGCGTAATTCTCCTTCTAACAAAAACGACGTGCAACACAACAATTGATTTGATGATTGAACTATTTTATGTTTCTTTGATTATCCGCCACTGCCATACGCCCTCGCCACGTCTCTACTATATAAAGACTGCTGTGTTTCGTGTGGTGAGTTTAGAGAACCCGAGACCCTTTTTTCTGTAAACGAGGCATTTTAGGCCTCAGGTGTGACAACAGATCTGCATTTTTATTCTTAATCGTCGTCTATGGGACACATCATCCATTTACCATCCGATCGATTCTGTGCTTGTTTGGCACCGTTATTCTATTAAAAAAAAAAAAAAAAAAAAAGCAATAGCTTATAATATATTTTGGTTTCCTTACGATTTTGACTCTAACTGGGAACTCTCAAGCTGTTAATAATTAGCAATTGCAATTAACAATAACTAAACTTAGAAAAACCGACTTTAGAAACAAAGGAATGAATTACTAAAAAACATCACAAGTTTAAAGTAACAGCTAAAATGTAGTTTGAATAATTACATTAAAAACTTATCCCATATTTTTCTACCATTAAGGGTGAATTTATTCTAAAAAAATATTTAAGGATCATCCCTGAAATATAACAATTGTAATAAAATAAGAGCTATTACAATCGGTTTAGCTCTTACCAAAAAATAAGGGATCACTCATTTTAGTCGTGTGTGATGTCGCATATCCCTCCCCTCCTGCCTTGAGACTCCGTGTAAATGACAGGGTATAATAGAAATTGCAATATATCACCAATAGTGTGTTGTAAAATATGGTAGGGTAGCGCAGTGGTTAAGACTTCGGGTTCGAATTCCGCACGACGACCAGACGAACAAGTTTTTGTATGGCTTACGAATAGTTATTGTTTAATGTGCAATTATAGACATATAAATGTAAAACGACTTCCCCATGCAGAAGAAAATCCTAGTGTGAGTGTAATAAAAATCCTATAAAATACTACAATTAATATATTCATTCATGAGAGAGAGAGAGAGAGAGAGAGTCGAAGAGGTTCGCTTACACGCATTGGTAAGGCACGGTGGACGTTGCCTTGCCCTATGTAGTGTATTTCGTAAATAAGACACGGGTAAGCGGATTGACGGTTTATTCGTGACTGTTCGACGAGCCTTTTACAATTAATCACTTATGTATTTAATGTACCCTCATTACAATCCTCCCCCCTTAATTAAGACTTACAATTAGTTATACATATAAGAATTTTATACTATACTGTTATACAGGAAAGGAAAAAAAATATTTAAAAAAAAAGAAGTATATAAAAATAATATAGTGTGATGGTAACTACTTTTTATAGCGGGGGGGGGGGGTTATCCAAACGGCACTTGCGTACCGGCCGGAAGACCTGGGGCGGCGTTGCGGACGGCACAGGCGACGTATGAGGTGATGGAGCACGAAGTGTTGACGTTTCCCTTGCCGTATCTAAGCAATCACTCTTATCTATTATTTCAGTTCCCTCCGGTGCTTGTGATTTCCTCCCGGTGTCTGTTATGGCAGGGTTTATTCTAGGCGCATTAATTTCCTCTGCACCGGAGCAAGACAAAGACTCGGAACTCGAATTTGGCTGACTATTACTACTACGGGGATAAATCAGTGAACTACTAATTCTACGTTTTAGCTGGTCGATATGCTTATGTGACTCCTTACCTATGGTGTCTAAAACTTTGTAGTCCGTTACGCCCAAACGTTGCGTCACTTGTCCGGCTACCCACTTGTCGCTCCCCTGATATTGGCGAAGCCATACATCATCACCCGGCTGCAGGCCACGTTCACCAGTGGGAGCGTTCACTTTCTGGTTTATTTGAGTTTTAATAATTTTATTCTCAATATCCGGTCTAAGTATGTCTAGTTTAGTACGTAATCTTCTTCCTAACATGAGAGAAGCGGGACTTTCGCCCGTAGTACAATGTTCGGTATTTCGATAATGCAATAGGAAAGTGTTTGGAAATAAATTTATATCTTTATTTTCCCTCACTGCCTTTTTAATAACTTTCTTGACAGTGCGTACTGCGTTTTCCGCGGCACCGTTTGAAGCCGGGTGGTACGGTGCGGTGAAAACATGTTGTATACCATTATTTGTTAAAAACTGAGAAAATTCCCTACTGGTAAATGGCGGCCCATTGTCTGATACTAATTGTTTAGGTAGACCCCACCTAGCAAAAACTTCGGAAAGTTTAACTATAGTGTGGCTAGCTGCTGTACTCGGTACATAAAACACCTCTAGCCATTTAGTTCTGGCATCAATTATTACCAAGTAAATTTTATTGAAAATTGGCCCTAAAAAAATCTATATGTATACGAGACCAAGGCTTAGCTGGCCATGGCCACGGGCTTGAGGGTGCCGTTGGGGCGCGTCCGCCTCGGCCGCACACACGACGCACGCTCGGCACATCGTTTCGATTGCCTCATCGATCCCCGGCCACCACACATAGCTTCGAGCTACCGCCTTCGTTTTGACGATTCCCATTTGGCATTCGTGGAGTTCGTTTAACACCCTACCCCTGCAATTCTCCGGTATGACTACTCTATGACCCCACATGATGCACCCTAGTTCTTCGTATAGTTGCTTTTTTCGGTTAAAATACGGTTGCAATGATTTGACCTCATTATCGGTGGGCCAATCTTCTCTTAAGTATAGTATAATTCTACCTAAAATCGGATCGCGCTGGGTTTGTTTTTTTAATTTCATTATAATCCAGTAACATTTCACTTTGAGCGAAACGTATTTAACGTTTGTTCAGGTAATTCTAAACATTCGTTCTTTGTGGATTGAACCGACACCGGTAGACGAGATAAGCCGTCCGCACAGTTCTGTTTACTACTAACGTACTCTATGTTATAAGAGTAAGCGGATACCGTAATCGCCCAACGCTGCAATCGGCTCGCAGCCATTAAAGGAATGCCATGTTTTGGGCCAAAAATACTGACAAGCGGCTTGTGATCAGTACGTAAGGTGAACCGTCGACCATACAGGTATTGATGCAATTTTTTTAAGCAAAAAACAATTGCTAAAGCCTCGCGATCAATTTGTGAATAATGTTTCTCCGCGTCGCTGAGAGCTCTCGACACATAGACCACCGGCCGCTCGCTTCCCGCTGCGCCGGCGCACGGCTGAGTGAGCACGCCTCCTATACCTCGAGCGCTAGCGTCACACGTCAGTATTAACGGTTTGTTTTGATCGTAATGCAATAATACTTCAGCACTGGTTAAGATTTTTTTAATTTTTTTTAAAAGAATCCTCGCAACTTCTGTCCCAGTCCCAAGTAACACCCTTTTTTAATAAGCGGTAAAGTGGGGCTAAGGTAGTACTTAAATTTTTAATGAACTTAGCGTAAAAATTGACTAATCCTAAAAATGATCTTAAGTCCGAAACGTCCTTGGGGCGCGGAATTTTTACTATAGCAGCTACCTTGTCAGGATCAACTTTAATGCCATCTTTTGAAATAATATACCCTAAATACTTGACCTCGTCCACCATGAATAAACATTTGTCTTTCCTCAGCTTCATTCCGTTTTTATGTAATCTACTAAGCACCTTCTCCAATATTTGTAAATGCTCTCTTTCATTAGAAGAACCTATTATTATATCGTCTAAAAATACTTCTACCTTTTCGATATCGTGAAAAAGATTTGACATTATACGCTGGAAAATTCCTGGACTTGATGACAACCCATATACTAGCCTGTTATACGTAAATAAGCCCCTATGTGTATTTATAACGGTAAGGTTTTTAGAGTTATCTAGTTCGATCTGATTGTAGGCTTGTGACAGATCGATTTTAGAGAATATTCTAGCGCCATTCATACCTACTAACAAATCATTAATCCTAGGCAAGGGAAATCTATCGACCAGCAATACCGGGTTGAGCGTCACTTTATAGTCAGCACAAATTCGGAGCCCACCATCCGCCTTACGTACCGGCACCAGAGGTGTAGCCCAGTCAGAGCTCTCCACGGGTTCAATAACCCCCTCCCGAAGCATCGCATCCAGCTCAGCATCCACGCGGTCCTTGAGCGCGTAGGGCAAAGGTCGTGCGCGGCAGAACACCGGTGTCGCCCCTTCCCGGACTCGCAGCGTCGCCTTGCCGCCCGCGAACCGCCCCAAGCCGCTGGAAAACAACTTGTTATATCTGTCGAATAATAATGACAAATTATTGTTATTAAAATGGTCATCCAGCACCATGCTGTGGAATGTCGGAATTTTAATTTGCAGTTCCGACAGCCACTGTCTACCCAACAATGAAGTCGTGCCCCCATCTATTACAAACAGTTCTAAGTGCTTTGTTATATTTCCATATCTAACTTCGGGCTTGATGATGCCTAAAGGTTTGATTCGACTTCCATCATAAAATTTTAGAACCAGATCGAACTTGTCCATAGGTCTAGTGTAAAAATATTTATTATAAGTCGCTTTACTTATACAAGACACTGCCGACCCGGTATCAATTTCCATATTAAGTTTAAATCCGTCTAATAATAATGTTAGGCTCACCGGTTTATAGCTATTTAAACATAGATGGTGTAGATCCTCCTGTAACTCCGTTTGACTTTCCACGGATGGTGGCTCGTCGTCCGCTGACGGTGTCTCGCACTCTGCCGCCTCCACATGGTACATGTGGCGTCGGGAGCCCGCATTTCCCGTGTACTCCCCTCGTTTGGGACATACCCGGCGTAGATGACCGCTCTGTTTGCATTTACCACACACGAATTTCTTATAGCGGCAATCATCACTTCGGTGGTACCTCGACCCGCACGCTCTGCAATATAGCGCATTGCCGCCGCCATGTTCTCGACCTTTAAAAGCCCTCGGTGCGCTGTCCTGCTCCCGCGTTCGAGCGCGGCTTGTCGATGACGTCACCGCATGCAAGGCGCTGTCCGCGCCGCTACCGCCGAGCCCGTCGCCGCCGCCCGCCTGCTCCACCGCGGCCGAATCCCGCTCCGCCGCCTCTAAAGCGCAAGCTATTTTCACGGCTAAGGAATATTTCAGATTATCTTCTGCGAATAATCGTTGACGGATGACATCACTTCTTAGCCCACACACCAATTGATCCCTTAAATTGTCCTCTAGAGTTGAATGAAACTCGCAGTATTTCGACAATTTCTTAAGTTCGGTTATATACTGCGGAATCGTTTCTCCGTTCAACTGTCTTCTTTGTCGAAAACGATATCGCTCCGCCATGAACGAGGGTTTCGGTTGAAGATGTTCCCGAAGTATTTTTACCACTTCTTGATACGATTTATCTCCCGGTTTAATCGGACTTGTTAAATTACTTAATAATTCGTACGCTTCGTCTCCCATACCGGCGATTAATGTCGGCAACCACATTTCGTTTTTCACTGCATTTACCGTAAAGTACATTTCTAGTCTCTCCACGTATAAAGTCCAGTTTCCTGTTTTGACGTTGAATTCACTCACTTTGCCGATTGACATTATATTTAATATATGCGTCCACGTAATTTACCGAAAAATAAAAACAACTTAATCCTCGTCGCCACTGTAGTGTATTTCGTAAATAAGACACGGGTAAGCGGATTGACGGTTTATTCGTGACTGTTCGACGAGCCTTTTACAATTAATCACTTATGTATTTAATGTACCCTCATTACACCCTAAAACGCTCTTCGAAATTTCGGCAGATTTTTGTTACTTTCGGTTGCTTGGTAACAGGAAGATTCTGCAGCCCATTTCAGTTTCCCTCTGTCGCTTCTTACGACACTCAAGAAATTATATAACTACTTCCCGGATATATTTACGCCGCCACTGCAGACTTTTTTCTTTTAAAAATACTAGAATGTTTTCTATCTCATTTGCAAAGAAAAAGTCAAGAATAAACGAATCAGCTATTCCCTTGTGTCCCTGTTTCCGCACAAAATCTAATACACTAACTGCAACAATTGACCTTGTGACAAAGTTGAAAAACAATATTGATGAAAAACGCGCAGCACTCAGGTATATTTATCGATCTGAAAAAGGCATTTGATACAATTAGCCATAGCCTGCTTCTCCAAAAACTATATGATATTGGCATCAGGGATACTGCCCACGATATGTTTCGGTCATATCTCTCTAACAGACAGCAAATTGTTAGGATCAGTGATATGGAAAGTAATCACGAATCTTTAGCCTGCGGCGTACCACATGGCTCTATTCTCGGTCCCTTGCTGTTCATAATATACGTAAACGATGTGCATAACCTTGTCAAGTGATATAATACTATATGCTGACGACACATGTTTATTTTTATTTGGCAAGGACATCGAGCAGATCATTAGCATCAGCAGGATTTGGATACACTTTCTAGACGGTTCCAAGAAAATTTTCTTTCTGTTAACACATCTAAAACTAGTTACATTATTTTCAGTGCTAAAAACAAAAAAAACCAAAAATCGCTTAACTCTCCGCATAAATAATGAACCCTTAACCAAAGTTAGTACAGAAAAGTATCTTGGACTCCACCTAGATAAACACTTAACGTGGCAGCCGCACCTAAATAAATTAAGATCTAAGCTATCTTCTATCATGGGTGCGCTTCGTGGTAATATTCGCTGTCTGCCAAAATCATTGAGATATATTATATACAACTCCATGGTAAAACCTCATCTAGACTACATAATAGAGGTGTGGGGTACTGCGGCTAAAACAAATCTAAAGCAAATTGAAACATGTCAAAACAAAATAATCAAACTACTATTCCATTATCACTATCTAACTCCCACCGAAAAAATTTACAAAGAAACTCAATTAATGACACTATCACAGATTTATAAATACGAGTATAATACATGCATATTAGTACATAAATTATTAAATAAAGATATACACTCTAAAATAACGTTTACAAAGAAAGGACTAATACAAAAACGTATTACTAGACGACAAAATAACATTTGCCTAAGACAACCACGAACTAACTACGGAAGAAAAAATATATTATACGAAGGAGCAGAGTTATATAATAAATTGCCTAATAACATAAAAGAGATCCAGTCCTTTATTTTATACAAAAAAAAACATTAAAGCACCACATCTTAAAAGATTTTTCTCGATTTTAAAAAACGTTAACTTATTCAAAAAGCTAATGTTATTTCTTTAATTAATTTGATTTTACCAATTATTTAAAATATAAATATTGACATAAAAATACCATCTAAATTGCTAGCAAATATGAACTATGTGTAATTGCTATAGACTTTCTTTCAATAACGATATGTAATTGTACACGTACTTTTCTTGTTACCCACAAGTAACAAGATTGTGCGTATCCACTACTTAACAGAGCATTTACCGTTCTTCATAAGTTTATTTATTTAGTATCTAATTATTAACTTGTTATTTCTCATGATAAGTGAATTGTATTCCTTTTGAGAAACAAATGTCTTAAGCCGTATTCCTGGCACAGTTTATTTTATCCAACAACAGTTTTCTCTATCTTTTACGCAAATTTGTCTGAAATAAAGGAAAGGTCTGAAAACAATAAACAAAATGTTACATGATGGTTGTCCTGAACTTATTTCATTTGGTACTTAGTGTATACAAAACGTTTATTTCGTATTTTAATATTTGGGTGAATATTTTTGCATACTTCATCACACACTTAACTTATAAATATACATAAGTAACATAAAAGTAATGAGACAAACCGTCCTGTGTATATATTTCTCCGTAAATGACGCTATGAGAATCTTGATGTTATGTTGTATGTTAGCGGGTTGATCTAGAATGTAAAATCGTATCGTTGTATCTTTTGTTCACAGTGGGATACCAAGTCACGGCTCCTGAGCCTCCTCGCCACATCGCCACGATAAGACGAGAACCTGTTCTGAAAGAGCAAGATTATACATAATTTTGCTCTTTAGCTCGGTAGTTTTTGAACTCCCAGAAAAATACAAAGAAACGAAGCATGCTACTTTTAGGTATAAGCCAAAACGATATCATATTTCTGATTATTGTTCTTATAAGCACACCCCGCGTAACATACTTAGAGGGCAGAATTTTATGTCTATGGAAGAGTCAAAGATGATCGATCGATCAAAATATCATATCAACGATGTCATAAGCCTTTGCGTTATTTCTAGAAATTAATCATATTATATATTTAATATTATGATAATGAAGAATTTAATGCTGTCTCGAAAAAAGTCATTAAAGAAAGATTTCATTTAAAATATGTTTATGTTTTAAACAAGAAGTTAAAGCCTATAAAGGACCCACAACTGGGCACAGTCCTCCTCTCATTTCTGATAGGGTTTATGGCAAGGAAAAGTCCGCCGCCTTGCCTCAATGCAAGTTGGCGAATTCAACGTCTCCGAAATTTTTTTTTCTTATTTCTCAGATATACAATTTTCCTCATAATGTTTTCCTTCACGACCGTGCATGTGATAAATGAGCACTTAAAATTGTAAATAACAATTTCAGTGGTGCTGCCCGTGCATAAGAAGATAATGATTTTTTATATATATATATATATATATATATATATATATATATTGATTTGATTATGTATCGCGGTTGGGTGCCTATCCTTTCTTTAGTAATAATGTACATATCATGTTTATTTTCGAGTGGTTCATTATTATATAAAAGGGCCTTAAAATCATCCTTAATGCCGGTATTGTACTCGATTTGTTGACACGACAGATAAAGAAACGCTAGCGAAGCTCGTACTACAGCTATCTTTAGATATTATTTCGATATAGCCTAAAATTTTAATTCGTGTGTCACAAACAGAAGGTACAGAATAAATAGATCTACAATAAACCCCAATTAAAGGTAAATCATGAAACATGTTTTGTAGTGGTTTTCAATTTGTCCCAGTGCTACCGTCTCGAAACGACTGGAAACATAAATTGACAATGTAAGAGACTTTGAATTGGGTCGTGTGTAATTTAAAAGCAGAGTTGTTTTATTCAGAGGGCATGGGTCACGTAAGTTCTTGACACTTCTCCAAATTGTATAAATTAATTGATCATACATAGTTATAGAATAATAAGCAATATTTTCAGTTACTAAAGATCATAACAATATGAAATATACTAAGACCTTTCTTTATGTTTTATATTTTATTGAACAATACATTAATAATACAATAAAATATCAACATCAAAGAGCCCACTAGACTATGTCTACTTTGATTTTACTGCAGATATTCTCACCCTCTCTATAGCTCGCTGAGTACCCTTGAGCCTCCTCATGCGGCCATCGGTGAAGGACCAGGTCTCAGATCCATAAGTCATCAGTTATCACTAGCAACACGCACTGGTTGTACAATCTTATTTTGAAGTTTTGTGGTATACCTAACTAGAAGATGTGTTGAATCCGTCAATTGAGCCCTCGGTCGAAGCTAGGTTAACGTAGTCAGAATATTTGTCACCCGTCAACAACTTCACGTGTAGTGCTCCTTGAAATCTATATATTATCAAACCTGGCATAGCTCTCATGAAAATGTGTAGGTGTAAAATACAGAGATAAATAAATAGAGAGAGAGAGAGAGAGAGATTCGTCAAAGGCTTTCTCTTTAGGGAAATAAGTGTAAATATTTTTTGTAATTAGTATAAATATTTTTTTATAAAAATAAGGGTGCCAAACGAGAACACAGTCCACATGTCTAAACTGTTCAGGTCAGTGAATGCTCTTAAGACCGAGTTAGAATGCCAGTTAAACATAAAAAAAATATTACTACTTATCGTTGCTGGTGGTGGAAATTCTTTTCCGCCCATGTGTCCGTTTGGGTGGTGGCACCCTCATACCTACTTCTGCAACCAAACAGCAGTGCGTTCATCGCTGTTCCGGTCTGAAGGGTACAGAGGGCCCGTATGGTCACAGGTTGTGAGGCATTCCATATTGGTCCTCAGAACCGACAACGTATTCTAAAGCCTTTGTTGGCCTTTGTTTAAAGTTGGTTGCATGTATCTATGAGCTACAAAAGTCACTTTTCATCAGTCAGACTTTAGACGTGTAAAGTGTGTTTTACATTACATAAATTTCATTTAAAAAATGTCCCGGGTTCTCAGTATTCACCATGTGAAAAACAGCAGCGTTAATTTGCTATTTTACGCTGGTGTTCTGTGATAGCGTGGTCACTCCCCGATCGAGTCGACCCGTTCATATTACAATTTCTATTAGGACTCGTAATTTCTCAGCTCAGAATTATCTAGAGTATAACAATATAGTATAGTAAGTAATATAATCAAAAAAGGCATTGCGAATGTCCTACAACGCCTACAACGCGGTCTTTCGCGCGAATGCTATAGCCACACAGTTTACTTCACGCTTAAATTAATACTTGATGAGGTAGGCAGAGTCAAAGAAGCTTTTCGAACCATAAACACCTACTTTATAAGTTCCTTAAAATATAAACCGTCACCGACGCTGGTATTTAATTGTGTCACATACACATCCTAACTACGGTGTTAAAATAACTAGATTAGTTTATTTTATTTACTTCCATGACATAATGTAATATAGAATCTTGCTATGGAAAAAGGGGAATGACTGTTTATGCTTTAAGGATGAAATAATAAAAGCAATTTATATGCATAAAGGATCCTCTGAAAAATAATATTAAGAAACAATTATATTTACTTTAGACTCTCAGTGTAAAAACGAGATATTAATATAAATACAAAACAAAAGTAGTTATAAGAAAAAAGATACCTATATGTTTTGTGAGCACTAGGAATAAACACAAGCCAGTAATAATAATAGTGTCCCCTAGACTGAATTTCGGTCACAGGGGCCAGTTTTACCGAGTTGGGGCTTTGCCGGCCTTTTGAAGAGTAAGATATATTTTTGAAGGTCACTAAGTCATAATTATAGATTTGTGTGTACGAGTGTGGGCGTGAAGATAATTGTACTTGGTATTCCCTCACTCTCATAATCCTATTTGACGCAATATGACTCAGAGAGACTCTGACAGAGAGATTAGGCGCAGGACCGATATTTACTGAATAAAAATAATTTTGCTCTTATTAATGTAAGCAATATCACAGTTACCATGTTGTTCTCAGCTTAGCCGAAATCGTTAGAATTTATAGTAATAACTCAAGGATGATATTTAAATTTCAAATAGAAAATTACTTTAAATAAAATCTTGTTTAGAAATTTCGCTCGTGGCCAATGATTTAAAAGATATATTTAGCTTATTACTGTCTATTTACTTCGGTTTACTAATACTTTCTAAAGATAACTTCTTTAACATATAGTAATTCTATAATAAGTTTATCAGCAGCAGTAATAAGGCAATCTAAAAGGCTATCTATAAAATCTTATTAGTCTTGTCCTCAATGAATATATGAAATACAATAAGGTTCATAACCTTACATTAAAAGACTGTTAAATGATACACAAATGTCTATCTGAAAAGAAAAATAATCTTGATGGAAAATTATGTACATTCATTTTTTAAGAACATGTGAGAAAAGTAAAACAATGTATTGAAGAATTAAAGTCAGCCTTCAGAATGTGAATATTTTTTTATTCTTTTAATTTTTTGAAATGGTCTTTAATTTTTAATTAAAAGTAATTTTTCAGCCTTTTCAGTGGAACTAGGAATGTCACAATCTCAGTACCATTTTTTTACTATATTAAACCAGCTCTTAAAATAGTCAAAAATACCTATTTGGAAGCCAGCCGGGACCTTTGCGGGACGGACTCAATTCTTTTTGGCGCCGCACTGGCAGTCTGCCGTATCATAGGCGCCAAGGTTTCTGCGGCTGGACGCACTACTGGCCAAAGTAGCGCTATCCCAACATGGAGAAGAAGAATTGAGGAACGTATCGCAAAGGCTAGAGCTCATCAGCAGACTGATATGCTTCAGATCAGGCAATAATAGGCCAAGAATTGTGCGTACCGTCAGGATGGCGTTTGCTGGGACAAATGTAATTTTATCCCAGCCGGATATAACGCAAAAACTGACGGAGCGCTGATAGATGATCTGTAGCAGAGAATCGCTGCTTGGGGAAAGCGGATTCGGCGATATACCGAGAGGTCGACACGGTTCAACCAGAATCGTCTCTTCCAGAGTAATCAGAAGAGGCTCTATGAATCATTGGAGCGACCAATGGTAAGTGGAACGGGCCCAGCACCGAATCAGGCCGACACATTAGCATCTGGCGCGGCCTGTGGTCAGAGCCCGTAAATCACAGCGAGGGCCCTTGGACGAAAGTTGTGGCGAGTCAGTGTGCGAGTATAACGCCCATGGACACACCATTCATTCTTATGACACCGGATGACGTAGCTGAGGCGGTCCATAGGGCCTCAAACTGGAAAAGTCCGGGACGTCGAGTCCCGGGGCTGCATCACTACTGGCTGAAGGGGTTTGTGGTGTGTCACATTGTGCTCGCCCGACAGTTTCAAGAGGCTCACCCATTTGGTTCCTAAAGACCACGTATCTAGCGACCATATACAAGACACAAACATCCATTTTGAACGCGAGAATCACTCGATGGACTAATAGGTGACGCGGTCATTGGCAAAGTGGTGAAACGCAACCATCGGAACTTCTCCGCCGCCTGGATAGACTACAGAAAGGCATTCGACTCGGTGCCCCATACATGGCTAAAGAGAGTCCTCGAGCTGTACAAGATAGACTGTACAGTGAGAGACTTCCTCGAGCAGTGTATGGGGCAGTGGAGTATGATCCTTTGTCATCTGGGCGAGCGGATGATGGCTGCGGAGAACCACATAAGGATAAGAAGGGGACTGGAAGGTCAGGTCTGAATCGCCCTGGAAGATCCAGAGCGATTGTCTGAGTCCAATCTGGTTCTGTGTCTCTCTGAACCCTCTCAGTACCTTACTGGAGGGCTCCGGGAGGGAATTTCAGCTACGGAAAGGAGGGACAAAAATGACCCACCTTTTCTATATGGATGACCTCAAGTTATTCGCCTCCAGTCGCTCCCATCTTATGGAATTGCTAAACATCACTTGTGAATTTAGCAATTTTAGCAATAGCCCACTGAAAACGGACTTTTTTTTAAATTTTAACCAAAAAAGAGCTTACTCCTTTCTAAAAGGCCGGCAACACACCTACAACTCCCCTGCTGTTGCAGTTATTCATGGGCGGCTGTAGTCACTTAACATCAGGTGAACCATATGCTCGTATGCCCCCTCTCCTATAAAAAAATAACCACCGGCAACTGGATACACAATTCCAGGCCCTGGTAGCCATAAATGCGACTAACACTGAAATTATATTTGTTTGTTGAAGAGCCATAAGGTTATTAATAAACGACGTAAAACCGAAAGAATCTCTTAGGAAAAAAAAATGTTAACTTGTTTTATTTATTCATTTCGTTATTATTATACATTTACAAACATTTAATTAATATTAACAAACATATAATGTTACGCATAAAAAATAAGTGGTATTCATTTTTTTAACAATAACAAGCTAGTTATATCAGATACTTTATTTCACAGTCATTGAGTTGTATGTACTACGTACTAGAGAAGCTAATCCAAACAAAAAATGTGCCCTACCCTGTATCCGCGTATGCGCGGGAGACAGTTGGAGCTTTGGCGGGAACTTGGCCGTAGACGGATTGTCGCTCATGTTTTGTCGCTTGAATAATGGTTTGAAGTGGATTTTGATTCGTAAAAGTGATGCGATATAGTGAATTAAGTATCCGCGCGTGTGAACTATTAAAGAAAACGACAAAACAAGTGCTTTGATGTCGATATAAACTTCAAGTTATTTTGATCGCTTGGGCGCCTTATGAACTTGAGTGGCTGTCGTCATCAACTGTCCGCTGGGTTGAGCTGTCGTTAAAATCTCCGAAGGGCTTTCCAATGTGACGTATCAACGTATTGTGAAGAAAAATAATATAAAAATGAAGATTCCGAAAGAAATGATAGGCTCAGAAGGGCTAGAACCCAGAGCCGTAAAGCCATTTAAAGAAAAAAGGTACAGTACAGGTAAGGTAAGGACAGTAGAGTAGCGCATGCGCATTTGATGTAAACGCGTGAAAACTGTCATAATAAATAATTTTTTATATAGATTGTATTGTTAATCGAGTACATTTTTTTAATTTTCGATATTTTGCATATGTGCTAATTTAATATAAAATTATTATTAGCTAATAACAGGTGTACGGATTGCAGTACAGTTCAGTTGGATATAGTGAGTGTTTGGAATGCCATATCTAGTGCATAGTACATATATATCGATGTACACACTCAATTTTTTTTAATACGTGAATGCATGTTTACGCATACAACATAGATAACATAGAAAAAGAGTTAGGGGCAAAGTAAATACTATTCAATTTAATTCAATTCAATTTATTTGCTATTCTTGTTGTATACATATGGTCTTTATTTAAAAAATAGTTCCAAACAAGAACCCTGTAAAGGCACTGCAAATATTGGCAATCATTATTATTTAGATTATGGTATTATTAATAAAATTATCAAATAATGAATATTTATTAATTGCCCCTGTATACTTAAAAAAAAGTCAGATAAAAGTTTTTGACGAAAGTACATTTAAACTAACCCCACAACTAATACGTTTAACTAGCGATTTGATAAAGAAATACTCCGAAAAATTAAATCCCGACGTGAATTCGCTAATACTATCATCTACCAAACCAACGAGGTCGTATAGGTCACCGAAGATACACAAACCAAACGCTGCACTACATCCCGTAGTGAGCCAGATCGATTCACCGACTTATAAGCTGGCACAGCACTTAAAAATACCACTGAGAGGACATACCAGAGCACACACAAAGGATTCATTCCATTTTGTTAGTGAAATAAAAGACGGTACATATCGCTGACAATGAAACTATGGTCAGCTTTGATATTCAGTCACTATTTACATGCCTACCTATTGACGACTGCATCTCAGTTTTAACTAGGAAGCTAGAAGAAAATAAAATGCCTGAAGAATATGCAATATTACTTGAACACTGCCTCACATATGCCTATCTATTGTGGAAGGAGGAGTTCTACAAGCAGGTAGATGGTGTGGCGATGGGCTCACCTGTGTCTCTCATAGTTGCCGACATATTCATGAAGGACTTTGACGAGAAAGCCCTTCTTACTGCTCCTGTAAATTCAAGATTCTACAAGTGGTTCGTAGACGACACTTTCTTAATTTTACCATCTGACAAAGTAACTGTATTTTTAGACCACCATAACTCCATAAACTCTAAGATATAATTCACAACGGAGTTAGAGGCAAATAATTCTTTAGCTTTCCTGGATGTTTTAGTCATCCGAAATCCTGATAACACTATTGATCACACTGTGTACAAGAAAAAGACCCATACAAACCGATATTTAAATGGTGAATCCCACCATCGTACTACAAAGTTAGCTACCGTGGGTAAATATTTGTTTCAGAGAGCACGACGGAACTGTGACAGAAAACATCTGGCCGTTGAGCTTCAGCACATCAAGCAAGTATTGCAAGACAACAAATTTCGAGTTCCGCGATTACGTCACAGTGGCCGAGTGAAGCCGGCCACAGTCGAGCGTGTCCCTGCTATACTACCGTATGTCAGAGGAGTCACAGACAAGGTTGGCTACATCTTGAAGCGAGCAATTTTTACCATCCGTTACAACACGTGTACAAGCTAGATTGTGAACGTGGTCTCTCTTGCATAGGTCAAACAAAAACATCTATAAAAATCCGCTTAAAAGAACATATAGCTGACGTGAAGCACCGACGCTTCGGGAAGTCCGCAGTTTGTGAACACGTTCAAGATCATCCCCACCATTACATCAGATTTGATAAACCACAAATCCTCGCAAAAGAACACCGATTCCTACCGAAGATGATACGCGAGACTATTGAAATTAACAAATATATTAATTTCAATAGAGAAGATTGATGGGTATAAGCATACCACCGCAAGACTTAAAGATACTGTAAGCTCGTTCTGTGTAGATCGGACCGAAAATTAATATTCAAAAACTGAATGTAGCCGGGCTAACTATGACATTGGTGGCAATTCTTATCTGCCCAGGTTGGTGGTGGCAACCTCATACGTACTTCTGCAACCAAACAGCAGTGAGTCCATCGCTGTGTTCCGGTCTGAAGGGTACAGACGGCCCGTATGGTAAGAGGTTGTGAGGCATTCCATATTGGTCCACAGAACTGAAAACGTACGTCGTAGTTGCATCTTTGCCAGCCCTATGAAGAATTGGTTCTTTTTTGAAGGTCCTAAACCATAAGCCAAATTCACAAAGAAATTCCACCTACGTAGGACATGTATACGAACGTGGGCGTAAAAATAATTGTACTTAGTTTTCTCTCACTCTCATAGTCCGATTAAACGCAATGTGACACGACCGGAGAGAGATTAGGCTCAGGTCAGTCCTGAGTCCTATTTACTGAATAAAAATAATTTTGCTCTTCTTGTACGCAATATAATAGTTACCATGTCATTTTCAGCTTAACTGAAATTATTAGAATTTATAGTAATAACTCTAGAACGATAATTTAATTTCAAATAGAAAATTAATTTCAATAGAATCCTGTTTAGAAATTTAGCTCGTGGCCAATGATTTAAAAGATCAATTTAATTTATTAGTACTGTTTTTTAACTGCGGTTTATTAATACTTTCTAAAGATAACTTCTATAATAAGGCTATCATCTGAAGTAATAAAGCAATCTAAAAGGCTATCTATAAAATATTATTAGTCTTCTCCACAATGAATATATGAAATAAAATAAGGTTTGAGATCTTACGTCAAAAGACTGTTAAATGATATACAACTCTACCTGGAAAGAAAAATAACCTTGACGGAATATTATTTTCATTTATTTTTTTACGAACATGTGTAAAGTAAAACGATGCCGCTATCTATATACAAGTAATCGGTGATAAAACAGTGACTATAATACTATATAAATAGTTAGTATAAACATAGTTAGATACATGAACCCTTTTAATAAAAATAGCAAAAATAGATCACAATTAATTAATATATCACTTGACAAACATACAAGAAAATATATAATTGAACTGTAAGCCTTTCAAAATGTTTTTATTTTGTAGAGGTAACAGTATTGTGTGACCCCCCCCCCTCACTAGATCGAGTGACGATATGCAAGAAGTTTATGATGCATGGCTCAGGACCGTGCTTTTGTAGCCTATGTGGAGCAGCGGACTAGTGATTGCTTGAATAATGATGTTGATGATGATGAAGAAAATTAGTCGGTGTCTCCACATTCTGACCATTCAGTCCAAAAGATACTATATGAATGCTGTGGCGTATAAACATAGATCTACATCATTTTTGATTAAAAACCAAAATAGATAGATATTAGAGACAGACGTAACCATCAGATGCAAAGTAACCGCGTTAAGCAAGCGTATTTGCTTACAACACTAATTGAGTATGCCGACTACGGAAACGTTAGACATACGACCAAAGTTTGCTTTCGCTATTAAACGTTAATATAAAATGGAAATTTCAAAAGCTGAGCATTGGGTAAGGAACGTTTTTTGCATTAAATTTCATAGAAAATCTATCCGCTTAATTCCAAAAAATATTATTTGACCCCTTATAATAGCGCAAATCTCAGTATAAGCATTTTGGGCGTAGCTTTTTTATTGTTGTTTTTGTTTTTAGGTATAGCCGTATTAATTTTTTTAACTTTAAAATTTTTAGTGTTGATGACGTCAAAGAGGAGGCTGAAGAGTTCTTTTTTTATACAATAATATTAACGGGCGAGTACACAGCCCACACTGATGGTAAGCGAATGCTATGGCCCATAGACATTTACATTTATCTTCAGTTAAGAATCAAAATGCAGGCGCGTTATGACCCCTGCGGACTGAGATGGATTGCCTCGTTTCCAGTAAAAAAGGTATCCGGTCCTCAACACTCACCACATGAAACACAGCAGCATTAAGCTGTTATTTTATGCTGGTATTGAATTAGGTACCTTTGTCAAGCATAGAAAAAGTAATAACTCATAAATTAACATTTTAGGTATATGACGATTAGGGACGAGGCATTCGGCTTATACAGCAAACACACGTGATTACATTGTCCTGATACTAGTCATAATGAATAAATCAACCCGTATAGAATTTAGCGTATTTTTATTGAAAAGGGGACAAAAGAGGTTGCGGCCCAGATGATGGTATTGCTGACCGCAGTCCATTAATTACCGCAACGCCAATTAAGACTCTTTCTTTAAGAAAATTTTCATACGAAAGAGAAAAATTGTTTGGCTGGAGCCAGTCACAGGTATATTGGTTCTACTTTTCTTTCTTCTTTATCAAAAATAAAGACACACTGCTAAACAGGCCGTTCCAATAATAACTTTTACTTATTTGTTTGATACTGGCAGGTTGTATATCATCATCATCATCATTGTAAATGCTGGACATTTTCTGATAAATTCGAAAAAAGAACATATATTTTTCGAAACATTTTAATTTAAAAACTTTTTTTCGTGAGAATTTCGCGGCTATTCGGTGCAATGGAGCTCAGACGAAGTGTTTTTCGTGATGATATGCTATGCCTGTAAAAGGAACTTAAACCCAAAAATGTTTCGAACTTTCGGTTAATATTTATGTCTGCTATTTCACAAGCAACAGTCTTAAATGGCTTGCTAAATTCAAATAGGACAAGGAAGCTTTGTAAACGAAGTCAAAACGTGTTGGCTGTTTACCGCGATCACATAAGAAAATGTTCGAAAAAAGAGTAGTCGGAGTCAGTTATTTTCAAAGTGGTATAGACGTATGAAAAAGTGTTTACGTGCTGCAATAATTTGAAAAGATTGATTTAACTAATAAATAATAACTATGATAATGTTTGAAGATTAATCTCGTACCAAAGACCTATATATGCAAGGCAGAGTAGATGAGCAAAGAACTTATACCCTCGTTACAAAGCTGAGGATGTCAGTTTGTTATTCTTTAATTTAACTAAATTAGTATAAAAGTACCACAGTAAAAGAAAGAAGAGTGAAGGATGCGAAAGAGTTGGTAGGTCAGGTTCATGTTAAACAGAATTCCATAGTCTCTGCCTACCCTTCTAGATGACTATAGATCTGTAACGAATTAAAACATATATTAATAGGTAAAGATATCCATAAGCTGCAGTACATTAGACTATTATAACGGCTTTCATCTAGTCTATAATTTTTATGCTACTGTTTTATTTATGTTTGTATACTCTGTGACCAGCTGATGGAAGTCCACAGTCTCTGCTTAACTCTCTGGGTGACAGGCGTGAGTGTTTATGTATGTATGGTAAAAGATTAATTAAACTTTTTGTATAGGTAGGTATGAACTAAATCTATCTCTATATTATAAAACGAAAAAACACATCAGTCATTGTCATCTTAAATGGGATATTCTGATTCAAACGTTAAGGTGCAAAAAAGGAAAGAGTGCCACAATAATTGTTCACCGCTGTCGAGAACTGATAAATTAATAGTTTTACGAAGCAAAGCTTCAATTGCATGGAGCAAACATGACAGCAAATTAATTAACTTCGCAGCTTTAGTTTAGGAGAGAGGTTTTCTCTCGCAGAATTGTTTTATTTTCTCACATTTATTTTCCGTGTTTAATTGTAAACGACATTTATCTACGAATGACGAACTACAAAAATTTCTTCAACTTGTTTGCCTAGATGTTATTTTTATGAGACCTAATCAGCATTGATAATGATTGTAATAAAATTAAAATAAAATATTTTAACGCAAGAAATTGAAATTTGTTTTTTCAATTACATTACATATTTTATATTCTACTACCGTTTAAATAGAAACTCTACCTATAGAAGAACCGATGAAAGGAACTTCTTGGGTATCCTATAATTTAATTACTTAGTCTTGTCTCTGAATATTTATTATTACCTCTCACTTCATCGTGCAATGCGCTACAAATTGTTTTGTATTTGGTGTATGCTGTTGTAAGCAAATGACTAGTCCATTAATAATAACCTGTCTCGACGCCCGTACATTAGAGCTACATACATGTACATAGAGATTCATAGACCGTATCTTTGTTTGTTTTAGGTTCAAACTCTAAAATATTTACAAGAGTGGGTAAAAAATCTATCAATCACAGCCTATAGAAGTCCGTTGTCACAGCGTAAGACCAGCCTAAGAAGAATGCTGAAGATAGGTGTCCCCACAGGTTACCTTATAAGGGCTGGCAGGCCGGTTGGAAACTGAAGTATTTTTTTATGTAGGGTAGGGTAACAAACGAGCACATAGTCCACCTGATGGTAAGTGGTTGCTGTGGCCCATAGACATCTACATCTATCCTCGATTACGATTAAAAATGCAGATGCGTTGACACACCTGACGACTAAGATGGAATGTCTCGTTTCCATTAAAAAGGGTCTCCGGTTCTCTACATTCACCATACGAAACACAGCGGCAATTTTACGCTGGTATTCAGTGAGAGCGTGGTCCTTCCCCGGTCGAGCCGACCCATTCGTGCTACATAACTATACTTACTATATTATATTGTATGTGTTTATCTATATGATTAAATTCTAGAGATGGGCAGGTGCGTCTTTCCCATATTAAATAGACAATATTTTTTATACGTGGTAGAGCCATGCTGCAGTTATATAAGTAGTATAGTTGTAGCACGAATGGGTCGGCTCGACCGGGGAAGGACCACCATATACAAGAATTGCTCGTTTAAAGGTATAGGATATATATGGTGGTATTACTGTTATTGCATGTTTTTAATATAAATAATTTTTATCATGAAATTTTTTCAAAAATATTCTTGACAGAGTTTCAGCATTCGTAGTATAAAAAGTTGTATGTTAACAAGAGTGACCAATTATTTTAAAATATATTTCAAAATGGCTAAAGTAAGTAAAAAAATTAAAAAAAAAACCTAAACATTCCGAAGAAATATGATTTATTTAATAACAAATATTTGTCTGTTAGCCAAATACTTTTAGTCGTTCTACCAAGAAATATTTATTGGCTTTCTTCAATAATATTTGCGATATGCAAACAGATCAAAGCTCGCAAGATTAGTGACTCCCCATGGATATATTTTGGATCACAAACATAGTAATTGTAGACTAAACAAAATGTATTTATTCTAGAATTCTTTTGCGTCTCAAGACGCAATATTTTGGTGTCGCATTTTTTAAAATAAGCTGATCTAGAACATTTTAAAAGGTAAATAAACTGAAAGCGACTCGATAACACCTTGCAGTGCCGTGGGATTACAGTGAAAGACAGCCTAGCACCACATTAACCTAATTGGTGTTATAACAGGTGATTATGGGAAGTGACAAAAATGCCTCAAGGCATATCAAGGCATCCGATAGATGGCCGTACTGTCATCTCGTTTGCTCTAGAAGGAAAATAGCCAGATGGACATGGAGATCAGCATATAATCCACACTTTTGCTCTAATACATAATAATAATCCACCATCTTAGCATCCACCATATCATCATTCTATTAATCCTTTCTCCATTAAAACTGGCCGATCAAAATTTCTCTGCTGGAAAGAGGCCTCCCTATAATTTCCCCATATTGGTGATATTTTCCATAGTTGCCACGCTTGGTAGGTGGGTTAGCAACCGCAGTTTATTTAATTTTTAAGTTTTTTTTTTCAGAAGAGCGGACAAACAAGCATGCCGCTCACCTGATGGTAAGTGACTACAGCCGCCCATGAACAACCGCAACACCAGGGGAATCGCAGGTGCGTTGCCAGCCTTTTAGAAAGGAATAAGCTCTTTTCTTGAAGGTCCCTAATTCGTATTGGCCTGGAAAAATTGCTGGTGGCAAGCAATTCCACAGAAAAGTTGCACGAGGAAGAAAACTCCTAGTAAAACGCACAGTGGTGGACCGCCAAGCATTTAGATGGTGATAATAGTATCGCGAATTTTGACGCGATGTGCGTTCGTGAAATTTAGCGGCTGGAACTAATGCTAACAATTCCTCAGAGCAATCCCCCTGCTAGATGCGATAGAAAATACAAAGGGATGCAACATTCCTACGCAGCGCCAGTAAATCGAGCCGATCAGAAAGAACTCGATCGTCAACGATTCGAACAGTTATGCGCTGGATGCGGTCAAACGATAGGAGCGGGCACTGGGGAGCCCTAGCCCAGATATGGGAACAGTATTACATATAAAGCCAAACCTGCGTCTTGTGAAGTTGCAAGCGGTGTGCCAGCACGAAATACTGTCCCGCTCTGCTGAGCACACCAAGCTTTTTAGAGGCCAATTTGGCCTTCTCTTCCAAGTGAACACGAAACTGCACGTCATTCAATATGTCGACGCCGAGGATTCTGATACTGGCTGAGGCAATAAGGGGAGTGCCTTGAAACTGAGGAGATATGACAGAGGGGTTCTTTTAAGCGGTGAACGCAAAAACTTATGTATTCTGCAAAGGGACTAGGAGCACCGGAAAAGACGCTTTAAAACCGGTGCCAACTCCGGAGCACACGTCTTCAGCTCAATAGGAGCTACGCAATCATCATTATCGCCCACTTGAACTGTTGACGTCCAGGGAGAGAAGTGCTCTGCGCACTGAGCGTTTGGTAAACAGCACATCCTGCATAGAGCACTCATACCGCGGGACGGTTGACGGTGTGTTCCCCCCGTCATCAAGAGTTGAGTTGGATGCAAAGAGAGACCTCAGCAGATTGGCTTGGTCCTTTGCGTCATAGGCTAGTGAGTCGTCCTCCCTGTGCAGAGATAGGAGAGATAGCTGACAGAAGTTCCCTTGGACAGCCATGGCGAGAGACCAGAAGAAAACGAACTAGTTTCTCGCTAATTCTGCCGATGTGCTCTGACTTTGCCTTTACAACGACACTTTTGAAAAACCTGGAGGCGGAATTAAACTTCTTTTAAGAACGCTGGTATTTGCATCCAGAGACGTCGATATGTGAGCCCAGGCCTGGTAGCACTCCTGCTTATGGCGTAATGCACTGGTCGGTGTATTCAGGTCTGACCTATTTTAACCGTCTTCAAAAAAAGGAGTAGCTCTTAATTTGATTGTACATTCTTTTTCTTTTTGTATGGTAGTTAGATAATCGATGTTTTATTCTGATGTGAACTAATTTCCTGTTACTTTACATTCTATTAAAGTCCACTGTTGAACATATACCTCCCCTAAAATTGTACCATAGTTGCTACGTATGGTAGACGGGTTTGTAACATCAGATTTCAATTATTTAAGTTGTTATTATGAAAACGCTGATGAATCTATACTGATGAATCGATTTTGATATCAAAAAGATACACGTGAGGGATGGTCCAATATAAATTTGAAAAAAAAAAACTGTCACGCTTAAGTGAGGAAAAATAGGAAACAAAGTTTTTAATATAACTATTCAGATGACATTCGAGCTTGTAATATTCCTTTATCTCCTCAAAATGGACGAAAAATTAGATTTTTAATAAAAAGTAAAAGACGAATTTAAACAACTAAAAATATGAAAAAAAAATTCACATAATATCTCCAGAAGTCAGGGCTTTAATACTTTAATACTTTATGTTTTATCACCAGCTTCTAAAAGTATAATGTTACCCGAAGTTATTCTACCAGCTACTACCTTTTATCAGCTTACTCCTTTCTAAAAAGCCCCCTGTGTGTTCTAAAATTCCCCTGGTGTAGCAGATGTTCACGGGCGGCGATAGTTGCTTACCATCAGGTGAGCCGCATGTTCGTTTTTCCCTTCTTCTTAAAAAAAATATCAACTTTTAGGTATTAAACAAAACCATTAATCTATGGCAATCGATTGATCGCTCCGTTTTATTTTAACGTTATTTATTTAGATACAAGTAACGTGAATAATCTACGTACATTCTGAAACATTAGGAACGAATAAATAAAAATGCTTACTAACAGAACTCGTTAAAAGTCATTATTTACTGACAATTGATAAATTACTTTTATTTTTAAGAATAAGTGTAACAAAAGAGGACACAGTCCACTTGATAGTCAGTGTATGCAGTGACCTATTGATTACATCTGACTTCGAAGAATCAAAATGCTGATGCATTGTAACCCTACAGTAAAAAAAGGTATACCCGGTTCTCTACAACCACCATACGAAACACAATAGCATTGATACGCTATTTTACACTGGAATGCTATTTTACACTGGAAATCTGTAAGAGCGTGGTCTTCCTCGGTCGAGCCGATACATTCGTTATACAACCTTATCATAGCCGCAGCTCACCGCATAAAATCAGCTAGTGCGGAAAAATTGCTTCATTTAGCTTTGCATATAATTTACATAAGTAAAGCCTGAGTAAACATATTGTACAGCTTCACACTTTCAAAAATCTTCACCAATACTATATGTGTTCATTAGAAATGAAACTCCAAATGTACGGTGGATGTAGTGCATGTATTTGCTAAAGAGTACAAAAATCGCAAACTTACTTATTGGTTTGGCTGAACACTCTCTACATCGTGAATTAATTTTTACCTTATAAATAAATCGGCGACATCTAGTGTGCAATCATTTACAATACAATAGAAAACAACACAGACTACTAGATGACAACTAAACTAGAATACAGCGCTATTAAAGAAACAATGACATAAGTTATTATAGAAATTCATATCATCTGTAAATGAATATTATCTGTATTTTACACATATTAGCATATTTTAAAAAGTTTTTAAAAGACAATATATTATTTTCTGTCGCAAAAATTGTTAATCTGTTGTTACATTCTGGTTTGAAAGGAAAGATTCAGAAATTTAAAAGAAATTTCAACTTAGTTTTTAAGGATATCTATGCACCTTTCCCGTCTGATGTACTGTGATCGCGCTTGTATATTAATAATTATACAAGTCACATATTTAAATAGTTTTTACAATTTTTTATTGAATATTATATACTCTTCTTCATCATCAACACATAAAAGTTCACCACTGGTGATGAGCCACTCCTTATCTACGAAGAATTTGCCTTAATTTTCAGGCTTGGCTGCCGGATTGACGTTCGCAGTACTGCAGGTCGAGTTGATAGTGTACTACTATCTATCGGTATAGCACAATTTTGTATGGTATTTTCTTATAGGGGAACGCGACTAGGGCTATAACCTTACCAGATACACTCGGTCTAGAAAACGCGGATCGTGCGTGCAAGTGAAAACGTCTTCTAACATATTAATAGTGAAAAATTAGATCATAGAATTCGTGAAAAAAAAAACAACTTTTTAAACGTCATTGCTAGTGACTAAACGTAAGTTGAAATAAATGCATATATCGGTGGGTACTAAGGCACAGCGGTGACACTCTCTGTACGTGAGAGTTTAAGCGCCGGTGACCTTGAGTCGAATCGTTAAACGCTAGGGTTGATATCGAACCGAAATGGAATTAGACTTGTACCAAAGAAGATACATAGTAGGTATATGTTATATATTATGTAAACTTATCTATTTGGGTAGTTAAAGATACGTTCAATTTTAAATCAACTTTTATTAAATATCTTTACAAATGAGGAATATTAAAACTTCCGACAAAACCAATGCACGACAGTTAATGATAATCTTAAATAATTAACCTACACTTAGTATTTCAGTACACAATAATCAGTATTACCTACTATCCTTTAAAAATTAATTTACTTTTATATATTTTTGGATTTTTCGATTACTTTTATAATTTTCATTATTATTTCAAAATTCGTAGCATGTATAATTTTTTTAGACAATCCGAAGGGAAACAGGTTTCTTGGGACATGGCGGCCAACAAATTGTTCCCTATGTGTTGAGGAGATAAGCCATTTTTATTTCTTATGAAATAATCCATAAATACAACAATAAAGCCCTCCGGGCCTTATTATTTTTGGTATAAAGCACAGTCAGTCTGTGCTTGCGTGCGGTGCGTGAGATTAGAGAGATGAGACGCGAACTAGCGAACTACTAGCTACTAGCCCTCGACTAGGGCAGTCGGCAACTGCCCTAGTCGAGGGCGCGTGCCTAGCCGCAAGCGATTTTACGTGCACACATGCTTAAGTGACGTTTCTTTTCGCGTGGTATATATTCTTTGACTAAGGCGTAACCACAATCTTTTGAGTTTTATTTTGCAAGGATTACCCACTGAAGAACGGACTTTTTTCAAAATTTTAATCATCAGCAACCGGATACTTAATTCCAGGCTCTTGTAGCCCTAAATGCGACTGACACTTAAATTATATTTGTTTTTGTGGATGGATAAGGGTATACGACGTAAAACCTAAATAATCTCTTGGGCAAAGAAGTAATATGTGTTATTTATTTATTTAATTTACATTTAACATTTATAAACAAACATATAAACATTTATTAACAAACATATCTCGGGTCTCAAACTATATGAGCGTATATCATCATCATCATCATCATCATCATAGCCCTTCACAAGTCCACTGCTGTACATAGGCCTCCCCCAAGTAATGCCACAAAGCACGGTCCTGAGTCACCTGCATCCATCGACTTCCTGCATATCCTACCAGGTCGTCACTCCATCTAGTGGGGGGTCGCCCTACACTACGCCTACCGATACGAGGCTGCCACTCGAGAACCTTTCTTCCCCATCGGTTATCGGTTCTTCGAGCTATATGGCCGGCCCATTGCCACTTCAGCTTACTAATCCGTTGGGCTATGTCGGTCACTCTGGTTTTACTGCGGATATCCTCATTTCTGAGTCTATCACGCAGAGAAACTCCGAGCATAGCCCTCTCCATAGCTCGCTGAGCGACCTTGAGCGTCCTCATACGGCCAGCAGTGAAGGACCACGTCTCTGATCCGTAAGTCATCACTGGCAACACGCACTGGTTGTACACTTCAGTTTTCAGAGATTGAGGTATACCTGACGAGAAGATGTGTCGTAATTTCCCGAACGCTGCCCAGCCGAGTTGATCCCTCGATTGACCTCTCGGTCGAAGTTGAACTTACCTAGTCGGACTATTTGTCCCAGGTAAACGTACTCGTCAACAACTTCGAGCATAGTGCTCCCAACAACTACCGGCATAGGTGTGACATGGACATTAAACATGATCTTTGTTTTGTCCATGTTCATCTTAAGACCTATCCGTTGGGAGGCACTATTGAGGTCATTGAGAATAGTGCTTAAGTCCTCCAGCGATTCTGCCATAAGGACTATATCGTCGGCAAATCGAAGGTGAGTGATGTACTCGCCATTGATGTTAATACCATATCCTTTCCAGTCCAGTAGCTTGAAAAGGTCTTCCAAAGCAGCGGTGAAGAGTTTCGGGGATATAACGTCACCCTGTCTTACACCTCTCTGCAGTTGGATAGGTTTCGAGCTCTGGTTCTGTACTCGGATAGCCATCGTAGCCCTACTGTACAAACACTTCAGCACTTCGATATACCGACAGTCAACTTGGCACCGCTGAAGGGACTGCAGCACCGCCCAAATTTCGACGGAATCAAAGGCTTTCTCATAGTCCACATACGCCAGGCAAAGTGACAAATTGTACTCTTCAGTCTTCTGTACAATCTGCCGCAGGGTATGTATGTGGTCTATGGTACTGAAGCCTTTTCGGAAACCGGCTTTTTCGGGAGGCTGGAAGTCGTCGAGTCTGTGTGCGAGACGATTCGTAATGACTCTCGAAAACAGCACGTAGACGCGGCTCAGAAGGGAAATCGGTCTGTAGTTCTTCATGAGAGCGTTGTCGCCTTTCTTAAAGAACAATACCACCGCACTTCTGCTCCACGCCTCTGGAGTAGTACCACCATGGACGACGGAATTCAAGATCTTCTGAAGGACTTCAAGTACCGGTGTTCCACCCGCTTTCAGAAGCTCCGCTGTAATTCCATCCTCGCCTGGGGCCCTGCCGTTTTTAAGGTGCTGGAGAGCCATTCTAATCTCGCTTAGACTGACGTCCGGGATATCATCGGAATAGTGTCGGATAAGACTTGCTCTTGGATCGTTACTCACACTTGCGTGTGGCTCCAACGATGAGGTGTACAGCTGCCCATAGAACCTCTCAATCTCACTCAAAATCTCAGGTGTCCCGGAAACGATGCTGCCACACTCAGTCTTCAGCCTTGACAGTTGGCTCTTACGGGCAGACAGATCTCTGGCAAAGACTTTGGAGCCCTGGTTCCGCTCGATCGCTTCTTTAATACGAGCAGTATTAAAGTTACGTAAGTCTCGCCGCATGCATTTGGAGATCTGTCTGTTCAGTTGCCTGTATGCTGTCAAATCTGTTGACGATTACAGCCTCATCTCCCGTCTAACAGCCATGAGATTAAGAGTGTGATCGGAGAGTTTTTGTGTTCTTCTGCGGCGGGTCTTGCAGAACTTAGCTCCGACCGCATGGACAGTTTCCACGAGCTTGTCATTCACATCGTCCACTGCATTGCAATCTTGTAGGCACTGAAAGCGGTTGTGTAACTCGAGTTGAAAGTTTTCGGGATTTTGAATTAGAGCACGAGGGGGACGGTTCGTTGACTTCATTAGACTAGACCTCTCCAACTTTACGTTTAGGTTCAGTTTGCCTCTTACCTTTCGTCGATCTCTGCCAGTTTTCACCCTTTCGATCACTGAGACATCACTGAACAGTTGGCGTCTGGTCGTCATAATGAAGTCAATCTCATTTTTTGTCGAACCGTCGGGGCTCGACCAGGTCTACTTCCTGTGGGGCCGCTTCTGGAAGAAAGAGTTCATCATAAAGAGTCCCTCTTTCTCCATAAAGTCGGCCATGAGCGTATATGCGAAAATGCAATTTTTTGTTTTTAATACTATTGGATTCTACTATAAGCAATACGTAACCTCAATTTTTCTTATAATTTAATATTAATTACTGTTTGAATAACTTACTAAATATCATTTATCGTAAGCTAGAGAGTCTGAAACGATTTTTAGGCCATATAGCCGTTTAGTATACGTAACAGCAAGTTTATTGCAAATTGGGGCAGATTAATTTGACGTGCCACAAAGATGTATGCCCATACTACCGTCAATGTCTACACGATTCTGAGGATATTTAGACATGACAGCAGATGTATGTACATACGTCTACATATTTTAGTATTGCTGTGTCAAGATTTCGTCAAGACGCGGACGCATAGTCATGTCACCAACATCCAGTATATAAACTCAGAGTCAGTAATTAAAACAAAAAAGTCCCGTAAAATATACCAGGTCTCTCCATAACCCAGCTTAAAAATTAATTAACAAAATCTGTAAAAAAAATGGTTATTATAATATATATGAATACCCTTTGGAATGAGATGATCTCTTATAAGCTGTTTCGTCACTAGGTTTTATACAACAGAAGTACAAATTATTGTATGGAAATAAAAGTCCCGCTGCGTATCTTGCTGGTTCTACTCAGGGATTTTTCCGAACCAGTGGTAAAATTAAGAAATGACTTGTTTACTTGTTATCAATTTGTATTTGTTTACTTGTTGTCATATTGAATAAAGATATTCTAGTCATAGAGAGTAGATTATATTATAATGTATGAATAAAAAAAAACGATAAATTTAAAATAAAGTGATATACTCTTTTTAATACTAACAAGTTAGTAATATCAGTTATTTTACTTTACAGTAAGTTCAATTTTTTAAATAAGTGGATGATTTGTATACATAGACTACATAGATTACCACAAATCAAAACTTTAAGAATGATGAGTGGGTTAGGGGGCAAAGCAAATTGCCCCCATATACATCACTACTGCTGCGGCCCATAGACATCTACATGTATTCTCAATTACAAAACAAAATGCAGATGCGTTGTCACCCGTGAGGACTAAGAAGGAATGCCTCATTTCCAGTAAAAAGGGTCTCCGGTTCTCTACACTCACCATACGAAATACAGCATCATTAAGCTACTATTTCACGATGGTATTCTGTGAGAGCGTAGTCCTTCCCTGGTCGAGCCGACCTATTCGTGCAAGCGTACTGTTGCGCGCCTAAGCTGACGTCAGGTACCTGGCATTAGCGCCATCTAGTGTCGGGGAAAAGAGCGAGGAGGGCTTCCTAGAAAATGTCAATCTTGACTTTCGACCAACAGCGCCATCTAGTATCAAACAGAAGAATTAAGCTTTCTAGAAGCCCCACACTCGAACTTTCGGCGTCTGGTCGGTCGGCGCCCGTATCTACGGGAACATTCTGGATGTTTCGGTGTAAAAGTGTATTTAAACCCGCTGCATGCTGCGATCAGGGCAGTATTTAATTTGGCGAGACAAGCGAAGCTTTGGAACGAAATAAAGTGAATCAGTGTGGTTAATTATTAGTGTTTTAAGTTTTAATTAGTGTTCGGTAATAAAAGTGTAAATTTTGGTAATTCAATCGGCAGTTTTTATTGTCACGAACCTCAAGCTCGTAACAATTGGTGTCAGAAGTGGGATATCACGCCGATTTTACCTAAGGAGGAAACGTACCCGAAGTCAACGTCAGCAGGAGACGGACCAATGAAGATTTGGTGGTGCAACGCCGCAGACGTCGGAGGACCAGCCACCGGCTGCAGGTCCGTCAGTAGCTCCTACATCTACAGCACCCGAAGGGTGGACAAGATGAACAGGCCCACCGACAAGAGGACCAGGCTCGTCGATTGGAAGAGCAGATGCTCCTCATGAATGACCTTCACGCTACAAAGATAAGGTTGCTCAACATGACAACCGCCTGTTGGAAGCTAAAACCCGAATCGCCCAAGTAAACAATCGGGTTGACAACGTAATGGCTGACATGAAAAAATCACTGGACGAACTCAAACTTGGAGATGGAACTAAAGATCCCGTAGTAGCTACAGCACCTTCGCTATGTGGGTTCAAGGTGCCACCGTTCGACGGTACCTCTTCCTGGTCAGCCTACGAAATCCAGTTCGAGGCTCTTATGAAGGCGAACGGCTGGAATAAAAGTCAGGCCATGACTGCTCTCACATTAGGCCTGCGCGACCAGGCTTTAACAGTTCTGGAAGCTCTTGGTGAGGAAGTGACTTATGAGCAGCTCCTTGAGGCATTGGAGGCGAGATATGGCGATGCTCACCTGGAACACGTCTTTCGTGTGCAGCTTAAAGATCGCGTGCAGCGCATCAACGAAAACCTGCAGCAGTGGGCTCTAGAGATGGAGAAGCTGGTGCGAAAAGCTTACCGGTCTGTAGTGTAGTGTCGTTGAAGGGAACCTGGTGCAGACATTCATCGACGGCATCCGCGACCTTGAAGTCAGAGCTGCTGTGAGGCTTGGGCACCGCGAGACGCTTAAGGACGCCTTGGCCCATGCACGGGAGGTGGAGGCCGTGCGGCAGGAACATCGTTCCCATCGCGTCAGGAAGGTTGCAGCAGCTACAGTTCGCGACCGCAATAAAGGCTATGGCTGTCGAGAAAGGGGCCATCTTCGATCCAGCTGCCCTAAGCGAACCACAGAAAGGGAAGTTGATCAATCTCGAGAGAGTGGTGCAGCTAACGGCACCGCCTGGCGGCGGCAGGATCAACATTCCCCTCAATTTAGGGAGGTTGCAGCAGTTACGGTGCGCGACCACAATAAAGGATACAGCCCTAGGTGCTATGGCTGTGGGGAAAGGGGCCATCTTCGATCCAGCTGCCCTAAGCAAACCCTATAAGGGAAAGGTGAACGATCTCAGAAAGGAAGTGCGGCTAACAGCACCGTCCAGCAGCAGCAGGAATACGACATTACTATCAGACACTGCTAGTTTTAAGTTTTAATTGGTGTTCGGTAATAAAAGTGTAAATTTTGGTAATTTAATCGGCAGTTTTTATTGTCACTAACCTCAAGCTCGTAACAATACTACTAATAGAACTGCAGCATGGCTCTACCACGTATAAACCATCATAACAACCTTACTAATTTTACTTCACTCTGTAACTCTAATTAACGACCGACAAAGTGCTGCAAGAATAATACATGTGGAATTATATTTGACTCGTGTAATTGGGTCAGATTTCACAGCCGAAATTACTTCCGAGTCCTAGTCATCTCATTTTATAGAGTGACATATTTTATTTATTTTATTTTAATTTTTGTTTTGGTTTATACTTTAAAAAAATATTAATAGCAAGTTTTAAACGTAAAAATTTTGGCTCATTCTATACCTTTTTCACATTTCATTAAAGTTGTTCAAAATGAATTTGCTTATATCCGCATTATGGAATAAAATGATATGTGTCTTCAAATTTATCTGCAAAATTTAAATCTAAACTACACTTTTTGTGATAAGCGTGGGGGAGAGAAATTGTTAAAGAGTTTGCCGTTTTTTTTTAATGTAAGATATGACTTTAATGTAAAATTTTCTTGCAAGCTTTATTTTAGAAAACTACACAGTTGTAGATAAAATATTTTGTTTTGTTTTCTGATTTTTTTTTTGGTGTAATTATGCAGTATTGTTAGGGCAGAAATATTTATGCGTTTTATTTATCGAAATTGAAATACAAATAATGATAAGTACATTTTTGAAGTATGTAAAATTAATTATTCTTAATTTCTTTCTAGTTTTAAAAATAAACACATTATTATCTGTTTACCGACTAATGAATCAATAGTAAGAAAGACAATATAATAATACTGGCTGTTACCCGCGGCTTCGCACGCATGGTCACTGGGAAATGAACTATCCATTGCTTTTTGAATTGAAAGAAAATTGAGTTTTATAGATTTGTCAGAGATGCAGCCATTAAAAGGAAACTGAGTAAAATTGATTCGTCAGCCTATTTAAATGTTTTGAAACGCAGCGTATAGGAAAGCATGAAAATAGCCTGTTTATTCCAAATGGAAATGGGATATTTTTTAAGGAAACTGAGCATAATTATCCGTCAGGGATGCAGACTTTTGAAAAGAAACTGAGCTAAATTGATTCGTCAGAGATGCAGCCTTTTAAGTTGAAAGGAAACTGAGTTTAATAGGTCCGTCAGAGGTGCAGCATTTGCAATTGAAAAGAAACTGAGCTAAATAGGAAATTTTTAATTGAAAGGGAAGATCTGTGGGAATTCTGATTAATTGATTGTGGGAATTTTGGAAAAAAACTAACTGAACACTATTTTAAGACGCTACTGTACACAATGTTATATGTTTTTCCATTCGGGGAAAGTGAAAGGAAAAATGTGGAGATTCTGGGCATTTGACACACGTGAACATGCTACATACAGCTGACCATGAGAGAAGCACGGTTTTTCTAAGTTGATCCCCACTACCTGTAACGTTTTCCCTTGCGCTTTATTAATTGTCATTGCAAAACTAGTTAATAGGGAACTGCAACCGTTTGAATTGAAAAGGAAGATCTGTGGGAATTATAGGGATCCGTGGTATAATAACATTTTCACCTTTACCTACGCCTGTCAAAATTGTAGAACCGATTATGTTCCGTTGCGACTATTCCAGGTAAGACACACCATCGACGATAATACGACACGTGTTTCGCCTCTACACGAGGCATCTTCAGGTAATGTGGACTCTACGGCGGCTGACGTTAAGTCCCGTACCCGTGGGAAAAATAGAATATTTCTCACGGGAACGGGAATGAGATGTTTTTCTACAGCCACTGAACTATCCCCATACCAAAAATCATGCCATGCCGACGCTCTGTTGCGACGTGAAAGAAGGACAAACTTTTGCAACATATTCTATTTTCCCACGGGAATGAGATGTTTTTTCGCGGAAAAAAAGTAACCTATGTCACTCTACAGCCACCGAACTATCCCCATACAAAAAAATCTTACCATGCCGACGCTCTGTTGCGACGTGAAAGAAGGACAAACAAACAAACAACACTTTCGCATTTATAATATTAGTATGGATTGTCTGCATATATATTATATTATTATATTGTCTTTCTTATTTATATATACTACGCATTTTACATGACTCATCTATTTAATATGTATTGCCAAACAGACGTATATATTCATAGTCATTT
Organism: Parnassius apollo; assembly: GCA_907164705.1. Lineage (NCBI taxonomy): Eukaryota > Metazoa > Arthropoda > Insecta > Lepidoptera > Papilionidae > Parnassius > Parnassius apollo. Next base: position 8,457,465 of record CAJQZP010001449.1, on the reverse strand, counting down.
GTATATACTAATTATGTATGTATTTAAATATATATACTTGTATGTATATCCATTTATTTATATATTTGTATAAGAGATTATAGTTTATTTATTAGTAGTTTGTATACATTATGTAGTTAATTATCATTTGTATTGCGTTCTCTTATTCTATATTGCCACACCTACGTCAAATTCTCACCACTCCATGGGTTGACTGGTAGAGAATGCCTCAAGGCATTAAGTCCGCCCTTTGTATTCTTTTGTTTAAGGATGCAATAAAGAATAAAATAAATAAATAAATACTATAAACTATGATGTAAAAAATTAATTGATCTATCTCAGTGATAATGTACTTACAATGTACGTATTTCTCTAAAACGTTAATACAGCATAAAATATTATAAAAAGAGAAACGTCAATATCGCATCGCTGTTTCTGACGCGTAATAAATTAATCCATTTACACTTTGTTTCGTTCGACTGCTTCATGTCTTCAAGAATTAATTGATTATTTTACTGTTAGCATTAAAATATTAGTTAAAATTATCCTAGAAGTAAAATAACAGATTATTACTCCAAATCCCACAGCTGAGCATTTCACTCATTTCCAAGAAATGTTTTGGCAAGAAAAAAACCACTTCTTCGAAACATTCATAGTTCTCTTTGGTTTCCTTACGACTTTGATTCTAACCGGGAACTCTCAAGCTGTAGATAATTAGCAATTACAATTAACAATAATTAAACTTCGAAAAACCGACTTCTGAAACAAAGGAATGAATAAATTTCTACAAAATAGCCTTGTGGGTTCACTAAGAAACATCACAAGTTTACGGTAACAGCTAAAATGTAGTTTTAATAATTACATTAAATACTTATCGTATATATTTCTACCACCCCTGAAATATAACAATTGTAATAAAAGAAGAACAATTACAATCGGTTTAGCTTTTACCAAAAAATCAGGGATCAAACTCATTTTAATCATGTGTGATGTCCTATTTGCCCCCCCCCCCGCTCGCCTTGTGTCGTGTACAGGGGATAATATCAATGACGGTATAATATCAATTGCGTGTTGTAAAATATGGTTCGGTAGCGCAGTGGTTAAGTGCTTGGCTGCGATGCAGCATCGCAGCATGTTCGAATTCCGCACGACGACCAGACGAACAAGTGTTTGTATGGCTTACAAATCATTGTTGTTTGTAAATGTGCAATTACAGACATATTATGTAAAATTACTTCCCGAAGCAGGATAAAATCCTAATGTGAGTGTGAGAAAAAATCTTATAAAATATTACTACTCATTTATTCATTTATAAGAGAGAGAGAGAGAGAAAGAGAGAGACGAAGAGGTTCGCTTACGCGCTTTGGGACAGCACGGTGGACCTTGCCTTGCACTAAAACCCTTTTCGAAATTTCGGCAATTTTTTGTTACTTTCGGTTGCTTGGTAACAGGAAGACGGCTGCTATCCGTCTCCCATTTCCGTTTCCCTCTGTCGCTTCTTACAACACTCAAGAAATTATGTAGGTAGTAGTAGCATATAACTAATACTGAACAAATTGCTGAGGCATTTAACAACTACTTTATTGACAAAATTAAACCATTAGAAGGATGTGGAAAAAATATTGATAGAAACCTCAGACGCATGCTCGGCTCTATGTTTTTGGCTCCAAGTCTACCACTACATATATTTAATATTATCAAAAATATGAGAAACACAAGTAGCGTAGGGCATGACGGCATTGCTACTAAAATAATCAAGTCCGTAAATAAATATCACCTGAGCTATATCATGAACCTGAGCATAGAAAGGGGTATTTTTCCCGATGAACTTAAAGTCACCATCGTGAAACCTGTATTCAAAAAAGCTGACAAAGAATCAATGGAATGTTATAGACCTATAGCCTTAATATCAATATTCTCTAAAATATTTGAAAAATATCTTTATAATGAACTTAATGATTATTTGGAAAAAAATGACATTTTGTGTAGGGAACAAAAAGGATTTCGCAAAAATAAAACAATAAATATGGCCCTCTATGATTTTTATAAAAATGTAATAACACACGTTGACAACAGAACACCGGTATGTTCACTATACTGTGATATGACTCATGCTTTTGACTATGTTGACCATAATATTTTAATTCACAAACTCGAGGCATATGGTATTAGGGGCAATGTATTGAGTTTGTTCCAGTCTTATCTAAATAACCGTCGTCAAAAAACGGAAATATGTGGGTTAAATGTAAAGACCAAATCTGAGAACATAAGCTCATCGACAGAGCGTTTGGTAAAATACGGTGTCCCACAGGGCAGTGTCTTAGGGCCTCTCTTATTTATAGTATATGTAAATGACCTCCCAAATGCCACTAAGCAACCTATGACCTTATTTGCCGACGATAGTACTATAACTATTAACTGTGATGACATCTTTTCTTATAAAAATGACATAAATGAATCATTAATATCAATAATAACATGGCTAAATAATAATAATTTGAAAATTAACCTAAATAAGACACACATTATGCATTTTAGCCAAAGACCAATCACCCCATCTAATATTAAAGTAAAATATAACGACACTGTTATTGCTGAAGTAGATACAACCCGATTTCTCGGCTTACAAATTGATCAAAAACTAAATTGGAAAGCCCATATACTAGAACTAAATAAAAAAATAAATAGTTCGGCTTATGCCCTGCTTAGACTTTCTGCTACAGTTAACATTGACGCACTTCTAACAGCTTATTATGGGATAGTCGAATCTGTCCTTAGATATGGAATTATTTTCTGGGGTAACTCAACTGACAGAGAAGTAGCATTTAAAAGTCAGAAAAGATGTATCCGTGCAATGTTTGGTCTTCAGGCTACCGATAGTTGTGCGCCGTATTTTATTAAACACAGAATTCTTACACTTCCGTCCTTATACATAATGGAGACGGCTCTCTTTGTCAGGGCCAATCCCAACCTATTTCCACGGTTAACTGACAAAGTAAAGCGCAACCGTCGTGACGGAAGTAAATTGTATTTGCAACAAGCAAAAACGGCTCTGCTAAGAAAGAGTGTAGTATGCATGGCTCCTAAAATCTATAATAAAATTCCTCAGATGTATAAATCATTGAACAGCAATCTTTTTTAAAAATAAATTCAAAAAACTTCTAATTGAAAAATGCTACTACACTGTAACGGACTTTCTCAATGATAAATTTTGACATTATATAATTGCCTTATACATACATATATTTTTAATTATGACTGTAGTAAGTAATAATCTCGCTGACTTTGTATATTGATAGACTTTGCCAATGTTAAATGAAAATTAACAATCTAATCACTTTAAATTTTACACACCGAATATGACGGTAAGACATGTTGACACTGATAACACTAACACCCAAGAACATATCTCTGCCCATGCATTGTATATCTCACACATGTTTGAGTAAATAAAAATATCTTATCTTATCTTATCTTATCTTAGGTTCTTCCCAGACATTTTTACGCCGCCACTGTAGAGCTTTCTCTTTTCTTAAATACAACAATGTTTTTATCTCATTTGCAAAGAAAAGTCAAACGTAAACGAATCAGCTATTCCTGGCACAGTTTATTTTATCTGACAACAGTTTTCTTTATCTTTTACTCAAATTTGACTGTGATAAAGGAAAGGTCTGAAAACAATAAACAAACCGTTACATAACGGTTGTTCTGAACTTATTTCATTTGGTACTTAGTGTACACAAAACGTTTTTTTTTTTTGTATTTTAATATTTAGGTAAATATTTTGGCATAGTCTAGTTGGTTTTAATTTTAAAATTGCTTAAATGTGATATGGAATCCGACGATGGTAAGAGAAATTATTTTATCGCCCATAAGAACTCCATTAGACGCCCGGGGCACAGGTGTGACCCGGGTATAATAAAGCTTTTTATTTGTCTCAATTTACAGATGGTTGTTTAAAAATGTACAATAAAGATCATCACAAACTTTACTTATAAACATACTTAAGTAACATAAAATTAATGAGATAAACTTGCCTGCGTCTATTATTTTCCGTAAATACTGCAATGAGAATCATGAATCAGAATGTGAAATTGCAGTCTGGTATCTTTTGTTCACAGTGGATTACCAAGTAACGGCTCCTGAGCCTCCTCGCCACATCGCCACGATAAGACAAGAGCCTGTTCTGAAAGAGCAAGATTATAACTAATTTTGCTCTTTAGCTCGTTTGTTTTTGAACTCCCTCCCCCCTCTCGCGAAAAATACAAAGAAACGAAGCATGCTACTTTTAGGAATAAGCCAAAACGATATCAATTTCTTATTATTGTTCTCATAAATACATACCGCGTGACATACTTGAAGGGCGGAATTTTATGTCTCTGGAAGGGCCAAAGACCGATCGACGTCTGTCGAGCTTGTCGCCATCCCGTGGAGTCACTTAGGCATGTCATCTCCGGTTTTTCGGCGCTTTCTAACTCTGAGTACTTGCACAGGCACAACCTAGTAGCCAGAATTTTACACCAGGAGCTCGCTCTGAAATACGGTCTCGTGGACCGGAAATTGCCGTATTACAAGTACTTGCCGGAAGCCGTGCTCGAAAATGACCGCGCCAGGCTCTACTGGGACCGGGCCATCATCACAGACAGGACTATTCTTGCAAATAAGCCTGATATTGTGCTGATGGACCGGGCACAGTCAAGGATATTTTTGGTCGACATTGCCATTCCGTATGACGAGAACCTCGTGAAAGCCGAAACAGATAAGCGAACAAAATATCTGGACCTGGCTCACGAGGTGACCGACACGTGGGGTGGTTGGCCGACCGAAATTATTCCTGTAGTCGTCTCTGCGAATAGACTAATCCCAGTCAGCCTCTCGGGTCATCTGAGGCGACTGGGACTCCGTGACGGACCGCTCCGGGCTCAAATGCAGAAGGCAGTGGTCCTCGATACCGCCCGCATCGTCCGTCGGTTTCTTTCCCTTTCCCCTTAACCCTCAGCCGTTTGGTCTCCCCTGCCGAGGGCTTCCATCTGGTTGGATCTTTATTTATTTGTGTATTTTTTGTATTTATTTTATTTTATTGATATTTATGTATATTTATCTTTTCATTTTAATTTATAATTATATATTTATAGAAACCAACCAGATGAGAAAACTATACAGATACCCCAATAATAATAATAATATATTACTTATACCAAGGTACAAACAAGATAATAATTTATACTACTAATGTCGTTAATCAAAGATATAATAAGCCTTGTGTAATTCCTAGAAATAAAACATATTATATATTTAATATTATGATAATTAAAAATTTAATGACGTCACGAAAAAGTCATTAAAGAAAGATTTTATTTAAAATAAGAAGTTAAAGCCTATAAACGACCCACGACTGGGCACAAGCCTCCTCTCATTTCTGATATGGTTTATGGCATGGAAAATCCGCCGCCTTGTCAATGCATGTTGGCTAAGTCAACATCTTCGAAAAATATTTTTCTTATTTCTCAGATACGCAATTTTCCTCATAATATTTTTCTTTCACGACCGTGCACGTGGTACATGAGCACATAAAATTGTAATTAAGAATTTCATTGGTGCTACCCGTGCAGAAGAAGATAATGATGATGAATATATATATATATATATATATATATATATATATATATATATATATATATATATATATATATAATTAATTTGATCCGTGCCGGTGCCTGCCTTTTTCAAGTGGTACATAATTATATTTAAGGACCTTAAAATCATCCTTAATCGGCGGTATTGTACTCGTAATATTGATACGACAGATAAAAAGTCGCTAGCGAAACTGGTAGATAGGTCTAGAGCTATATTTAGATATTATTTCGATATAGCCTATAATATAGCCTATAACAATAAATCCCAATTAAAGGTAAATCATGAAACATGTTACTTGTAGTGGTTTTCAATTTGTCCCAGTGCTACCGTCTCGAAATGACTGAAAATATAAATTGACAATGTAACAGACTTTGAATTGGGTCGTGTGTAATTTAAAAGCAGAGTTGTTTTATTCAGAGGGCATGGGTCACGTACGTTCTTGACACTTCTCGAAATTGTATAAATTAATTGAACATACATAGTTATAGAATAATAAGCATTACCTTCAGTTACTAAATATCATAACACTATGATGTGTAATAAGACCTTTTTTTTGTTTATGCTTTATTTAACATTACATTAATAATACATTAAATCATCAACATCGAGGAGCGGAATTAATGTTGAAAACATTCTTAATCATAATAATCAATTTAACATATAAATCAATAAAACATTAATATGTATATTTACTTAAACTGATTAAATGGGGGTATATGATAAGTAATAACTGTTATCATGACATCCAAGCAATTTAATACCATTTTGATTTTCTACCACGGCGACAATTCTTATGAAAATGGTATAGCATAGAATATAATAGAACAGAATAGGACTGATAGAATATAAAAGCATAAAATAGAACAGAAAGGAATATAGTTAAATGAAATGGAATGGAATAGAATAGAGCAGAATGGAACGGAATGGAATAGAATAGAATGGAACAGCTCTTATATTGTAGATAGATGGTGATCATTTAATATAGAACAGTATACTCTTTTGCCTATAGTTGTATAAATAAATTACTTTTTAAAATTATAAGTAGGATGTACTGTCAGTAACATTGATGAATTAAACCACTAATCAAATATTTAAATTACTGGTATTCATACTCCGGGCTACAATGATAAGAGTAGTCAAGTATTCTAAATAAATGAGTTTTGCAGACTTTCTTTAATTTAATTCTTATTCAGGAATATTAAATTCTATCTTAATGCAAAACATAAATAACAATATGTTATATACGAAAATTGAGATCATGCTGTCTGGATTTTAGTAGATCTATACTAATATTATAAATGCGAAAGTATGTTTGTTTGTTTGTCCTTCTTTAACGTCGCAACAGAGCGTCGGCATGGCATGATTTTTGGTATGGGGATAGTTCGGTGGCTGTAGAAAAACATCTCATTCCCGATCTATATCTAATAAATAGAAGAAATATTCTATTTTCCCACGGGAATGAGATGTTTTTCCGCGGAAAAAAGTAGCCTATGTCACTCTACAGCCTCATTCCCGTGGGAAAATAGAATATATTGCAAATCTAATAAATATAAATAGATTTAGAATCGTGAATTGGTTTTCGTTGTTTTAGGTTGTTTAACAATATTTCAAAGGAATATTAATAGTATAGATAGTGTATACCGTACCTATACACCTACTTCTTTTTTCGTTGCTTATTTATATTGACTACTGCTTTCGATTTCGGTTTTCTGCGATTTGTTTTGTGATTTGGTTTAAGTTGATTCGATTTTTTTTTTGGCTATCGTTTTAGGATTCGTGTTGTGTCTTGAAAAGGTTTTGTTGTTTTGATTTTAAAAAATATTTAAAAGGAATATTTATTCCTTTTAGATATTTTGGATTTGCTTTTAAAAAAAATATTTAAAAGGGAATTTAATTCCTTTTAGGTATTTTAACGTTTTTTTTTTGTAAATAGGTATTTGTTACTTCATACGTACGTGCCTCGCAAACGTAAATCCAGCCTTTCAAGAGTATCTTCTCAAACACAAGCGAAAAGATTAGCTCGATCGCTAGAATCTTTAGAAGATGCTGAACTGAGAAGGCAAGAACAAGCAGAACGTCAGGCTGCTTTTAGATCATCTGAGACACCTTCTCAACGTCAGCAAAGACGTCTTGAACAGGCAGATCGTCAGGCTGCTTTAAGAGCTTCCGAAACACCTTCTCAAAGTCAGGAAAGACGTCTTGAACAGGCAGAGCGTCAAGCTACTTTAAGAGCTACTGAAACACCTGCTCAAAGTCAGCAAAGGCGTCTTGAACAGGCAGAGCATCAAGCTAATTTAAGAGCTACTAAAATACCTGATCAAAGTCAGCAAAGGCGTCTTGAAGAGGCAGAGCGTCAATCTACTTAAGGAGCTACTGAAACACCTGCTCAAAGTCAGCAAAGACTATTCGAACAAGCGGAACGTCAGGCCGCCTTAAGAGCCGCGGAAACACCTGATGACACTCAACACAGGCTCATTGAGCAATCTGAACGTCAATCTACTATAAGGGCATCTGAAACACCAGAACAGACACAGACGCGAAGAGATGCAAATGCACAGCTCCAAGCTGAACGTCGACAAAATTTTCAAAGAAACAATTGGTCGGTTTTTAATGACGCAGCATTCAATTATGATCCGTTGATTGATTATAAAAATCACAGGTTAGTTGTTATCGGACTGATGGACAAGGCATGTCGATTTTGCAGAGCTTTAAAATGGAAGGATGAGACCGCAGGCATGTGCTGTTCCAATAGCAAAGTGTCTCTTCCGTTACTTGGGGAACCAGAAGAACCTTTGAAAACTCTCTTTTTATATGATGCTAATGAGTCACGGCGCTTTTTAAACAGGATCCGGAAATATAACTCATGCTTTAAAATGAAGTCCTTCGGAGTTGACCGGGAAATAATAATGGCCGGGATTTTCGCCTACATTTACTCAAGGGCAAATTTATTATAGAATTCAAGGTTCACTTTTTCCAGCTGAAAACGAACAGCATAAATTTTTACAAGTATATTTTATGGGTTACGAAGAAATTGAGGTAGACCGTCGCTGCCAATTTATCCAGGGAGTTGAGAGAGACACAGTGTTCAAAATTCAATGATTCTTGCATGAACGTAACATTTTAGTCAAAACATTTAAAACTGCTTTAGAAAACCTACCTGAAGAGGATTATAAAGTCGTCATTCACGCAGATCGGACCCCTCGAGGAGAGCATGAAAGGCGATACAATGCACCTTTGATAAACGAAATAGCAGCCGTAATTAGTGGTGATCAATTTTCTTCACGAGACATTGTCTTGAGAGCACGTGATTATACATTGCAACGGGTAGCCGATACACACAAGTTTTATGACGCTCTGCAATACCTTGCAAAATGACAAGAGGGTTATTATTTTCAAATTCCACTCATTAACCCGGTCACAAAGGAGCCTACTCCAAACAAAAAAGTATCATGTATGGATTTTTATGCGTATCATATGATGTTGCGAGAAAATGATTTTAACCTCTTAGCCCGGTGTAGACAATTATTTCATCAATTTTTGGTAGACATGTATGTGAAGGTAGAAAGTGAAAGTCGCTGTTATATATCTCTAAATCACAAAAAGCTGCGCGTTGAGAATTATATACATTTACAAGATGCATTTTCTAGCGACGCCAATGTAAACCCCAGATATTTAGGTAAAATGGTAATTCTGCCCTCATCATTCGTTAACAGTCCCCGCTACCTACACGAGTACACACAAGACGCATTCGCCTATGTACGAACTTACGGAAGACCTGATCTTTCTGTTACTTTTACTTGCAATCCCACATGGAAAGAAATAACCGAGGAGCTAATTCCGGGCCAAAAAAGTACTGACAGACACGATTTAGTTGCTAGAGTATTTAGATTAAAAGTACAAAAATTAATGTATGTAATTAACAAAGGGAAAATTTTCGTAGAGGTGCAGTGCTTCATGTATTCAATTGAATGGCAAAAAAGAGGATCACCGCATGCCCACATTCTAATATGGCTTAAAGAGAAGTTGCGGCCCAGCCAAGAGAAGAGATTCCGGATCCTGAGCAAGATAAAGAATTGTATGATACCATCGTCCGAAATATGATTCACGGTCCATGTGGAGCATGAAATTCAATATCACCATGTATGAAAGAAGGAAAATGTACAAAGAAATTCCCTAAACAGTTACTAAAAGAAACAGTGCACAATGACAATGGGTACCCTTTATACAAACGCAGAGCTCCCGAAGATGGTGGCAGGAAAGTTACAATCAAATCTCGCTCTGGAGCGTTTGAAACCTTAGATAACAGCTGGATTGTCCCGTATTCGCCTATTCTATGTAAAATGTTTAATGCCCACATTAATGTAGAAGCATGTAGCTCTGTCCGCGCAATCAAGTATATCTGTAAGTACATAAATAAAGGAAGCGACCAAGCAATAATTAATCTCAGGAGTGAAGTTGAGGCAAATCCCGTTAATGAAGTACAGACCTTTCAAGCAGGGCGTTATGTCAGCAGTAACGAGGTAACGTGGCGTTCCTTGGCTTCCCCTTACATGAAAGGCACATGTTAGGGGTCCTACAGGATATAAAGACCTTAAAACTGTCAACGGTCAGGAATGCGCAACTTATAGAGAAGCATGTGAAGCTCTGCATCTTTTGATAATGACTGGGACGAAACCATGGAGGAAGCTGTGCAGTGCCAGTCACCAGCCAAAATTAGGGATCTTTATGCAACTCTCACATCATCTTGCGGGCTATCTAATGCACATGAATTGTGGGATAAATATAAAGAGTACATGGCGGAAGTTATTTTGCGAAGGTTACAGCAGACACACGCAAATATGATATACAATGAACACATTTATAGTGAAGCACTTGGAAAAATTGAAGATAAAGTAATGGCAATGGTAGGCAAAAAATTAAGCGACTTTGGAATGATAAGCCCTCAGCGAACAACCGAAAATGAACTAAGTGATGAAATTATACGTGAAACAAACAACGATACACCAGATTTTCAGCAGCAAGTAGCCGAATTTGTACCCCGCTTGCTTCCCGAACCAAAACGAGTTTTCGACAAAGTATTCGGACAAATTGAATCTGGAAATGGTGCACTTTTCTTTTTAGATGCCCCTGGAGGAACTAGGAAGACATTTTTGTCAAATTTATTATTAGCGCTAGTACGGAAAGATAAAAACATTGCTGTGGCCCTAGCTTCCTCCGGTATAACCGTCACGCTGCTAAGCGGGGGCCGCACTGCACATTCTGTTTTAAAACTCCCTCAAAATCCAGCCCAGGAAGAATCGCTGATCTGCAAATTTAGCAAAAATAGTGCACGAGGTATAATGCTACGACAATGCAAACTTTTAGTGTGGGACGAAACTACAATATCGCATAAAAAAGCTGTAGAAGCACTAAATCGAACGCTCCAAGATTTTCACAGCAATACCGATAATGGGAGGAATGGTGGTTTTACTGGCTGGTGACTTTCGCCAAACTTTACCTGTCATTCAAAAGGGCACACCTGCGGATTAAATTAAAGCATGCCTATGTCGTCTATTTTATGGAACAAGGTGACAAAATTCAGTTTAACTACGAATATGAGAGTGCATTTGTATAATGATATCAATGCTGGAAACTATGCTGACACACTATTAAAAATTGGCGATGGGCGGTTGGAAACGGATGCTGAGAGCAGAGTTAAATTGACGAGAGATTTTTGTAATTTAGTACAGAGTTATTCCGAATTAATTGCGAGCGTTTATTCAGATTTAACGAACAACATGCATGAAGACAAATGGTTATGTGAGAGGGCGATTCTTGCACCAAAATATGAGAGCATTAACAAAATAAATTCAGATATATTAAGCGAAGTAGCAGGAGAAATAATAGATTATTTGTCAGTAAACACAGTTATGGACACAGAACAGAGCACTTCATATCCCGCAGAGTTTCTAAATTCTCTAGAGTTGTCAGGTGTGCCCTCACATAAGCTTCAATTAAAATTAGGCGTCCCAGTCATGCTAATGCGAAATTTAGATACTCCTCGGTTATGTAACGGGACAAGGCTGCGTGTGACACATCTTGGACGGAACATAATCGGTGCTACAATTTTGACAGGCATAGGAAAAGGTGAAAATGTTGTTATAAACACGGATCCCTATAATTCCCACAGATCTTCCTTTTCAATTCAAAAGGTTGCAGTTTCTTATTAAGCTCAGTTTTGCAATGACAATTAATAAAGTGCAAGGGCAAACGTTACAGGTAGCGGGGGTCAACTTAGAAAAACCGTGCTTCTCTCATGGTCGTATGTGTAGCTGTATGTAGCATGTTCGCGTGTGTCAAATGCCCAGAATCTCCACATTTCCCCCTCACTTTCCCCGAATGGAAAAACATAAAACATTGTGTACAGTAGCGTTTTAAAATAGTGTTCAGTTAGTTTTTTTTTCCAAAATTCGCACAATCAATTAATCAGATTTCCCACAGATCTTCCCTTTCAATTCAAAATTTCCTATTTAGCTCAGTTTCTTTACAATTCCAAATTTTGCACCTCTGAAGGACCTATTAAGCTCAGTTTCCTTTCAACTCAAAAGGCTGCATCTCTGATGGATCTTTTATTTGGCTCAGTTTCCTTTCAATTTAGAAAACTGCATCTCTGACGAATCAATTTAGCTCAGTTCTTTTCAAAAGTCTGCATCCCTGACGGATAATTATGCTCAGTTTCCTTAAAAAATATCCCATTTCCATATGGAATAAACAGGCTATTTTCATGCTTTCCTATACGTTGCATTTCAAAACATTTTAGTAGGCTGACGAATCAATTTTACTCAGTTTCCTTTTAATGGCTGCATCTCTGACAAATCTATAAAACTCAATTTTCTTTCAATTCAAAAATCAATGGATAGTTCATTTCCCAGTGACCATGTTGGCGAAGCCGCGGGTAACAGCTAGTTAAAATATACAAGCCTTTTCATCTCAATAAATTGTTAAACCGTTTATGTTCGAATCTGTAAACTTTGAAATTTGTGAGGAAAAAACCTAAATATAATTTCATTTATTTTCATTCATCTTCATTTTTCATATTCAAAAAAATAGTAATTAATCGAATGAAACGAGATTATATGTACCTATCTGAATTTACTTCGTATTTCGTTAGAAATAATTTGCAATATTAAAACAGGTTTTTTTGTGAAAAAAACTTACGAACATTCAGCTCATCTTATGGTCAGTATCTACTGCAATCCGTGCACAGCTGCAGCTAACTTCAAACAAAGGAGACTTCTCTTTCTTTTACCTTCACAACCTGTGACTTTGTACTGGCTCTCTATACTCTTCAGTCTGCAAGACAGCAGTGCAGGCATCTGCTATTAGTTGGCAGAAGTAGGTCAGTAGATGGTGATGATCCAGACGGCCTTATAGCCAGATAAGGAGTCCTATAACCTTTTTTATAGGATAAGAGTGACCAACGAGCACACAGTCCACCCGATGGTTAGTGGATGCTATGGCCCATAGACATCTACATTTATCCTCAATTGAGAATCAAAACCCAGATGCTTTGTCACCCCTGAGGACTAAGATGCAAAGCCTCGTTCCCAGTAAAAAAGAGTCTCCATCCTACCCATGCAATGGTGAGGGTAGAGATCCCTCTATACTCACCATACGAAATACAGCAGTATTAAGTTGCTATTTTACGCTGGTATTCCGTGAAAGCGTGGTCCTTCCCCTATGGAGCCGACCCATTCGTGCTACAAACATAATATAGCTGCAGCAGAGCTCTACCACGTTTCCCAGTGAACAAAGCTTCATACAAGCGTCAACAACTTAATTTCGCATCATTTTAAATCTATATATTATCAAACGTGTCATAGCTCTCATGAAAATGTGCGGGTATAAAATACAGACATTAGTGACGAGGAGATTCGTCAAAGGTTTTCTCTTTAGGGAAATAAGTATAAATATTTTTTTAATAAAAATAAGGATGATAAACGAGAACACAGTCCACCTGTCTAAACTGTTCAGGTCAAGGAATGCTCTTAGGACCGAGTTAGAAAGCCATTGAACAATAAAAAAAATATTACTACTTATCGTTGCTGGTGGTGGAAATTCTTTTCTGCCCAGATATCTGTTTGGGTGGTGGCATCCTCATACCTACTTCTGCAACCAATTCCATATTGGCCCTCGGAACTGACAACGTATTCTAAAGCCTTTTTTGTTTAAAGTTGGTTGCATGTATCTATGAGCTACAAAAGTGACTTATTATCTGTCAGACTTTAAATGTATAAAGTGTGACTTAAATTACATAAATTTTATTTAAAAAAATGTCCCGGGTTCCCATCATTCACCATGTGAGAAACAGCAGCGTTAATTTGCTATTTTACGCTGACGTTCTATCATAGCGTGGTCCTTCCCAGATCGAGTCGACCGGTTCGTGTTACAATTTCTATTAGTGATTTCTCAGCTCAGAAGTATATATATATATATATATATATATATATATATATATATATATATACATATATATATATATATATATATATATATATATATATATATATAATATGTATATATATAATTTATGTTTTCAGTCATTTCGAGACGGTAGCACTGGGACAAATTGAAAACCACTACAAAACATGTTTCATGATTTACCTTTAATTTGGGTTTTATTGTAGATCTATTTATTCTGTACCTTCTGTTTGTGACACACGAATTAAAATAATTTTAGGCTATATCGATATAATATCTAAAGATAGCTCTAGACCTATCTTGAATCAGCTTCAAGAAATTTACCTCTTTTGGTATATGTGTTACTTTTTGTGCCTTTTTTATATAGAGTAGGGTGACAAACGAGCACAAAGTCCACCGGATGGTAAGTGGTTGTTGTGGATCATAACATCCACATCTATCTTCGATTATGAATCAAAATGCAGATACGTTGTCACCCGTGAGCACTCAGATGGAATGCCTCGTTACCAGTAAAAAGGGTCTCCGGTTCTCTTCACTCACCATACGAAACACAGCAGCATTAAAATACTATATGACACTGATATTCTGTGAGAGTGTGGTCCTTCATGGGTGGAGCCGACCCATTCGTGCTACAACTATACTACTAGGTAATATAACTGCGGCATGACTCTACCACGTATAAAAATATTGTCTGGTTATTATTGGGAAAACGCACCTGCCCATCTCTAGAATAAAGTAATATAGATAAACATATACAATTTATAGTATAGATACGTAATAAATATATGGTATTACTATTATTGCATGTTTTTTTAATATAAATAATTTTATCATGAAATTTTTTCAAAAATATTCTTGATAGAGTTTCAGCATTCATAATACAAAAAAGGTGTATGTTAACAAGAGTGAGTATTTTAAAATACATTTCAAAACGGTTAAAATAAGTAAAAAAGGAATAAAAAGAAACCTGAACATTTCAAAGAAATATGATTTATTTAATAACAAATGTTTGTCTGTTAGCCAAATACTTTTAGTCGATCTACTAAAAATTCTTTATTGGCTTGCTTCAATAACATTTGCGATAAGCAAACAGATAATTCGCAAGGTCAATGACTCCTCCATGGATATATTTTGGATCACAAACATAGTAATTGTAGACTAAACAAAACGTATTTATTCTAGAACTCTTTTGCGTCTTAAGACGCAATATTCTGGTATCGCATTTTTATTAGTTGATTTAAAACATTTTTAAAGTTAAATAAACTAAGTGTGTCTCGATCATAACACCATGCAGTGCTGTGGAATTACGGTGCAAGATAGCCCAGCACACCATAATTCAGTGGGCGTCATAACAGGAGATCATGGGAAATATCAAAAATATCTCAAGGCATCCGATACATACAGTCAACTCGTTTGCTCTATACGGAAAATAACCAGACCAACGAAGGAGGGCAGCGTTGAGGCACACTCATGCTCTATTACATAATAATATTCCCGTTGGCTAGTCTCCATTAGAATTGGCCGATCAAAATTTCTCAGCAGAACATAGACTTCCCTATTAATGCCTCATAGGCGGGATATTTGCCATAGTTGCCACGCTTGGCAAGCGCAGTTTTTATTATTTATGTTGTCATTATGAACACACTGATGAATCTATATTGATGAATCGATTTTGATATTAAAAAGTTATACGTGAGGAATGGTTCAATATAAATTTGAAAAAACTTCCACGATTAAGTGAGGAAAATAGAAAACGAAGTTTTTAATACAACTATTCAGACAACATTAGACCTTGCGATTCCTTTGTCTTTTCAAAATGGACGAAAAATTAGATTTTTAATAAAAAGGAAAAGACGAATTTTAAACAATTAAAAAGTTGAAAATAATTTTCACATAATATATTCAGAAGTCAGGGCTTTTATACTTTTATACTTTATGTTTCATCACCAGCTTCTAAAAGTCTAATTTCATCATTCATTTTTTATAGAATAGAATAAGAGTTACAAACGAGCACACAGTTCACCTGATGGTAAGTGGATGATATGGCTCATAGATATCTACATAAATCCTCGATAAAGAATTAAAATGTAAATGCGTTGCCACTCCTGAGGACTAAGGTAGAATGCTGGCATTCATTTTACCATCTACTAGCTTTTACCAGCTTACCCCCTTTCTAAAAAACCAGTAACGCACTTGCAATTCTCCTGGTGTCGCAGTTATTCATGGGCGGCTGTATTCACTTAACATCAGGTGAACCGTATGCTCGTATGCCCCCCCCCTCCTTAAAAAAAACAACTACCAGCAAACGGATACACAATTCCAGGCCATGGTAGCCCTAAATGCAAATGACACTGAAATTATATTTGTTTTGTGGAAGAGCCAGAAGGGTAATTATATACGAGGTAAAACCTAAATAATATCTTAGGCAAAAAAAATGTTAACCTGTTTTATTTATTCATTTAGTTAACATCATACATTTACAAACATTTAATTAACGTTAACAAACATATACTGTACGTATAAAAACAATTAATTTAAAAAAATAAGTGATATTAATTTTTTTTACAATAACAAGCTAGTTATATCGGTTACTTTATTTCACAGAGTCAACGTTTTTAATAAGTGAATGCAATGTATATGCATACCACATAGATAACCACAAATCAAATTTTTAAGATTGATGAATGGGTAAGGGGGCAAAGTAAATTTAATTTAATTTAATTTTTGAAGTAAAATCAGATAAAAGTTGTTTACGAAAGTACATGAAAAAAAGGTCAAAACAGACCCCACAACTAACACGTTTAAAACAACTAGCGATTTAATAAATAAATGCTTCGAAAAATTAAATCTTAACGTGAATTTTCTAACACCATCATGTACCAAACCACCGAGGTTGTATGGGTTCTCACAGATACACAAACCAAACTCTCCACTATGTCCCGTAGTGAGCCAGATCGATTCACCGACTTATAAGCTGGCACAACACTTAGCAAAAATACTGTCACCACTGAAAGGACATACCAGAGCACACACAAAGGATTCATACCATTTTGTTAGTGAGATAAAATTACCCACATCTCGCTGACAATGAAACTATGGTCAGTTTGCATGCTGACTACCATATGTCAGAGGAGTCACAGACAAGGTTGGCTACATCTTGAAGCGAGCTTCCATTAAAACATACTACAAGCTGCCGTGAAGCTTAGTCAATTTTTACTATCCATCAAATGTAATATTGCTCTACAAGATGCAGAAGTGTAAAAGCTAGATTATGAATGTGGTCTCGCTTACATAGGTCAAAAAAAAGATCTATAAAACCACGTCAAAGAACATATAGCTGACGTGAAGCACCGACGCTCCGGGAAGTCTGCAGTTTGTGAATATGTTTATGATCGGCTCCGCTATTAACATCAGATTTGATAATCCACAATTCCTCGCAAAAGAACACCGATTCCTACCGAAGATGATATTTCGAGCGAGGTTATTGAAATTAAAAAACATCCTGATTTCAATAGAGAAGTTGATGGGTTTTTCCATCTCCTTGAAATCCTATAATTAACAAAATTAAACCCAAACCCAAGCATACCACTGCAAGACTTCAAGATACTCTAAGCTCGTTCTGCGTAGATCGGACCAATAATTTAATATTCAAAAATGAAGGTAGCCGGGCTAACTATAACATTGGAACGTCAAATATTTCAGTCCCTGCCCCCCCCCCCGTGACCATGCGTGCTGTAAAGCACTTGAAAGTTATTATATATATATATATATATATATATATATATATATATATATATATATATATATATAACGATATAACGAAGTTATTCAATAGAGTTTACCTTACCAATTCTTATTAATCGATAAGTGAAATTATTAAATTACTAAAAATATTATTTAAACAGTATGAAAAATAGAACACATTCTAAATATCTTACCTTCAGCATAAATTTTAAATAAACAATTTAAACGCTTCTTATAAAACTTTTCATATAATGTTATTTTAAACTTTAATTACACAATTATTTTCGAATCGTTTATTTGACTGTTGTTCAACTGTTATTAATAATCCCCTATTAGAACCTATGTACTAAACGAAAATCTTAAAATTAAACTTAATTAAAATATATATATATATATATATATATATATTATATATATATTATATATATATATATATATATATATATATATACGATATAACGAAGTTATTCAATAGAGTTTACCTTACCAATTCTTATTAATCGATAAGTGAAATTATTAAATTACTAAAAATATTATTTAAACAGTATGAAAAATAGAACACATTCAAAATATCTTACTTTCAGCACAAATTTTAAATAAACAATTTAAACGCTTCTTATAAAACTTTATCATATAATGTTATTTTAAACTTTAATTACACAATTATTTTCGAATCGTTTAAGTACTGTTGTTCAACTGTTATTAATAATCCCCTATTAGAAACTATGTACTAAACGAAAATCTTAAAAATTAAACTTAATTTAAAGACAAGAAATAAAAAATAAAAAAATATTTAAAAGTAATATTGTTATCACTACATTTGCTAAACATAGTCCATAGGTGAACCTAGTCCTTCCCGATAGATTGTCACAAAGTTCAGACCTAAGGCATCAGCACCCATCGACTACCTGCGTGTAATATTTCATAATGTGTCCAATTTATAATCCACTCATCCATTACAACTTCTTAAATGTCCACTGCTGAACATAAGCCTCCACCATAGATTGATATCAGTGTTAAACAGCAGCGTAATGCTGCTGTGTTTCGTGTGGTGAGTGTAAAGAACCGGTGACCATTTTTACTGGAATCGAGGCATTCCATCTTAGTTTTAGGGGTGGCAATGCATCTGCATTTTGATTCTTAATTGAGGATAAATGTGAATGTCTGTGGGCCACATCATCTACTTACCATCCGGTGGACTGTGTGCTCGTTTTGTCACTCAACGCTAAAACAATAGCCAAATACAGTGGATTTTGCCATAGTTGTCACGCTTGGCAAGCGACTAGGCAATCACAGTTTTTTTACGTGCTAGTCTCTTTCCGTGGGTACTACGTTTTATTAAAAAGTGTTTTATTGATTTGATTAACAAGTTTACGCTACGTGCTTTCCGAAACCTAAATGCGCTCATGTATATGCACTGTCACTAGAGCTTTTAATGATCTAACCATAGCAGTTCTAGGAAAGCTTAATCTCGACAATCGTTATGAAAATGTTTTAGAGAAATATTAGATATCATAATCCAATTCAATACAATAATTTTATTAATATCTATATTAAGACTTTATTAAATAACCCTCAGTGGTTTTCTGAGATATTTTATCTTAGTCTTTAGGAGTAACAACACATCTGTAGCCTTGTCTATTTGAAGTTGATTTCTTTTGGCTATAGGCTGCAGGCCACTTACTAAAAATATATGTATCGGACTAACAGACAGAAAGAAGAGAAGGGAAGAAGATGATTGCAGATCCGTGTTCTGTTTTGATGAACTTATCACGGGATCCATAAGAATTATAAAAAAAAATCTTACGTAGTAGTGACACGCTGCAGCTATATTAATTGTATGGTTGTAGGACAAATGGCGTCTCGACCGGGGCAGGACCACGCTCTTACAAAATACCAACGTAAAATAGGAACTTAAGGCTGCTGTGTTTCATATGGTGTGTGTAGAGAACCGGAAACCCTTTTTACTGGAAAATAGGAATTCCATCTCAGTCCTCAAGGCTGACAACGCATCTGCATTTTGATTCGCAAACGAGGATAGATGTAGATGTCTATGGGTAACAGCAACCACTTACCATCAGGTTAACTGTGTGCTCATTTGTCACCCTTACCCTATGAAAAAAAAATCTATTTTTATATTTGCTTTTATTTACCAAAGCATACTAAATGTTTACTACTGAACATAGGCATGTATAGATTACATCATAGGGCATATTTTTCTACAGTTGCCGCGTTTGGTAAGTGATTAGGCAGCTGATTGATCTTTGTTTTAGTCGATTGGAAAGATAAAAAGAGCTAACAGTTCACTTAATATTACTATTAAGTCCTTGAACTAGTGTAACTACTTACGTAGTTACACTAGTTCAAGGACAGATGCTTTGCAATCAACGGACATTGCTTAAAACGGATTGCAGATATATTGTCATCCATATGAACTTAGAATAATACTGCTTCTCTTACCCATCAAAAAAGAATGCAGGAATAAGGAACGAGTACTTATCTAGTTCAGAAGGACTCCTTTGTTATATCAATCCTATATTTGATGGTTATTTGAGAGGTACATTTTATGTTCTATATTTTGTTTTATATTATTTTTTATTTTTTGTAGATGTTGTTACAGTTTGACGCGTTGTATCTTGTTAATAATAAAGTACATAATTTGTATCATGTCATATATTATATACATTTTTATCATTCATTTATTTTATAAGTAATTATATATGTTTTTTCATAAAGTTCACGTATACTGATTGTTCTTGCGGAAGTGCACGGTAACTGGTTTCGCAGGTGAAGACGAATGCATTCCAGGGGGCCAATAGAAAATCAGCGTTAGGTTTCCAACCTGACATCAAGATCAATCTTTTGGCATCACGCTGAGGCACTAGTTTTAAGAATATACAATATGTAACGTAATTAACGCACACCCTCAGACACCCCAACTAGTATATTATGTTATAATCATAATACATACACTGAATTTTTAGTTAAACATTTTTATGCACTGATTATTTATCAAATTAGTTATACTAATTCCGGAAGAACGTTGTGGTCACAGTACAAATCTACGAACGCAAAGACTTTAACGTGCTTGAAATAAAGTTCATTTTTCTTTATTTCTATTGAGTGACAGAATTAGTAATAATACAAATAAAACTACACTCTTAAAAATCTTATTGCCCGGTCCATTTCAGTTTGTTTTGACTGTACAGATTTAGTGTGACTGTAATTTACGTAGTTTTAAATATTTTTGGGATAAAAAATTACCTATATTAAAAATGATAGGAATCGATTCAGTAAACGATTCTGAAAAAACTACTATTTTTCAAATTGCGTTAATTATGTTACATGTTGTATATTATGTATAATTTTTTCCTAACTTTAACTGGCTGTTTTTTTTTTAATAATATTCCACAACTGTCACACAACGCCATCTAGTCCCAAGCTAAGCAGAGCTTGTGTTATGGGTACTAGAGAACTGATAAACATACTTATATATCTCTAAATACATAAATATTATAGATAAATTACACCCAGACACAGAACAAATGATCGTGCTCATCACACAAACATTTGTCCTGGGTGGGAATCGAACCCACGACCTCCGGCTTAGCAGTCAGGGTCACTAACCACTAGACCAATAGGCCTGTTTGTTTGTTCTTAAATTGTTACTTTTTTGTTTTGACTTTGTTTCTGTGTTCTGGTGCCTTGTGTGTGTCAAAAATATATATTTTTTCTTTTTTCTTTTCTTTTTTCTTTGCAGGAAAGAAGGTTTAACGCCTAACGAGTGAAAATAAGTTTTTTAAAGAAAAAGTTTAATAAAATTGCATAAACGTGCTACTGCTGGACAGAAACTACCTAACGAAATATTTCGAGTACTGAAGTAGGTCAGAAAAAGTTATCTCAATAAAGTAAACAGTAAACAGTGGTGTGATAGAACCAATTGTGCATGTAATTGTGGAAGGAAAGAACTATTCTTTAACCTGGGTAATACACAACTTTTAATTTATGACCCGAATCTTATATGTAACATTGTGACATAGTTACTAAAATAAATTTTAGTCTATTAACATACACGTATGCCAATGAATTCATTACAGCCATCAAATTTGGAATTTCACATCGTGAAAAAATTCTCGACTGTTTTTCCCTGTTTTCCTGGGCGAATACAACTAAGTCATATTCAAGAAAGAGAAACAGAAACTATTTTATTCAATATAGATTATAAACAATTATATATATGTGTATGTATATTATATATATGTATATATATATATATATATATATATATATATATATATATATATATATACAAATTTACACACACATATATATAATATGTAAATAAATAATACATATACCTAACATATATATACACATACATACCACAATTATACAGATCACATAAGAAGAAATCATTCCTATCATGAAACAATATAAAGGAGATGCTGGATTGTTTAATATAGAAAAGAGAACAAGCAGAATTCTAGACTTGCGTCTCTGTTTGACTGTGAGCCATTTTAGGCGATTAAGATAAAGAGAAACATGTTCATACTTTTGAAGCCCATATTATACGTATCTAATGCAATTACTAAGGGGCGCTCTAGCTTATTGAGAAGATATTAATGCAATCGAAATGAGAGATTGTTATTTCGATTGCGTAAAAAAATAAAATGATGTGTCTTACCCAGTTTACACATTACGTGGATATAAGCAAATTAATTTTTAACTAATTTAATATAATGGATTTCCGCAAAGTAAAGCCTTCTATTAATTATATCACATTTATTTGATTAGTTTCAGATTTATCCGCAAACATAAACTATGTTTTTTTTATGATATGCGTGGGGGACAGAAATCGTTAAAGAATTTTACGTCTTTTTTAAACTGTAAAATATGACTGAGTTGTATAATTTTCTTGCAAACTTTATTTTAGAAAAATATACCGTAATAGATAAACAATTTTGTTTGTTTTCTTATTTTTCTTGGGTATAATTTTGCAGTTATGTTAGGAGCAGAAACATTTGAAGATTTTTTATTTATTGAAATTGAAATACAAATAATGATAAGTACATTTATGAAGTATGAAAAATTAATGCTTCTTAATTTCTTCCAAATTTCTAGAGCTCTTTAAAAATAAACACATTGTTATTTGTTTAGCGCCTAAAGAATCAATAGTAAGACATACAATATATTATTGTTTTTCTTATTTATTTATACTCTTAACTGTGATGTAAAAAGTTATTAATCTGTCTCAGTGACAATTTCTGGCATTTTGTTATTTTAAAGAGGGTAATGAAGACAACAAAAATTTGCTCCTACGTGATAAATACTCAAAATCGTACAGGATCTTCAAGATCAAATGTGTTATCTATATACGTCAATTCAGTTAAAAGAAAGAAAATTATCTGAAATAATATATTTGTCTTTGGAAATCCCAAAACTTCTTTTGCTTGTGTTGTCCATGCAAAGTTGTCAAGCACACATCATTAGGGCTCTCAAAACCTGCAATAATATATTTGTATTTCAATATCCCGGAAGTTTTTTGCTTGGGTCGTCCGTACAAAGTTGTGACTGTCAATTAGTTGTTATTGTTCCAACATATAAATTACTAACTATCTTAGCAAATGAAAATTCAAGTAACATTGTGGGCCGAGCGAAGGAGGGCCATGGTCTCGGAGAAGATATACAGTGTAAAATAGAAGCATATTGCCCCAGAGTATACATAAGCAAGTTATGACGTAGGTATATTCTAAAGATATTGCTTAGCGTTTCTTATGTAAATAACAGAAACCGGAAACCAATTTTATTAGTAAGAAATTCAATCTTAGTCCTCAAAGACGACAATGCTTTTTATATCTTTGTTCCATGGTATCCAATTACCATCCAGTGGAATGGTCATTTAACATGCAGGAAAATTATCTGGCTGGTCCGTTTCTTAGTAACTAATAAAGTAAATTACGGAGATTTCCGGTTATTCGCAAGTAGTTCTACTGCGGATATCCTCGTTTCTAAGTTTATCAACAGAGTACCGACATAGCCTAACTGTTTACATCCTAACTGATTGCGGACCCTTAATGCGCAAACGTAACACTCATCTGGGAAACTATGTACTCCGCCGAGAAGAAGTGAAATTGCTCACGGCTAAGCAACTCCTTCAATTCCTTAAAGACATAGGGCTTAGCAGTGACCTATAGCCATAGCAGCGATCACAATAGATCTCTTAAGTCGCAGTGATACTGGTCTCTTTCCTTAGACCTGCATAGCTGCTCGCACCTAATAAAAATAGTCTAACGGATTAGTAAGCTGAAGTGGCAATAGGTCGGCCATATAGCTGGAAAAACCGACAACCGATGGGGACAAATGTTCTCGAGTAGCAGTCTCGTATCGGTAGGCGAGGTGTATGGCGACCCCCAACTCGCTGTATTGATTAATTAGATGGATACAGGTGGCTCAGGACCGTTTCTTGCAGCACTCTTTGGGGGAGGCCTATGTTCAGCAGTTTAAAATAAATTTTGATGAGCTTTAATAATATGTGAATTGTTTAATAATATGTGTAATAAAAACATTTTTTTAAGTACAAACAACAAAAAATAAATAAAAACATATTTCACTCTATAAAATGAGATACTCGGAAGTAATTTCGGCTGTGAAATCTGACCTAATTACACAGGTCACACAAAACTCAATATGAATTATTCTTGCAGCACTTTGTCGGTCGTTAATTGGGGATACATAGTGAAGTTAAAATTAGTAAGGTTGTTTTGATGTTACGAAATTCTTACTGGAGACTTCCTTAATATTTAACAACTATTTTATATATATTTATAGAGCAGGGGACAAACGAGTGACTATAACCGCGTGCGTTGCCAACCTTTTAAAAATGAGTAGGCTCTTCTCTAAAAAAATATACAAAATTTGTCATACGCAAAGTTCAAAAATTTTATTAAATTAAATTTGTATAAAAAGGGTTATTATAATATTAAGAAATTTATGGATGATAATAACTCCTGGGAAGGGTGATCGCTACCAAGTTATTTCTAATTTGTCTTGTGTTGATAATTGTAAACATGATTATAAGCTTATTATTTGGAAAAAAAATAGTCCCGCTGGGTTTCTTGCTGGTGCTTCCCAGGACACAGGTTTTTTTTTGCGAACGAGTGGTAAATGAAAAAATTGACTATCAATAAGTATTGTTTATAATCTATATTGAATAAAGAAGTTTCTGTTTCTCTTTCTTGAATATGACTTAGTTGTATTCGCCCAGGAAAACAGGGAAAAACAGTCGAGAATTTTTTCACGATGTGAAATTCCAAATTTGATGGCTGTAATGAATCCATTGGCATACGTGTATGTTAATAACCTAAAATTTATTTTAGTAACTATGTCACAATGTTAAATGTAAGAATCGGGTAATAAATTAAAAGTTGTGTATTACCCAGGTTAAAGAATAGTTCTTTCCTTCCACAATTACATGCACAATTGGTTCTATCACACCACTGTTTACTGTTTAATTTATTGAGATAACTCTTTCTGACCTACTTCAGTACTCAAAACGAAATATTCGTTAGGTAGTTTCGAATAGTAATAGTAGAATTCTGCTTGTTCTCTTTTCTATATTAAACAATCCAGCTTCTCTTTTATATTGTTTCATGATAGGAATGATTCCTTGTTATGTGATCTGTATAATTGTGGTATGTATGTGTATATATATGTTAGGTATATGTATTATTTATTTACATATTATATATATATATATATGTGTATGTAAAGTTGATATGTATATATATATATATATTTGTAGTTATATTAACATAGTTTGAATCGACATACTTTTATACCAATATAAAAAAAAATTCTAAACATCATAAAGCGTGTTTACACCGGCCATAATAGCTCACCACACTACGGGTTGACTGGCAGCGAATGCCGAGAGGCATTAAGTCCGCACATTGTTACCTTAGATATAAGGTGTAACAATTAAGAATAAAATAAATAAATAAAATAAATGTTTTCCTTGTTTAGAAAACTTCTAAAAGTCTTTAGTAATTTTCCTTTAAGTGACGACGACGACAGGACACAGAGTGTACCAATGAGGCAGTCGTTAGTTCAGTCTCATGAGGCCGCTAGGGGTTTGAGAGGTTAAACTAACAACTGCCTCATTGGTCTAGTGGTTGTAAACGCAATTGATGATCATGTGGTCCAAGGTTCGAGTTCCCCGGTCGGGCTTAAAGTTTTCTATATGATACACTGATTAGTAGCCCGAAGTCAGTACATTATTATAAAAAGGACATTATTATACAAACCAATAAGTTTTCGACATAATCTCTCAACTACCTCTACGATGATGGGGTGTCCATAAAGGGTTAACTAAATAAGGAAACAAAGCAAAGAGGAAGTTTACATACATTTTATACGTGGTAGAGCCACGCTGTAGCTATACTATGGTTGTAGCACAAATGGGTCGGCTCAACCGCGGCAAGAACACGCTCTCACGGAATACCAGCGTAAAATAGCAGCTTAATCCTTTCGCTGTCCCGTGCGCTTCGTATAGGTCATTACTACTGTCTTACTATTGTGACTGAAAGCCGAACAGTGAAAGTGTTAATGATGCTGTGTTTCATATGTTGAGTGTAGTAAACCGGAGACTTTTTAACTGGAAACGAGGCATTCCATTTTTGTCCTCAAGTGTGTTAATTGTAGATGTCTATGAGCCGCAAAATATATAACAAATTATCTAAGGATATAAGAGACTCAAAATCAACGCACACACTGAAAAGACTACTTCGGTATCACATATTGAAAGAGTAAGCACACTTATGTATATATAAATAATACAATATGTATATATATATATATATACATATATATATAGTCACAATTCAGTAAGCGAATTTTGTTATTCGTCTTGTAAAGAAATTTTTATAGAGGCGTTGAATTTATCTTCGCTGCGCAAATAAATGTTTTTAAATAAACTTGATTGATAATAGTTTAGTTTACTAATAGAGCCATTAATTGATGGCGTAGAAATCCACTAGTTCATATTAAGCCGTGGTAGCCTAGCGGTTAAGCACTCGCTGTGTTTGATATGTGATTCACCACGTGATCTACGGTAAAGTAAAACATACTGAGGAAACCTTCATATCTTAGAAATTAAAAAAATATTTCGAAGATATGTGAAGTCCACCAACAAGCATTGAGGTAGCGCGGTGGCCTTTTCCAGAAATGAGAGGAGGTCAGAAGTGAGACTAGTAAGCTGTAATTTTAATATCATCCCGTGGGTGGCATAAAAGGTAAAAGAGGGAATTGAAACAAGAGATTGGATACAGCATCTTCCTGTTGGCAACGCAATAAAAAATATACAATTGCTAGTGTTCCCCATCTCTCTACAATGAGGGGGGCCTATGATCAGCTGTGGACATGAATGTTATAATAAACTGATGATAATGTTTACAATAGTATAATATAGTAAAGTTTTAATATAATATAGTAGATACAGTTGCCGCAAAGGGGTGGTATAACAATATCGACTATCGGGAGGGAAACAAATCAGAAGGTGAGCAGCAGCGTCTTCCAAATAACATCATAATAATAAAATGCTGTGATTGCCAACCTGCCTGCCAAGCTTGGCAACTATGGCTAATAACCCCCTACAAGGCAATATATAGAGGCCGATGAATTATAGGTAACTCACAAATTTCTTTTCTAAGTATAGAAGAATCTACAGAAATCAAACTTTTTTGTATTTTAAAATATAAAATATATTAAATTCCCGAAATATTGTTCATATAATTCGTATAATTAGTAAAGCAACTTCATCTCTTAATATCGTGTACGGCATTTTAATGCTAGACTGGGTTTAAATAGTCACGTACAAGAATTTTACAACTCTTTCAGCTTTGTTCTAATGAACCTAAATGGCATGAAAGCTATTTAATTTTGCTTGAATATTTTTAATGTAAACCAGTTAAGATTATTTAAATGAATTACGTAAGTATTATGCAGATTTTGCTTGGGAAAGTTTTCACTTTTTACTACGGCATTTTGCTACAGCATTATGCCGTGTCTTTGATTCCCGGGCCAAACACATAATTGAACTTTTTACCTTTTACCAGCCTATGCTTGGCTACTAGTCCATCTGATTGCAAGAGGTGATGTAGCCAGAGGAAGGAAAACGCACTGACTAAGCTGAACAAAAAGCCGTTCACTTGTGTCTTAAGGACACACACATTGTAATCGTTGCGAAAGACAGATGCTGGCAAAGTATTTCACTGCTTTGCTAAGCATTATGAACGACGACGCAAAATGTTAATTCCACATGCGTCGACAATGAAGGAATGAAGACTGTACAAATTGTATTAATAACTTGACTATAAAGCAAGCGATCTGGTCCAGATTTATTGATTTTTTTGAGTTTGTCAAATACGATGTACATAAGTCATTTTTTTATAGAATAAGGGCGACAAACGAGCACACGGTCCACCTGATGGTAAGTGGATGCTGTAGCCCATACACATCTACATTTATCCTCGATTAAGAATCAAAACGCAGATGCATTGTCACCCCTGAGGACTAAGATGGAAAGCCTCGTATCTAGTAAAAAATGTCCCCGGAACTCTACAATCACCATATGAAACACAGCAGCATTAAGCTGCTATTTTACGCTGGTATTCTGTGAGAGCGTGGTCCTTCCCCGGTCGAGCCAACCCATTCTTGCTACAACCATAATATAGCTGCAGCGTGGCTCTACCAGTTAATATATTTTGGTCCATAAATATATTGTTTGTATATACGATAAATATATTCATTTGATTTCAGCGCCACCTGTCGGATCCTAACATATCTACGTAACATCATCGTCTCAATAAATATAATGTTACTGTGTGAATGAATGAACACACAATAAGCCAAGTGGTTCTGTAACACACAGACACACACACACACAGACACACACACACACACACACACACACACACACACACACACACACACACACACACACACACACACAAACACACACACACACGCACGCACGCACGCACGCACGCACGCACGCACGCACGCACGTCTGCACGCACGCACGCACGCACGTCTGCACGCACGCACGCACGCACGCACGCACGCACGCACACGCACGCGCACGCACACGCACACGCACACGCACACGCACACGCACACGCACACGCACACGCACACGCACACGCACACGCACACGCACACGCACACGCACGCGCACGCACAGGGAACGCGCACGCGCACGCACGCGCACACGCACACGCACACGCACACGCACACGCACACGCACACGCACATGCACACGCACACGCACACGCACACGCACACACACACGCACACGCACACGAACACGTACACGCACACGCACACGCACACGCACACGCACACGCACACGCACGCACACACACACACACACACACACACACACACAGACACAAACGCGCACGCACACACACACAAGTTAGCTTAGCAGTTAGTTTAGCTATTAAAGCATCAAAAATAAACATTGTATATTCGATCCAATAGAAGAGCAGAGTCACCCATCACAAGCATAGAATTACTACATGCTTCTTGGGCGACTCTGGTCACAGAATAATGCTTGTAGACCGAAGTTAAAAAAATAAACAATTTTTATTTATTTGTTACATTATTATATATACTAATAAGTTTCCATTCCGACATAATTTCTCAATTATCTCTATATATATAAGAAGGATTTACTAAATAAGTAAACAAAGCAAAGAGGAAATATACATACAGCTGACTCTATTCAACCTGAAGCGGTACTTTGATGTTATTAAGGGTATAAAAATGAAATATTTTGAAAGGCCTATTCATATCAGACATTCCATTCAAAATTAGTGAGCAAATCGTGTTATTCATATTCTAAAGAAATCTTTATTGAGAGGCGTTGAACTTATCTTGTCGGTACAAATAAATTTTCTAAAATAAGCTTGATCTACAATAGTTTAGTAAAGAAATAGAGCCGTTTATAAGCGACTTAAGAAAGCCACTACTTCATATAATCCCGTAAGTGTCTTAAAGTGACGGAGGGCATTAAAACAAGGGATGGGATCCGGCATCTTCCCGATGACAACTCAATAAAGGACTTCTATACGTGATAGAGCCGTGCTGCCGTTATATTAGTAGTATAGTTGTAGCACGAAAGGGTCGGCTCCACCGCGGAAGGACCACGCTCTCACAGAATACCAGCGTAAAGTAGTAACTTAATGCTGCTATGTTATTTATGGTGAGTGTATAGAACCGGATACCCTTTTTACTGGAAAGGAGGCATTCTATCTTACTCCTCACGGGTGACAACGCGTCTGCATTTTGATTCGTAATCTTAACACAGCAACCACTTACTATCAGGTGGACTATGTGCTCGTGTGTCACCCTAACCTTTAAAATAGGACTATAATTGTTGTTATACTATGGCAAGTGTCCTCCATCTCTCTGCAATGAATGGGGGGGGGGCGATGATTAGCTGTGGAATTGTAACTGGTAATGTTCAATCAAATTTACAATAGTATAATATAGTATAGTTTAAATATAATATAGTAGGTACAATTGCCGCAAAGGGGCGGTATAAGAATATTCACTCCCGGGAGGGAAACAAATCAGGAGTTAGCGTCTTCCTAATAACATCTTAATAATAAAATGCCGCGGTTGTCAATCCGCCAGCCAAGCATGGCAACTAAGTCTTATAACCCCCTAAAAGGCAATCTATGGAGGCCAAATGATTATAGGTAACTCACGAATTTCTTTCCTAAGTTTTCGAAGTTTTATAGAATCACAAGTAACTACTCACGAAAAATTCATGATATAATAATCATATTTTGGAGATTATGGTTTGTGGTATTTGCAATCTTATGCACATTATGGATTAAAACTACAGTCATATGTAGTAAACGGACGTCCATTCGTGGTCACAACACAATACAGCACAATAAAATCAACACAGAAAGAAAAATAAACGAAATGTCTCATTAAATATTGGGCTGCCACAACAAAACGGTCTCAAACTCAGCATAAGTTTACAACGAAATTGCTGCAGGGCTGTTATACTATTTGTACCGTGGACAAAAATATTCACGAGCAGTCATTAGGCATATACAATATGTAAACACATATTTTCAAAAGTGCCTTAAAACTGGATTAAAAGTCAGAAAAAACATTTAAACATATAATTAAAAATGTCATAAAATTTATTATAACATTGTTTTATATTTTAAAATGGAGAAAAAGAACATGTATATTGTTTAAATAATTCATATATTTAATAAAGATATTTCATCTCGTGATTTCCTGTACGGAATTTTTATGCTAGACTGGGTAATATGCTACGAACAAGAATTTTACAGCTCTTTCAGCTTTGTTCTAAAGAAGTTAAATACTATGAAAAGCTATTTAAATTTACTTGAATATTTTTCTGTATAAAATGGTTAAGGTTATTAAACTAAATTATTATGCTGTTTTTGCTTGAAAATCTTTTCATTTTTGAGGGCGCAGTGGTTGACCGTTCCGCTACGGCGCTACGAGCTACGTTTTCGATTTCTGGGTCGAACACGTAATTGAAATTTTAACTCTTACAAGCCAGTGCTCGTTAAGTACTTCATGGATGTAAGACTCGTTACTGTGATAGTGCCTTTTAAAAGTTTTCGGAGAAAAATAGGGTATATATAGGTGAAAAAATAGTAGCCTATAAAATGCGTGTGTGTGTGTGTGTGTGTGTGTGTGTTGTGTGTGTTTTGTGTGTGTGTGTGCGAGCGTGCGTGCGTGCGTGCGTGCCTACGTGCGTGCGTGCGCGCAGGCGCGCGCTCTTGTGTATGTGTGAATTTCACCAATATAGGTTTTTCACCCTATGCTACTACAGTACACACTTCTCCCACTAACTTTGTGGTTAACTGGTAGAATATGCCATATGGCATTAAATCCGCACTCTGTATCCTTTAGTACAAAAAAAAACTATTGAAAGAAAAAAATGTGAAAATATACGTGAAGTATTGACTCTGGATTTATTAGTCTAATAACACGATATTTTTGAAGGCAATCTTTGCACCTAAAGGCGATAAGTAAAAGATGTTAACCTTTTGCTTACAGCTTTGAACTGTATATGTGCTTATGTAATATGTTAATCCAATCATGATTCAAGAATACTTAGGACCTAGAGTCCTATGGAGCTGTAAGAGCCGCATGGACTAGCAGCACCAACATCATCGAAACCATATTCAAATACATGTCATTATAATTCACATACAATAATTCATTAGAAATAATCAATTATTACCCTGTTCCCCCCCCCCTTCCCTTCTATACAAGGAACAAGTAGACGAAACATCCCAGAAAATATAAGAGACTATTCATAAACAAGAATTGTTTAATAAGGGTTTTTACACTACTAAGTAGTACATGACTGATAATAAGCCCTGGGAATGATGTGATCGCTGCCGTGCTGTTTCTAAATGGTTTTTGTGGATTTGTTGCTGGTTCTTCCCAGAGCAGAGAATTTTTTCTGAAAAGCGGTAAAAGTATAAATGACTTTTAATGAGTATTTATGTATTCTATATCAAATGAAACTTAGTCTGTAAAAACACCTGATCCATTGCTTTATCTTTTTGCATAAGGTAATGAAATTAAAAAAATAATTAAATACATTTTATTTCTTTCACACAGAAAATTAAATATTTTTATCTACTACCGTTTTGAAAAGAGGCTTCTCTGATCGTAGAAGAAACTGCGAAAAACAACTCTGCATATTAGTCATATTGCTGAACAGCGATTTAAAGTTGGTTTAACATCAAAGCAAGATGAGTTCCAGCCGATAAAATATATTACATGATAACGCTGTCAACATTAGTAATCCTTCATTTTACCACTCAAAGTACACTTATAGTTCTGTTGGTAAGTGGCTACTGCAGTCCACTGCTTCGTTGGTCTAGTGGTTGTAGTAATGCAACTGCTGATCATGAGATCTTGGGTTTTAATGTCGAGTCGAACCAAAAAATATTAGTTATTGAGTTTTTTCATTAAAAAATTCTCAGCCCGGACTCAGAAAGTTGGTGGTGTCTCACACCCGTTCATCGGAAAGCACGTAAAGCCGTTGGTCCTGTACCTTTTTTGTAGATTAGGGTGCCAAACGAGCACGTTATGGTAATTGGTTACTGTGGCCCATAGAAATCTGCATCTATTCTCGATTACGAATCAAAATGCAGATACGTTGTCACCAGTGACGACTAAGATGGAATGCGTCGTTTCCAGTAAAAAGGGTCTCCGGTTCTCTACACTCAGCATACGAAACACAGCAGAATTAAGCTACTATTCCACGCTGATATTCTGTGAGAGCGTGGTCCTTCCCTGACTTCTCTCCGGTTGTATCGGTTTACCGTCCCATCGAACGAAGAGAGTAAAGAAACGTAGAGTGCACCTGTTCTTGCGTATACACTTGGGTATTGTAATCCCGTCCTGCGCCGATGGCTAGTCTCCGTTGAGGCACGCCGCCGTGACCGAAATGCGGTCTGGAGGAATGCAGTCCATGTACATTGGTAACCAATTTCAAAAGAAGAAAGCCGCAGATGCGTTTTTACCTCTGAACACTACTACAGTATACCTCACAGCCTGTAAGTATACTGGCTCTCTTACCCTTCAGACCACATTTGGACTACATTTCGCGGCAGATATAAGTTAGGAGTGGAGTGCTAGGAGCTGTTTACTATAATAGCCTAATGGTGTATAAGAGGCTGCGACTTTTTGAGTTTGCAGTTCGTAATCTTAACCATAAGGGTAATATCATTTTAATTCTACTCGTAACTTTACTGTCTCCGCAGGGCATCTAAATGTTTCAGATTTACTAAAATAGAATAATGAATAAGACAAAATAATATTTTTTGCCCGAGTTAGAGTGGAAAGATACAAGTCACGAAGTGCTGAAATTGGATATTTCCTCCTGTATAAATTATTGTTTTGTTTATACTGAGCCTTAATGAACCTGCCGAGTAACTAGAGGAGCAAAACTGTTAGCATAAATAAGAAAAATAAAACTAGTCAGGTTTTATATCGAAAGCTAAATCTACCCTCCCTAATTGATTTCATCAGACCTATTACATATAACAAACATACGCGCCTGTCAAATTCCACAGCTGAACATAGGCTTTCATAGATTACCTCAAAGAAGTGGACCCCCCCCATCCATCCGTTGCCATAGTTGCCACGGTTGTTCTTTAAACCTGTATCCCATCTTCTGTTTCTCTTTCTATCTTACGACATTTACGGGACAAAATGGGGCAGTAAGTACACTTACACCGCCACTTCATGGTTTTAAAACACGCTTCGATTAAATTTTCAAATTCCCTGTCTAAAACGCATTCGTTCAACATTCGGTCGGTCACCTCGTGAGCCAGGTTTATTATTTATATCATATTCGTCATAATCAGCCTCAGGCAGTTCAGTTCAGTTCAGTTGCCAGATACAGGCCTCGGCTTTACACATCCAAGTTGCCTCATAAGGCGAATTTGTCATACTCTCCACGCTTGGCAGACGGCTTGGCAACTGCAATTTTTATTTTATGTTTGTTATTACGAAATCTGTGCTGCCCCCAAACCGGAGTTTGTCCTGGACTTTATTTTCCTCTGTCGCGTTTTACGACACCAATTGGGCGATATGGGATAGTGGATTGTCTTACATCGCCACTTCACGGTTATTTAAAGTTACAGAACACCACTTCAATGTCACGACCTCCAAAAAAGCAGGAGGCGTTTTACGTACAAGAATTGCTCGTGAATAACATTCCAGACCTGTAATAACTATTTGGGGGCCACACAAAACTTGTTCCGCGCGGGATTGAAACCCAAGGTCTGCTAATACATGCTTGGCTACTGCGCTACCAAGAGTTTAAAAAGTCACAAGGAATAAATTTTATTTATGAATAAACGACTCAATCATTAATTATGTCTTTAACTTTTTGAAGTCCTCCCACATTAGGCTCTGCAAAATTACTAACGCCTTATTTAACCATGTATTTGGTGGACCCAAAAAATCCCTAAGTTCGTTGTAGGAAGAGCGGCAACATCATGTCGATCTTGCTGCAATTACCAGTAGATTCATCTGTATATAATAAGAGTGAGAAGCTGGTAC